>CM066331.1:107310737-107713237 GCA_033807585.1 Hydrophis major
TTTGAGGTACTGTTCAGATGGATGCGACTTGTCTAGGATTGTCATCTAGTTCTTCTCATCCCCCAGCCCCTTTTTGGGTGCAATGCCCATGTTTATGATGGGATTGTAGTTAAATCCCACCGCTGTAAAGATAGCATTCTCCACCACCTGCCTCCTTGTCTCCCGTCGGTGTAACCTGAGAATAGAATCATTCAGTTAGTTTCTGACAGCCTTTGATAGATGACATGCGATCGTATTAAGTATTTGACAGCCTACAGTTTGTCAGATATCATATCCACCGCTTGCCAAAAGCTAAAGCTCTAAGAAGTGTCAGTTGAAAGTTGGTGGATTTCATTCCAGAGGTAACCAAAAAAAAAAAAAAAAATCATGTTCAGACCCTGGGACTATAATGGACCTTTTACTATTCCAATGCTTGGACATATTTCAAGTCTAACATGGAATCCCTGTTCTCGATGAATAATTCAGATGGTCACAATATGGGATTGGAGAGAGGATGGAGAAAAGAAATACTACTGGATTTAGAGCAATCAGTTATCTGAGGGACTACCTCTTGCTGAACCACCTGACTTGCTAGAGTTTATGTCTAGGATGTGAGAGTTCTGTAGACATTTTCACAGTTTATTGTATGTAACGCTAACTCATTTTCCTGGCTCAGACACCACAAAGGAGGCATTTCCTCCTGGTAATTTTTCCACTCCTTTCCTTCCTCCATACTGTTCACAATATAAAGAACAGGCAAGAAACACCAAGAGTCAATCAGAGCTCTACGTTTGACATGTCCTGTGGTATACAGCTTTCTGATGGTTTGCAATAAAAATAGCAGCTATTGTAAAGGAGCTTCCAAGCCACCATTCCCATGATGTAAACAAGATGTTGAGATTGTAGAAAGAGAAGAGCAACAAAGAGGATTAGGGGGCTGGAGGCTAAAACACATAAAGAATGGTTGCAGGAACTGGATATGTCTAATCTTATGAAAAGAAGGACTAGAGGTGACATGATAACAGTGTTCCCGATATCTCGGGGGCTGCCACAAAAAAGAGGGGGTCAAGCTATTCTCCAAAGCACCTGAAGGCAGGGCAAGAAGCAAAAGATGGAAGCTAATCAAGGAGAGAAGCAACCTGCAACTAAGCAGAAATTTCCTGACAGTGAGAACAATTAAGCAGTGAAATGATTTGTCTTCAGAAGTTGTGGGTGCTCCAACACTGGAAGTTTTAAAGAAGAAATTGGATTACCATTTGTTTGAAATGATATAGGGTCTCCTGCTTGAGCAGGGGGCTGGACTAGAAGACCTCCAAGGTCTTGTTGGAAGAAATATCTTTCTGGGTTCGGTTCCAAGTGGGGAAAAAGACATTGGAAACATGGAGGCTGTTTAGAAAGAAGGTTTAATGGTGGACAGGACCACATGCCTTGGAACTCCTGGATGAAAAGGGGAGAGATGCTGAGAATCCCTTGGTTTTACACCCTCTGTTGGGCCCCACCTCAGTGTTTCCTGTTCCTGTGTAAGAAAAGTATCCCATTGGCTGTCAGCCTCCTAGGGATGGGGTGGTGGTGGTCATAGCTAACTTTGTAGACTTTGTCTGCACCAGATGGCTTCACCTGAGTGCTGGCTGATGCAATCTTCCCAGACCATGTGGTGAGATGGGTAATCCTATCATTTCTTGAGGGCCATCCTTAACCCCATCACCCTGGAGCTGAAGGCGGGGGACAGGGAGCTGCAGGAAGCTGCTTTGTCTTTAAAACATGTTTCTCCTTTTCTTCATCCAGGGAAATATAATATTCTGCCTTTTTAATATTTCCTAGAATATTTTGTTCTTCTAGGAGACGGGTGGGTGCTAACTTTCTACAGTGCCTTCCAACTCTATCATTCTATTCTATTCTATTCTATTCTATTCTATTCTATTCTATTCTATTCTATTCTATTCTATTCTATTCTATTCTATTCTATTCTATTCTATTCTATTCTATTTCATTCCATTCTATTATCTATTCTATTCTTTATTCCATATTCTATTCTATTCTATTCTATTCTATTCTATTCTATTCTATTTCATTTCATTCTATTATCTATTTGTTATGTATGTAAATAGTTGAATAAAGGCAAGCTTGGGGTAAAGTGCAGGGTTCTGGTCCTGCACTTCTGATTGGGTGTTAAGCGGCTAGATCGGATTGGTCGGGTTCTGAGAATCTGATTGGCCCTTAACGAAGGACTCTTATTGGTACTGGAGCTAGCATTTCACAAGCTCCTATTGGTTATTTAACATTAGCATTACCTATAGAAGCAGAGTTGTTGTTATACAAGTTAGAAGTCACTATGCAATAAAGAGTTGAAAGTTCACCAACTAAGACTGTCTCCATTCATTCTACCCATGCCTGAATCTATGACACTGGCGACGAGGGTGGGATTTGGAGACATCTGATCTTAAGGAACTTGGAAGGAAAACAGAGCACGTGTAAAAAAAACAGCGCTACCAACGGAAGCCATGTCCGGCGGCATCGTACCACCCGCTCCGTACGATCCATCCCAAGAGGATTGGGAATCCTACATGGATCGCTTTCAGATGTTCCTTGAAACGAACAACCTGAAGGACGCCACACCAGCCAAGAAGCGGGCGCTGTTCCTGACGTACTGCGGCCCGGCTGTCTTTAAAATGGCTAAAGTCCTCGCAAAGCCTCAAGAAGTGAAAGCAATAAGCTGGGACGACCTCGAACCTCTCCTGAGAGACCATTACACACCAACCGTACCCACACTCGTGAGACGCCACGAGTTCTATCAACGAAGCCAACGAAAAGGAGAGAGTGTGGCTGACTTCGTGGCAGACCTCCGGCACTTGGGAGGCCTCTGCGGGTTCGCAGACTTAGATGAAGCATTGAGAGACCGCCTAATTCTGGGATTAGATGCACCAAACGTGCAGAGCAAGATAATGGCGAAGGGCAACATCGGCCTTGCTGATGCCATCGCTGAAGCCACTGCTGCTGAGGCGACCAAAAAGTCCGCGGTGCAACTACGGCGAAGCCGAAACCCAACGACCCCACCAACTGGCGACCTTTTATCCAAGTCGGAAGAGCAGCTCGTTACGACACACCACGAGGACCTCTCTTCGTCGTCAGACAGCGACGAAGAAGGGGTCCATCGACTGCGTTCCGACCGGGACCCTCGTCCCAAAACCTCACGCCCCTGCGCTGGCTGTGGGGCAAACCATCCCAGGGCAGACTGCAAATTCCGCGACGCACTCTGCCACGAGTGCGGGAAACGAGGCCACATCGGTCGAGTCTGTCGCAGTCTACCGGGACCAAGCCCGGCCTCAAAGGGAACCAACTTTCGCCAATCGGCAGGAAACCGTCCTGTAAGGCGAGACCCAGCAAACCACTCCTACAGATATCGAGCATTGCAGAAAGAAGAGGCTCACCATACTATCACTATAGGTCATGCCTCGGCCCTGGACGCTAAGAAGATTCGAGTTACAGTAGCCATAGAGAGCCAACCCTGCCACATGGAGGTCGATTCGGGATCGTCCCTCTCGATGGTGTCATGGAAGACATTAAAGCAGCTCATTCCTACCATCCAACGCCAAGACCTTTGAATGCAACGCCTTATCCTTAAAGATTACCAAGGGAATCAAATCCCTGTGGTCGGGTCTTGTCGAGTCCGCGTCTCGTTTAAAAAGCATACGGCATATTTACCTCTAACGATCATCGATAGGGACAGGCCTAGTTTGTTGGGCCTCCAATGGTTTGCGCCACTCGGCATCGAGCTAGCCGGCGTGAACCGAGTTGATGATTGCGAGTGGGAGGAGGATCTTATGTCTGAATTCAGCGATGTCTTCGCAGATCGTCTGGGCAAGTATAAGGGGACCCCAATTTCATTCAGACTCGACCCTAAGGTCGCTCCGATCCGTTTAAAGCCCCGTCGAGTTCCATTCACCCTTAAGGCCAAGATAGATGAACAACTTGACAAACTAATTAAACAAGGGGAACTGCAACCCATTGATCATTCCCCATGGGAAACTCCTATTGTAACCCCCATTAAACCAGATGGGTCAATCCGAATCTGTGGGGACTACCGGGCCACTCTAAACCACGCCCTCCAACAGAACGCGTATCCAGTGCCGGTGGTGTAGCACCTCCTTCATTCCCTGGGAGGTGGAAAGGTTTTCGCTAAGCTAGATTTAGCTCAAGCCTATCAACAATTGCCCGTGGACGATAAAACAGCCCAAGCCCAAACGATAGTAACGCACAGAGGTGCTTTTAAATGTACCCGATTGCAGTTCGGGGTGAGTGTGGCCCCGAGAATATTCCAAAGCTTAATGGAACGATTGTTACAGGGAATCAAGGGCGTGGTTCCGTATTTTGATGACGTATTGATTGCAGCTCCTAGTAAAAAAATTCTGCAGAATCGTTTAAAATGTGTTCTCAAAAAATTCCAAGAAGCGGGATTGAAAGTAAAAAGGGATAAATGTCATCTGTATACCGACAGTGTTGAATTTCTAGGTTATCGCATTGATAGTCAGGGTATTCACCCAACTGAGAGTAAATTAAGGGCAATTAGGAATGCTCCCAGACCTCGTAACAAAACTGATCTTCAAGCATTTTTAGGCCTTATCAATTTCTACAATGTGTTTTTACCGCACAAGGCGACTGTGGCTGAACCATTACACCGGTTATTAGATAAGAAAGCATTATGGGTTTGGGGTTACCGAGAAGAAAAAGCGTTTAGAAATGTAAAAGATTTACTTACATCTGATTCTGTACTTATGCAATATAATGAAACATTACCCTTAGTTATAACTTGTGATGCCTCACCGTTTGGGGTGGGCGCTATTTTGAGCCATGTGCTACCAAATGGAAATGAGGTTCCCATTGCATACTTTTCGAAGACTCTATCCCAGGCAGAATGTAACTATGGACAAATAGACAAGGAGGCTCTTGCAATTGTGTCAGCCGTAAAAAAATTCCATGAGTATGTATATGGAAGGACATTTACAATTGTAACCGACCACAAACCTTTATTGGGGATAATCGCTGGGGACAAACCAACTCCCTATATATTGTCCCCAAGAATGACTCGTTGGTCAGAGTTCCTAGCTGCTTATAATTATCGATTGTTACATCGACCGGGGAAAGCCATTCCCCATGCCGATGCACTCAGCAGAGCACCGCTACCAGAGACCCTCGACGATCCGGCACCAACAGTATCGGCGTTACAAATCGAAACGCTCAACTCGCCTCCTATGACCGCTCGAGATATCGCGAGGGAGACCAGACGAGACCACACCCTAGCACGAGTCCTAGGCTGGGTAGAGCGTGGATGGCCATTGGACCAGATCCCAGATGACTTCGCGCCATTTAAAACAAGACAAACTGAACTTTTTTCTCAAAAAGGCTGCGTTATCTGGGGCGATAGAGTCGTCGTCCCAGAACGACTCCAAAAGATGCTGTTACAAATCTTGCACGAGGGACATCCCGGGATCGTGCGAATGAAGGCACTCGCACGGAGCTACGCGTGGTGGCCAGGCATGGACCGACACATTGAGCAATGGGTCAAGGCCTGCACCAAGTGCCAACAAACCAGCAACGCACCGCCAAAAGCTGCACCGACCGAATGGGAGACGCCACGTGGACCCTGGTCCAGAATCCACCTGGATTTCGCAGGGCCGATCAAAGGACAGACATTGCTGTTGACTGTCGATGCATACTCTAATTGGTTAGAAATTCATCGGATGGCCAATACAACCTCTGAGGCAGTAATTAAAGTCCTCAATAGACTCTTTGCAACTCATGGATTGCCGGATGTCCTAGTGTCCTATAACGGACCACAGTTTACAGCGCTAATGTTTGAACAGTACCTTGCTGACAACGGCATCCGCCATGCACTCACCTTGCCGGCGCATCCTGCTACCAACGGCCGAGCGGAACGCATGGTACAATTTGTAAAAAAGACTTTACAAAAGATGGACTATGATAATCTTGATGAAAAAATAAACCGCATTCTACTTCTACAACACATCACTCCGCACAGTGAAACCGGGAGAACTCCTGCTGAACTTCTCATGGGGCGAAAACTCCGTTCCCGCCTCGACCGACTGCACCCTGCTTACGAGCCAGAGAAGCCTCCAGGATCCAGCGGACGCTACCGTACCTTCAAGGTAGGTGACCCTGTTTATGCAAGGAATTTATCGGGCGACCCAGTTTGGATTGAAGCAACGATAATACGCGAGACTGGGCCCAGATCCTATATTGTAAAATGTATTGATGAGAGACTATGGAAAAGACATATTGACCAATTACGGTCACGACTTATAACTGCTAGCCAACAACTTCCCAACGACCAAACTGAGGGGGGGGGGAGGAAGAGAAGATGACGATATGCCAGAAAACCTGTTCCAGGAAAGCGATGAACCAAGTGAAACCCAGGAAATGGAGCAGGAAGAAGAATCGTACGCTCCAAGGGAAATCACACCAGAACGAGAAGCCGAGCCACTACAAAACAACACCCTACCTCAACGGGACTGCACGCAGCCAGTCCAAAGAAAATCTGACAGACCCAAGAGACAACCATCCTATTTAAAGGACTACATAGTCACAAACTAATTGTGAAGCCAGGGGGAAGGGGTGTTATGCATGTAAATAATTGAATAAAGGCAAGCTTGGGGTAAAGTGCAGGGTTCTGGCCCTGCACTTCTGATTGGGTGTTAAGCAGCTAGATCGGATTGGTCGGGTTCTGAGAATCTGATTGGCCCTTAACGAAGGACTCTTATTGGTACTGGAGCTAGCATTTCACAAGCTCCTATTGGTTATTTAACATTAGCATTACCTATATAAGCAGAGTTGTTATACAAGTTAGAAGTCACTATGCAATAAAGAGTTGAAAGTTCACCAACTAAGACTGTCTCCATTCATTCTATCCATGCCTGAATCTATGACACTATTCTATTCTTTATTCCATATTCTATTCTGTTCTATTCTATTCTATTCTATTCTATTCTATTCTATTCTATTCTGTTCTGTTCTGTTCTGTTCTATTCTTTATTCCATATTCTGTTCTGTTCTGTTCTATTCTATTCTATTCTATTCTGTTCTGTTCTGTTCTGTTCTGTTCTGTTCTGTTCTGTTCTGTTCTGTTCTATTCTATATTCTATATTCTATATTCTATATTCTATATTCTATTCTATTCTATTCTATTCTATTCTATTCTATTCTATTCTATTCTATTCTATTCTATTCTATTCTATTCCATTCTATTCTATTCTATTCTATTCTGAGGAAGAGACTGAATAATATATGCAGTCCGAGGCTGCATCAACAGAGGGATAATATTAAGGCCACATGAAGTGTTACTACCTTTTTATACTGCTTTGTGTATTGCATCCACTTTTGGTCACCACAATACAAAAAAGATGGGGAGTCCCCAGAAGAAGTGCAAGGAAAGGAAATAAGATGATTAGGGGGATGGAAGCTAAATTGTGATGTATTGAACTGAATATGTCTAGTCTTAATGAGGAGAAGGACGAAGGGTGATAGGATAGGAGGTTTCCAATGTCACGGAGAAGAGGTGGGGCTACCTATTCTCCAAAACATTTGAGAGCAGGACAAAAAATAACAACGAGGAGCAGATCATTAAAGAAAGATCCAACTTGAACTAAGGAGAAATTTCTTGGAGGTTAGATCAATAAACCAGTGGAACCGCTTGCCTCCAGAAACTCCATCACTGAAGGTTATTAAGTTACAAATAAGGTTAAGTATCTGGGGATATATTTGACAACAAGATGTAGCACATTAAAGGAGAATAATTATATTAAACTTAAACAACAGATAATTACAGATTTGAAGAAGTGGGAAAACTTGCAATTGTCATTAATAGGGAGAATTTCAACAATTAAGATGAATATTTTACCTAGAATTTTATTTTTGTTTCAAACAATACCAATTAGGCTTGGAAAAGACTATTTTGAAGATTTAAATAAAATTATGTTGAAGTTTATATGGCAAGGTAAAAAAGCGAGAATAAAGCTAAAGCTTTTGCAAGATGCTAGAATTAGAAGAGGTTTTGGCCTGCCTAATTGGGAATTGTATTATCAAGCTGCAAGTTTGATGTGGGTCAAAGAATGGATAACATTAAGGAAACATAGGTTGTTGACATTAGAAGGGCATGACTTGCTGTTGGGCTGGCATGCTTTTTTATGGTATAAGGGAACTAAAACACAGGGTTATTTTAGAAGACATTATGTACGGGAGTCTTTGTGGTTAAATTGGGAGAAGATAAAAAAACAATGTTATTTGAAAATTCCAGTTTGGTTATCGACCATTGAAGCATTTTCCTATCCTATAATCTACAAGAAGGAACAAACAGTTAGATATGGGGAACTTTTGGATGAAAAGGGTGAACTTAAATCGATCCAAAACTTAGAGGAACAAGGTATAAGGATGAATTGGTTTTCATATGCACAAATACATTCAAGGTATGATGAAGATTTCAAAACGGAGGGATTTTATGATAAGCAGACTGATTTAGATAAGATCTTGATGGGTACTGATGAGAAGGTGATTAAAAAATTATATGGTTATTTACTGGGAATGAAATTAGAGGAAGAACAAGTCAAAGAAACTATGATTGTTTGGGGGAAGAATTTTGGATATGGGATTAATTTAGAGAAATGGCAGAAATTGTGGTCTCAAAATTATAAAATGACAATGTCAACAGCATATAAAGAAAACTTGTATAAGATGTTTTACAGGTGGCACTTTCCTCCGACAAGAATAGCAAGAATGTTTAAGAACAAATCTGAAAAATGCTGGAAATGTCATCAGATACCCGGCTCGTATTACCATATGTGGTGGACTTGTGAGGATGCTAGAAAATATTGGACTATAATTCGCATGTGGTTGGAAAAAATGACAAAGAAACATATAGACTTGAAACCAGAAATCTTCTTATTGGGAATTTTACCTGATATATATAGTAAAGATTTGAAATACCTGATTGTAAATGTATTAACAGCGGCCAGGTTTGTATTTGCTAAAAATTGGAAGAATGAGAAAATACCATTACAGGAAGAAATTATTAAGAAAATATTGGAATGTGCTGAGATGAGTAGATTGACATTTGAAATTAGAGAGCAAGAGGATAAACAATTTTATGAAATTTGGGATCTCTTTTATAAATGGCTAGATGATAAAATACGACAATAGAATATTTAGAATGCTAGATAGTAAGGAATATATTTTGCTATTATTTTGTTATTTGACATTATATTTATAAAGGGTTTTTTAGGATTGATTTGATATGATTATATGATTTGTTATAGAGTAAACTGGTTTAAAGTATTGTTAGCTCATAAAGCATGAATGATTAAAAATATAGTCAAAAACTTCTTTTTTTAGTGATGTTGGGATATGTAGGTTTGGATTGACAATGTGAGTTGTTATGTAACATAATTGTAATTGAGACTACAGAATGAATGCACAAAAATGATGAACCAACTGACACACTGGATGTATATATGAGAGTTGATGTTTTTATGTTTTGTTTGTCTTGTTTGTTTGTAGAAAATTAATAAAATCTTTTTCAAAAAAAAAAAAAGAGGAGATTGGATGGCCATTTGTCTGTAATGGTATAGGGTCTCCTGTTTAAGGCAGCGGTTGGACTAGAAGACCTCCAGGGTCCCTTCCAACTCTGGTATTCCATATTCTGTAAGAGGAATTCCTATTGCTAGCTGTCACTGTGACAGGACAACATGCCAGCAATTTTCCCAGAAACAGAGTGGGAAATACAATCTAATAGACTGGCACCAGGAACAGGGCGCCAAAGTTCAGGAGACAGTCTTGAAACACCGAATATTTTTTTCTTTAACTCTCCACTTCTTTGCATCTAAAGGGGAAACAAAAGAAATTACTAGAAGCCTTCATCTTACAAGAGATAGGCAAAGTAGCCAGGTTCCTTTCTTTCGGCTACGATGCATGCATAAATAGTTGCAAGGATCTTCAAAGTCTCTTTATTGCTTTGTAAACTGAATTAGCAGAGGTAGATGCATTTGCCAGTAGGGAGGGAGGGAAGGAAGGAAAGAAGGGAGGAAGAGAGGGAGGGGGAGGATGGAAAGAAGAAGGGGGAAGGAAGAGAGGAAAGGGAAGAGGGAGAGAGAGGGGGAGGGAGGGAGGAGGAGGGAGGAAGGAAGGAAGAAAGGAAATAAGAAAGAGAGGGAGGGAGGGTGGAAGAGAGGGAGAAAGGAATGAAGGAAATAAGGAAGTGGGATGAAGGAAGGAAGGAAGAACAGAGGGAGGGAGGAAGAGAGGGAGGAATAGAGGGAGGGAGAGAGGGAGGGAGGGAGAGAGGGAGGAAGAAAGAAAGAAAGGAAATAAGAAAGAGAGGGAGGGAGGGAGGGAGGAAGAGAGGGAGGGAGGAATGAAGGAAATAAGGAAGTGGGATGAAGGAAGGAAGGAAGAACAGATGGAAGGAGGAAGAGAGGGAGGGGAAGAGGGAGGGAGACAGGGAGAGAGGGAAGGCGGGAGGAAGGAAGAAAGGAAATAAAGAGAGGGAGGGAGAGAGGAAGGGAGGAAGAGAGGGAGGGAGGAAGGAAGGAAGAAAGGAAATAAGAAAGAGAGGGAGGGAGGGTGGAAGAGAGGGAGAAAGGAATGAAGGAAATAAGGAAGTGGGAGGGAAGAAGGAAGGAAGAATAGAGGGAGGGAGGGAAGGAAGGAAAGAAGGGAGGAAGAGAGGGAGGGGGAGGATGGAAGCAAGAAGGGAAGGAGAGAGGAAGAGAGGAAGGGGAAGAGAGAGAGAGGGGGGAGGGAGGGAGGAAGAGAGGAAGAAAGGAAATAAGAAAGAGGGAGGGAGGGAGGGCAGAAGAGAGGGAGAAAGAAATGAAGGAAACAAGGAAGTGGGATGGAGGAAGGAAGGAAGAACAGAGGGAGGGAGGAAGAGAAGGAGGGGGAGAGGGAGGGAGGGAGGAAGAGAGAGAGAGAAGGAGGAATAAAACAAAGAAGGAAGAGAGAGAGGGAAGAAGGATATTATACAAGATCTGCAAACTGTATGCAAATGGATGTAATTTTGTCTAGAAATCCTGAAGCATAAACTATGGATTGGCTGATGTGCAGAATCTCCGGAAGCCACAGTTCCCCCTTAAGAACCAGAGAATTAAATGCTGTACCATTTAAAAACCCAGAAGTCAAAATCCTGCCAGCAGAAAAACAGACTGCAGACCAACTGCAGAGGTTTTTTGGGGGGGTGGGGGTGGGGCAGAGCAGGTAGAAAACTCACCATGGAGCTGAGCCCAATATAAACCCCTTTAGCCACTGGGCCCAGAGGATGGCATGAGAACCCAGATGTCTAAAATTGAATTTGAAATGGTTTGATCTCTAGGCAGAGGTCATGTCTGCCATGTGAATCTACCTCTCTGAATATTATTAGCCCTGGAAAGAATTCAGGAGAGAAGTGCTGGTCAGCTCATTCGTGAGTAGGTTGCTACATGGCACTACTATGGATTGCTTTTATGGCAGCTTATGGCTTTGCACCATGCTGCAAAGCACAATAATTGGGGGGCAATGCAAGAGAATAAGCCAAGCTCAGGCAAACCCCACCAGGTCTTAGCTTAGTACTTCGTTACTTAACACTCAAATTTAGGAGTAGGGGTAACATGACAGCAATGTTCCAATATTTAAGGGGCTGCCACAGAGACAAGGGGGTCAAGCTATTCTCCAAAGCACCTGAAGAGAGAACAAGAAGCAACAGATGGAAACTAACCAAGGAGAGAATCAACCTAGAACTAAGGAGAAATTGAGAACAATTAATCAATAGAACAACTTACCTTCAGAAGTTGTGGGTTCTCACAGGCTGAATTCTCTGGATAGACCCCATTTTGGGGTCAAAACCTGCATGAATGGACATAATCAACAATAGAGTTTATTTGTCTGTAATAATAGCAGCCCTGGCAACATCCTGTAATGCAGGGGTCTCCAACCTTGGCCTCTTTCAACTTCCAGAATTCTGGGAGTTGAAGTCCACAAGTCTTAAAGAGGCCAAGGTTGGAGACCCCTGCTGTAATGTTCTGAGAATACTTTACAACAGTTGAAACAGAGATCATTTCATGCTTCAACTAAACAGAATAACAGAATTGGAGGGACCTTGGAGGTCTTCTAGTCCAATTCCTAGCTTCAGGCAGGAGATTCTAGAGCAGGGTTGTCCAACCTTGGCAACTTTAAGACTTGTGGACTTCAACTCCCAGAATTCCTCAGCCAGTTGGCTGAGGAATTCTGGGAATTGAAGTGCACAAGTCTTAAAGTTGCCAAGGTTGGACAACCTTGCTCTAGACCTTTTCAGACGAATGGTTGTCCAATCTCTTTTTAGAAGCCTCCAGTGATGGAGCATGCACAACTTCTTGAAGGCAAGCCCTCCCCACTGGTTAATTGTCCTCAATGTTAGGAAGTTTCTTCTTAATTCTCGATTGGTTCTCTCCTTGATTAGTTTCCATCAATTGTTTCTTGTCCTGCCTTCTGGTGCTTAGGAAAATAGGTTGACCCCTTCTTCGTTGTGGCAGCCCCTCAGATACCGGAAGGCTGTTTTCACTTCTTGGTGAAATAGGAAGTGTCCCATACTCTTATTGTTAGAGATGCTTAACAGATTAACAAAGTTGGAAGGGACCTTGTAGTAGGTCACCTAGTCCAACTCTCCACCCAAGCAGGAGACCCTACACCATTTTTGACAAGTGGCTGTCCAATCTCTTCTTGAAAGCTTCCAGGGATGAAGCTCCCACAACTTCTGAATGCAACTTCTGTTCCATAGGTTGATTGTTCTCACTGTCCGAAAATTTTTCCTTATTTCCCAGTTGAATCTCTCTCCTTGTTCAGTTTCCATCCATTATTCCTTGTCTGGCCTTCAGGGTGCTTTGGAAAATAGCTTGATTCCTTCCTCTCTGTGGCAGCTCCTCAAATATTGGAAGACTCTATCCTGTCTCCCCTGGTCCTTCTCTTCACTAGACTAGCCATGCCCAGTTCCTGCAACCGTTCATTGTATGTTTTAGCCTCCAGTCCCTCATCATCCTGGTTGCTCTTCTCTGCACTCTTTCTAGAGTCTCAACATCTTTTTTATAGTGTGGTGACCAAAACTGGATGGAGTATTCTAACTGTGGCCTTTATAGAGTGGTATTAATACCTCACTTGATCTTGATTGTATCCCTCTGTTAATGCAACTTAGGATTGAATTGGCTTTCATGCAGCCTGTTAAATTTAAGTCAATCATAATATGAGAATGAAAACCTCATATTTTTCTTTTTCCTACCACACCTTTGTGGGTGCATATTGCCATGGGGTGAAGGGGTGGGGAAAAAAGATAACACTTTAAATCTGATAGGAAACAATACAGACCTATTAAATACCTGATTAGCACTTCCATTTCTGCTGATAATTGGAAATTGCTGGTAGACCCCAAAAGAACGAGTTAGCTTCCAGAATATCTGCTTAATTGTCTTAGTTGGATGCTGGAGCTGTCTGTTTGCTGCCTGTTGTTTTGTTGTTTAAAAATCTGATAGACCACATGTGGTTCATTGACAAGCAGCTCTGAGAGCTGTGGAGGCTTCATTGCTCACGTCCCCTTTAATTACCTTCGTGAGAATTCAACCAATTCCAAAGGAAATGTTGACTCTAGGCAACAGTGAAATCTACGCCTTGCTGGAGAAGAAGAGAGGATAATTTCCATTATGAAAATTCTCCTCGCAATTTTTGTATTTAGGACAGAGTATTTTTCCCTCATATTTGGATGCTGCCTTATTAAATAACTTTAGGCAGCTGAAAGCATGAATGAAAGCATGAAGCAGCACCATCAATCCATCCTGAGCAACTACAATTGCATCCTTAATAGTTCAGCCAGCAAATTTGCAAATCACCATTGATCCTCTGTGGAAAGCTGGTTTTACCGGAAAATGGAGGGGAGAAAATGACAGGTTATTTTTCTGTAATGCAAATTTTAAAGGTAAATAGGAAAATAATGAGTTAACACTAGAATAGGAATAGAGTACATAGAATAGAAAAATAATAGCATAGCATAGAATATTCTTTATTGACCGTGATTGGACACACAAGGTGCAGTGATGACGTTACTAACAAGGTTTTTAAGTGAATCTGCCTTCTTCATTGTCTTTGCTCAACAGAAGGTCACAGAGAAGGTAGTGAAATAGGTGAGGAGAATAATAATAATACTACAGCCATACTACATGGGTAAATCTACTTAGACATAATGCAGTACTGTGGAAATTAGGTGTTTAGCAGAGTGATGGCATGAGGGAAAAACTCTGTCTTTGTGTCTAGATGTTTTGGCCTAGATGTTTTGAGACAGATTATGTCCAGGATGTGAGACTGTACATTAGTTAGATGATCCTTATAAGTATCAGATGGGTTCACTATGTTGACGCATACACACGCACACACATATTTATACGTATACTTATACCTATACTTACACCTACACCTACACACACACACACACAGAGAGAGACATAGACATAGACATAGACATAGACATAGACATAGACAGACTTAGACTTAGACTTAGACTTAGACTTAGACTTAGACTTAGACTTAGACTTAGACTTAGACATAGACATAGACATAGACTTAGACATAGACATAGACATAGACATAGACATAGACATAGACTTAGACTTAGACATAGACTTAGACTTAGACTTAGACTTAGACATAGACTTAGACTTCATAGACATAGACATAAACATAGACTTAGACTTCATAGACATAGACATAAACATAGACATAGACTTAGACTTAGACATAGACATAGACTTAGACATAAACTTAGACTTAGACATAGACATAGACATAGACATAGACTTAGACTTAGACTTAGACTTAGACATAGACTTAGACTTCATAGACATAGACATAGACATAGACATAGACATAGACATAGACATAGAAATAGACTTAGACTTAGACTTAGACTTAGACTTAGACTTAGACATAGACATAGACATAGACTTAGACTTAGACTTAGACTTAGACTTAGACTTAGACATAGACTTAGACTTCATAGACATAGACATAGACATAGACATAGACTTAGACTTAGACTTAGACTTAGACTTAGACTTAGACTTAGACTTAGACTTAGACCTAGACTTAAACTTAGACATAGACATAGACATAGACATAGACTTAGACTTAGACATAGACTTAGACTTAGACTTCATAGACTTAGACTTCATAGACATAGACATAGACATAGACATAGACATAGACATAGACATAGACATAGACATAAACTTAGACATAGACATAGACATAGACATAGACATAGACAGACTTAGACTTAGACTTAGGCATAGGCATAGGCATAGGCATAGGCATAGGCTTAGGCTTAGGCTTAGACTTAGACTTAGACTTAGACTTAGACTTAGACTTAGACATAACCATAGACGTAGACATGTATAGATATCCAGCTAATATCAGTTCCTGCACTTATTCCCAGGCAAAGACTGGTATAATTTCCTTCGATAGCCATTAGAAGCAATTTTGAGTGATTCATTATTTTGTGATATACATGTATATGTTACTGATTAGTCTGTTGACCATGTCAAAAAAGAAGCCTGCAGATAGACCTCCCCTCTTCCACCAACACCAACTGGAACTGGCCTCTGAGGAAGGAGGAAAACCAGCAAAGGACTATCTTTCCTCATACCTGACCTCTCTCGACCAGCCCAGAAGAATACAATGATGGATGGTATCAAAGGCTTTGGAGAGGTCAAGAAGAGCTAAGATGGTGATACAAACCCCATTCTGAACCCACCAAATATCATCTAGTACAAGGTGATCAATGCTGTATCATATCCTGGCCTAAAACCTAAGGTCGGTCCAGACTGCCTGAGTCCAGATACTCTATTGTGGTTGTGGTGGTTTGTTAAACACAACAAGAGAGATGCGGTTAATAAGGGTTGCTGAATGAGCAAACTCTTGATTTGAATTTGAGATCTGACAATGGTAAGAATCAAATAAAATCTGAGTTTTAGGTAACTCTATTTGGATCCAAGAGTTGACTAGAGAAAGATTAAACCATAATGCTAGCAACTTTCTTCGCAGAATGAGATGAGAATAGGAGGGAGTCCATCAAGTGGTTTATCCAATTGATTGTTGTCACAGGAAGTTGGGGGAGTTATTTTTTTTTAATTGTTTGTGTTGTGAATGTACCATAGTTAATAAAGTATGAGCTTGAGGTAAAGTGCAGGGTTCTGGCCCTGCACTTCTGATTGGCTGTTAGGTGGCCAGATCGGATTGGTTAGTTCTTAGGAATCCGATTGGCCCTTAACAGAGGATTATTATTGGTTAAAAGAGCTAGCGTTCATAGCTCGCTATTGGACAATTCTCACAAGGGTTGCCTAAATAAGGCAGAGTTCACTGTTGTTGTTTTGAGAAGTCATTATGCAATAAAGAGCTGAAAGTTCACATTCAGAGGCTGTCTCCATTTACTCCAACCCATGTCCAAGTACTTAACACTGGCGACGAGGATGGGATGTGGAGACGTCTGAACCTAAGAAGCCAGGAAGCAATACTGAGCATGTGATAAGATGACGCCAACAACAGAACCATGTCCGGCGGCATCGTACCACCCGCTCCGTTCGATTCAAACCAAGAGGATTGGGAATCCTACATGGATCGCTTCCAAATGTTTCTCGAGATGAATAACTTGAAGGACGCCACACCAGCAAAGAAGCGGGCACTGTTCCTGACGCATTGCTGCCCAGCCGTATTTAAGATGGCTAAAGCACTCGCCAAACCTCGAGAAATGAAAGCCATGAGCTGGGACGACCTCAAACGCATCCTGAGAGACCATTACGCGCCAACCGTGCCTACACTCATGAGACGCCACAAGTTTTATCAGAGAAACCAACGAAAGGGAGAGAGCATGGCTGATTTCGTGGTGGACCTCCGAAATTTAGGGGGCCTCTGCGGGTTTGCCGATTTAGAAGAAGCACTAAGAGATCGAGTAATTCTGGGATTAGATATGCTAGGCGTGCAGAGCAAGCTGATGGCGGAAGGCGACATCAGCCTTGCTGACGCCATCGCCAAAGCCACGGCTGCGGAGGCGACCAAAAAGTCGGCTGCACAATTACGGCGAAGCCGCACTCCAGCAACACCACTGACCGGTGAAATCTTACCCAACTCAGAAGGGCAGCTCGCAACAACGCACCACAAGGACCTCTCTTCTTCATCAGACAGCGACGAAGAAGGGGTCCATTGACTGCGGTCTGACCGGGACCCTCGCCCTAAGCCCTTATGCCCTTGCGCTGGCTGTGGAGCAAACCATGCCAGGGCCAAATGCAAATTCCACGATGCGCTCTGCCATGAGTGCGGGAAACATCAGCCAGGTCTGCCGCAGCTTACCAGGACCCAGCCAGGCCTCAATATAGTTGGCCAACTATCGCCAATCAACAGGAAACCGTCCTGTAAGGCGAGAGCCAGTAAACCACTCCTACAGGAATCGAGCTTTGCAAAAAGAAGAGGCTCACCATACTATCACTATAGGTCACGCCTCAGTTTTGGACACTAAGAAAATTCGAGTCATGGTAGCCATCGAGAACCAGCCTTGCCACATGGAGGTCGACTCGGGATCGTCCCTCTCGATGGTGTCTTGGAAGACACTCAAGCAACTTATCCCCACAATCCAATGCCAAGACCTCCAATTTCAACGCCTCATCCTCAAGGACTACCAAGGAAATCGAATCCCCGTTGTCGGGTCCTGCCGAGTCCGAGTCTCCTTCAAAAAGCATACAGCGTACTTACCTCTAATGATCATCGATAGAGATAGGCCTAGTCTATTAGGCCTCCAATGGTTCGCGCCACTCGGCATCGAAGTGGCTGGCGTGAACCGAGTCGGTGGTTGTGAGTGGGAGGAAGACCTTATTTCTGAGTTCAGCGACATCTTCGTGGACCGTTTAGGCGAGTATAAGGGGACCCCAATCTCATTTAGTCTAGATCAAAAAGTAGCCCCTATTCGCTTGAAGTCCCGTCGAGTTCCATTCGCTCTTAAAGCAAAGATCGACAAACAACTCGACAAGCTAATTGCTCAAGGGGTGTTGAAGCCCATCGATCACTCTCCATAGGAAACCCCTATTGTAACACCCATTAAGCCAGACAGGTCAATCCGAATTTGTGGGGACTACCCGGCCACTTTAAACCACGCCCTACAGCAGAATGCGTATCCAGTTCCGGTGGTGCAGCACCTCCTTCATTCCTTGGGGGGCGGAAAGGTTTTCGCTAAATTAGATTTAGCTCAAGCATATCAACAACTACCAGTGGATGAAAAGATGGCCCAAGCCCAAACAATTGTAACGCACAGAGGTGTCTTTAAATGTACCCGATTGCAATTTGGGGTTAGTGTAGCCCCGGGGATATTCCAAAGCCTCATGGAAAGGTTGTTACAGGGAATCAAGGGCGTGGTTCCGTATTTCGATGACGTATTAATTGCAGCCCCAACCAAAAAAATCTTGCAGGGTCATTTGAAATGTGTTCTTAAAAAATTCCAAGAGGCAGGACTTAAGGTGAAAAAAAATAAATGTCACTTATATACTGACAGTGTTGAGTTTCTAGGGTATCGGGTTGATAGCCAGGGCATTCATCCTACCGAAAGTAAATTAAAGGCTATAAAAAACGCTCCCAGGCCACAAAACAAGGCTGATCTCCATGCGTTCTTAGGCCTCATTAATTTCTATAATGTATTTTTACCGTACAAGGCGATTGTTGCTGAACCATTACACCGGTTATTAGATAAAAAAGCATTATGGGTATTTGGTTACCGGGAAGAACAAGCGTTCCAGAATGTTAAAAAACTGCTCACATCTGACTCTGTACTTATGCAATATAACGAGACTTTACCATTAGTTATAACCTGCGATGCATCGCCCTTCGGGGTGGGTGCCATTTTGAGTCATGTACTGCCTAATGGGAATGAAGCCCCTGTTGCTTACTTTTCGAAGACTCTTTCAGAAGCAGAGTGGAACTATGGACATATTGATAAAGAAGTTCTCGCAATCGTTTCAGCTGTAAAGAAATTTCATGAATATGTGTATGGAAGGACATTTACCATTATAACTGACCACAAACCGTTGCTGGGGATAATAGCTGGGGACAAGCCAACCCCCTACATATTATCCCCTAGAATGACCTGATGGTCAGAATTCCTAGCTGCTTATAATTATCGCCTGCAATATCACCCGGGGAAAGCCATTCCCCACGCCGATGCATTAAGCCGAGCACCGCTTCCAGAGACTCTTGACGATCCGGCACCAATGGCAACCACGTTGCAGATCGAAACACTCAACTCGCCACCTATGACCGCCCGAGACATCGCGAGAGAAACTAAACGAGACCAAACCCTAGCATGAGTCCTAGGCTGGGTAGAACGCGGATGGCCATTGGACCAAGTACCAGATGACTTCGCGCCATTCAAATCGCGACAGACTGAACTTTTTTCCCAAAAAGGCTGTATTATCTGGGGCGATAGAGTCATTGTCCCAGAACGACTCCGGAAGACGCTGCTACAAATCCTGCACGAGGGCCACCCCGGCATCGTGTGGATGAAAGCGCTTGCACGAAGCTACGCATGGTGGCCGGGCATGGACCGGCAAATCGAGCAGTGGGTCAAAGCGTGTACCAATTGCCAACAAGCCAGCAACGCCCCACCAAAAGCCATGCCTTCTGAATGGGAGACACCACGTGGACCCTGGTCCAGAATCCACCTGGATTTTGCGGAGCCAACCAAAGGATATACCTTCCTGCTGACAGTCGATGCATACCCCAATTGGTTAGAAATTAATCGTATGATGGCTACAACTTCCGAGGCAGTGATCAAGATCCTAAATAGACTCCTTGCAACCCACGGATTGCCTGACGTCCTGGTGTCCGATAACGGGCCACAGTTTACGGCATTGATGTTCAAGCAATACCTCGCTGACCACGGCATCCGCCATGCGCTCACCTCGCCTGCGCACCCTGCGACCAATGGCCGAGCGGAACGCATGGTCCAATTTGTTAAAAAGACTTTGCAAAAAATGGACTATGACAATATCGATGACAAGGTCAACCAAATTCTCTTTTTGCAACACATAACTCCACATAGCGTTACCGGCAGAACTCCCACAGAACTACTGATGGGATGAAGACTCCGTTCCCACCTCGACCGGTTGCACCCTGCTTACGAACCGGAAAAGCCAATAGGATCCAGTGGCTGCTATCGCACCTTCCAGGTAGGAGACCACATTTACGCACGAAATTTTTCAGGCGATCCATTATGGATAGAGGCAACGGTAGTACGAGTGACTGGCCCCAAATCCTTCGTAGTGAAATGCTGTGACAATAGACTGACCAATTGTCACAATTACAGTCACGACTCACAATGGCCAGTCAACAACTCCCCCATGACCAAACCGAGGGGCGAGGAGGTACAGAAGAAGATGATGTTCCAAGGAACCTACCCGAAGGGAGCGACGAATTAAGTGAGACTCAGGAAATGGAGCAGGAAGGAGAATTGTTTGCACCGCAAGAAATTGCACCTGAACAAGAAGCAGATCCACTGCCAAACAACAATCTACCTCAACAGGATTGCAACCAACCAGTCCAACGAAAATCCGAAAGACTTAAAAGACAACCGTCCTATTTAAAGGACTATATAACTACACCATAATCAAGAAGCCAGGGGGAAGGGGTTTTGTGTATGCACCATAGTTAATAAAGTATGAGCTTGAGGTAAAGTTCAGGGTTCTGGCCCTGCACTTCTGATTGGCTGTTAGGCGGCCAGATCGGATTGGTTAGTTCTTAGGAATCCGATTGGCCCTTAACAGAGGATTATTATTGGTTAAAAGAGCTAGCGTTCATAGCTCGCTATTGGACAATTCTCACAAGGGTTGCCTATATAAGGCAGAGTTCACTGTTGTTGTTTTGAGAAGTCATTATGCAATAAAGAGCTGAAAGTTCACATTCAGAGGCTGTCTCCATTTACTCCGACCCATGTCCAAGTACTTAACAGTTTGTATATGTCATGCCCCTGTTGGAGTCTGACTCTGAGGGAGAGGAGGAACAGCTGACCGGGAGTGGGAGTGTGACTCTGGAGGTTGTGGAGGAAACTGGGCGAGGGCACAGGCTGGCTGGGCAGTCAGAGGAAGACCCAGGCCCATCCCCTCTTCATCCTAGGGCATGCAGGGAGGAACGGATAAGGAGAAACATGAATGACATGGTCTATGGGTCCTGATCCCCTTCATGGGCTGCATCTGGGAGGATTGTTTAAAAGGACTAACTGCACATGGCCAAGTGCTGGAAGCAAAGCGTGAAATAATTCTAGTCTTTCATTTCTGAGTTCTGGCATCCTTCCCAGTGTGTGTATTTCAATATCTGTGGATGTCTTCAAGCCCTTATCTTGCCTTGTCTCATTAATTGCTTCAGTGTGGTTTGTGTTGTTTTTTTCTATTTATAATTTATATGTATTTTGAGTTTGAATGGCATTTCTTCCTTTTTGCAACTATTTGTGAGGAAGTTTTTTCTCCAGTCAATGATAATTGGACCATTGAAGCCAAGTTTAAGGAATTAAAGGAACTTCACCTGTTTTTGTGAGTTTGTTGCTTTTGTAACCCCCCTGGGTCATCACAGTATATTAAATTTTTATTTTTGGAAGTATCATGCCCCCGTGGCAGTCTGAATCCAAGGGGGGAAGAGAAACAGCTGACAGAGAGTGGGAGAGGGGCTCCGTTGGTTGTGGAAGAAACTGGGGAAGAGTAAAGTCAGGCTGGACAGAGCAGGGGAGAGGTAGAAGAAGGGAGACAGGGTTCAGATGAAGACAAAGCCCCCCCCCCATCCTAAGACATGCAGGAAGGAATGGAGAAGAGAGCAATGTGGGTTGCATGGCTTACGAGGAAGGAAAGGGCCCTGATTCCCTTCACAAGGCATACTTGGGGAGGGAGTTTAAAGGAGAGGCAATTTGAAGGAGCATTTGTCAGGAACAAATGCAGAATTCATCTAGTGTTGTGAGTTTTAACCTGCATTCCTGGCATACCTCCTGCCTGTGTGAATTATTGTCGTCTTCTGTGTGCTTATCTGCCTTGCTGGAATTATTGGACTCATTATCTTGCCCTGCTGGAGTGACTGATTGCAGTCATTCTGCTTACAGCACAGGAGCATCTGCAACCAGAAGCTGTTGCAGGTTCATGGGAGAGCTTTTCTCCAGGTTGGAAAGTAACCAGGACATTGGGGGTCAAAGTTGGAGCAAATAAAGGGACTCATACCTGTTCTCTGGCTGTGTTGCCTTCGTGCCATGCCCCGGATCATCACAGGAAGTCTCCCAGAGTCACTGAATGTGAGTGGGCAGCCACACAAATTTTTTTAAATAAATCCAAAATAAAAATTCTCACTTTAAGAGCATTTCATCATTAAATTGTGTTCTTGCTAAGAACTCGGAGTCCATCATCCTTTGCTTCTGATAGAAGTACTCATTAGAAAATCCAAAGAAAATCAGACAAGAACAATGGAACAACTGCAAACATCTCTTTCATTCTTTTCCTTCTTCTAACTGAATCTGCCTAAACGAATTTTAGCTGAAAAATGTGAGCAAGCCCTTTCCCTAAGACAGGGTTTGGGAAGGAAAACTTGCTATTTGTGTCAATATTACAGACACCTTCACACCCTGAATGCCTGCTTGCTTTTGTCTAGATGGGAGAGGAACGTTACAAGGAGTGTTCGACACATCACAATGCCAGGAGCACCATCCAATATTGGATGGTTTCAGAAACACCTGATTCAATTTGACACTTCAAATCACATCAGAGTCAATCTGAGCATTCGATTCCAAGGGCTGATTTGATTCTGATTTGATTCAGATCAAATCAACCCTTCGGGTGGCCCTAAGCCTGGCCTTTCATAAGCTGTATTCTCATTCTTTTTTTTAAAAAAAGGAACACAATCGAGGTATAAAGAGACTATGATTTGGCCATTTAAAATTATTTTTATGTCAGAATAAGCTCTATTTTGAGCAATTCCTTACTTTATAAACTAGCTGGCTGGGGAATTCTGAAATTCTGCACACCTCAAAGCTGCCCATGTTGAGAAACTCTAGTCTACAACATTTGGCCTGGAAAAATCTGAAAGATCACTAAATAGCAGAAGAGAGATGCAGAAATATAACTCTTTTGCTTCCATTTGTGGAGCATCTGTAGCTCAGATATTGCAGTCCTAATTTAATCCATATCCTGACATTATTCCGATTTTACCTCCAAGCCCTCGGCTTTTGCTACAGCAAGGGACAGGTACATCAAAATAACCGTAGGATTAAATTTGATGTAGATGTTAGGCTGAGAACAAGGTGAATTTGACACATGGTTGCTGTTTCAATTGACAGTCAAGTATTCTTAGTTGCACGTACAGGTAATCTTCGAGTTACAACAGTTCAGTGACCGTTTGAAGTTACGTGATAATCCCCTCCAAGTATTTATGACATAGTTCCAATATTACGAATGTTGCAGCACCACAACTTCACAACTTCTGAAGGCAAGCTGTTCTACTGATGAATTGTTCTAACTGTCAGGAAATTCCTCCTTATTTCCAGGTTAGTTCTCTCCTACTTAGCTGTAGTAATATCAATAAGGTGGCAGGATTCCTCAGTTCCAACAACAATGAAGGTATCATCAAGAGGTGTAAAAATCAGGTAAAGGAGCAATTGTCTTGAAGAAAATCTGTATTTTTTTCTGTATGTGTTCTCTAAGGCTTTATGCAAACTTGATGGCACTTTTAAAAAAAGATTGCCCACTTACATTTAATAAGAGCACACAAGATTTGGTTTCCTTATAGTTACTGTTGTGACCCACTGCCGGCTAGCGGAGCTGGCAGCAGAGTTGGACAGTGGGGAGGTTGGGGAGGAACCTGGGCCAGTCCTGGAGGCTGAGGAAGGCTCAGACGAGGGCTCTGCATCAGAGGCAGAGATGGGGCCAGGGCAGTCTGGAAATTATCAGTTGCTTTCTGAGTCAGACAGCAGTGAGGTGGGGGAGCTTCTGGAGCCAGTTCCCAGCCTGAGCATGCACAGAGCTGCCAAAAGAAAAAATAATTACAAACGAAGGGTCGACGTGGGAGTAAGGCCACTGGTGAATGGTGAATGGCCCCTCCCATAGGGATTAAAAATGGAGCAAAAAGGAGGGAGCTTTTGCAGGAAACAATTTGTTTGTTCGTTTGTTGCAGCAGTGTGAAGATCTGTCTGTGCATCTCAGAGACGCTGTGCCGAGTCCTTCCTTGTCAGCACTGTGTTTGAAAATATTGACTTGGCAGCTCTCCAGGTTAGATAGGTCTGTGCTCCTATTTGCATCCTTGAAAGACTGTTTGCCAGGCCTTTGGCTGAATGTGAATGCAAGAAATTCACCTTCATTTGATAAAAGGGATTTTGCCAGGACAAAAAATCTGCTTAGTGCTTTTTGGGGAAGCCTAGGTCAGAACAGTTACTATGGTATATTTTTATGTCTTTCTGGCTGGAGGTGATGCCCCAAAAATGGATATTCACCATATCCATGCTTTAATCATCCCAAGGTGTTTGAACTTTAACACCTAGACACTTATCAGAAATCAAACATCTTCTTAGAAACGCAGTTTAAAGAATCATGACCTGCCTTTTCCAAAAGAATATTGATTATTTGGGTCATGCAACGAGAACAATCATTCTTCCTCTATTGTTTTACCATTGAATAAAATAACTAATTGTTTCAGTGAGTGCAAAGGCCAGCATTTCTTTTAATCGTTTTCTTGATTATAAAAAGATGAAATAGAGACTGTGACTACAACTATACTTTGTCAGTATGTATAAAAGGAGCTTTCTGAGTTTCATTGGGTTTACAGCATATCAACTGACTTCTATTGATCCTTAATACAAAAAATATGTTGAAAGCGTTTTCCAAACAGTATAAATTAATTGCTCCAACACCAGAGAAAACAAGAAATGGCACAGCAGTTATTAACATTTCCTAGCACCAAAATGGAAAGAGTGTGTTTCAGGAATCAAGATGCTGGCGAAGTTTCACGGCAATGCCAATATTAACATGAGCCAGTTTACTATTGATAATCCTGGGTCCTGCCAATTTCTGACTATTATAATGGAATAAAAGATGTTAATAGACTAGGGAATCCAGGTTGGAGATTGGTGTTCTGCTCAGCCAGACCAACAGGTTCACCTATTGTTTTCAGCTCTCAAAAAGAGTTAACAGGAGTTTTCCACCATGACACAGGTGGCATTAGGAAGCGGTGTGCTTTCCTAAGATGATTAGGGAACTGGAGGCTAAACATCTAACAATAGCACTTAGACTTATGTATCGCTTCATAGTACTTTCCAGTCCTCTCTAAGCAGTTTACAGAGTCAGCATTTTGCCCCCTACAATCTGGCTCTTCATTTTATTGACCTTGGAAGGATGAAAGGTTGAGTCAACTTTGAGCCTGTGAGACTTGAATTGCTGAACTGCTGGCAGTTGGTAGTCAGTAGAAGTAGCTGGAATGGAATGGAGTGGAGTGGAGTGGAGTGGAGTAGAGTAGAGTAGAAGAGAGTAGAAGAGAACAGAACAGAACAGAATAGAACAGAATAGAATAGAATTCTTTATTGGCCAAGTGTGATTGGACACACAAGGTGCAGTGGTAATGTTAATAACAAGGTTGTTAAGTAAATCTGTCTTTCCCATTGACTTTGCTCATCAGAGAACATAGTGTAATAGATAAGAAGGATAATAATAACACTACAGCCATACTACATGGGTAAATCTACTTAGGCACAACAGAGTACAATGGGAATAGATCAGGATCGAACTCCTGCCAGTGAGCTGAATTAGCTTGCAATACTGCCTTCTAACCACTGCGCCACCACAGCTCATACAAATAATAGTTGCAGGAATTGGGTATATCTAACCTAATGAAAAGAAGGACTAGGGTTGACATGAGAGCAGTGTTCCAATATCTAAGAGACTGCCATAAAGAAGAGGAGGCCAACCTATTTTCCAAAGCACCTGAAAGCAGAATAAGATGCGATGGATAGACATTAATCAAGGAAAAAGCCAACCTAGAATTAAGGAGAATTTTCCTGACAGAATGATTAACCAGTGGAACTTCTTGCCTTCAGAAGTTGTGAATGCTCCATTACTGGAGGTTTTCAAGAAGAGATTGAATAGTCATTTGTCTGAAATGTCCTGTCTGAATAGGGAGCTGGACTAGAAGATTCCAATGTGCCTTCCAACTCTTTTTATTTTGCTATCCATCCCTGAAGGCATTTAGCCAGAAGGTAAACAGCCATGTGCCGTAGAACTGTTGCAACAAATAGCATTGAAGATCTTTCAAGATTGGACTAGAAGATCTACAGTATGTTCAAACTGAGGTCCTTGAGATTTCCTTAAGATGCTACATCATATGACATCATGTAACACAGAGAGAAGGATGGTAAGGGAGTGAAATGTGTACTGTGTGGCTAGTTAGACTGGAAGTATGTTATCCTACTTAAGACCTGTCCCCATTTGCACCAGTCATGATGCAAACACATCCTGAATGGTATCTGGTCTCTTCCCTATGATGTTGTCATCCACGCTTTCCCAACTCATGACTGAGACAGATCTAAGTCATACTTAGCTGAGCCTCTGCTAAAGTAATCTTATCCATTTTTCTCCTCCCAGCGTGATCTAAGGACAACCTCAAAGTATGTAAAAAGTTGTCTGGCTTTGTTACTTGAAGTCATGAGATCGGGAGTGACTGTGAATGAGAGGCGATAGAAACCACAGAGGGATCACTGATGAGAGTAGAATATTTCATTCTGGTGTAGTTTAGGGCTAATTCAAGGGTGGGTGGAGATCAATTCCACCCAGCATTGTATGTGTCAATCCATTGAGGTTGACCAAATCAGGAAACAGATTCCACAAGTATACTATACTTTATTGACATAGGCTAATGTAAGAGAGACTCACAAGCCTGAATGTATTTTTCCCTCCCCTCCCAATTTATAAACCAGGAAGTCAGGGTGGAGCCAGTCTCTTCCTAATGTTTTCTCTGCTTCCTGAAGTCAGTGCACATTTCTGTATATGTTGAAACTGTCTTTGAATAGTTCCTCCAAACTGAATGGCTGCCTACAGTATGAATCAACTATATTCATACTTCATAAGTGCATTTTCAATAACACCAGTTCCAATTTCTCTCTCTTGTTATATTTATACATAGTCTGACCAGACTATGGGATTCAACCGGTGTAACAACTGGTTCAGTGAGTGTGTGCTTTGCATGTGTGCACAACATTTCAAAACCACCCATTTTCAGCTCTAAAACTCTGCTGCAGCCCCACTGAATAAAACAGCTGAGGTGTGGTAATTCACTGGGTCACGTGAATCAGCTGAGCTGAAAAACATGGAAATAAAGGACAGACTAGGGCAGGGGTGGGTGGGTGGGACCAAATGGTCACCGGAACTACCAGTTCACCTGAACGGGTCCAAACCAGTAGAATCCCACCCTACTCTGACCATAGTTAATTTATGCACATCAAAGTGTTATCTATGTTGCTCTTGATGACAAGCTAGGACCATGATGGTGAACCTGTGGCACATGTGCCATTTCTGCGGGCATGTGAACCCCAGCCACACTTACCTGAACTGTGCATGCGTGCACCTCCCAGTTAATTTTCGGCCCATTGGAGGTTGTTTGAGGCGGTGTTTGGCCTCCCTGAGGTTTGAGGGAAACCTTTGCAGCCTTGGGAGGCTGAAAAATGGGCCTTCTGGAAATACCAGAAGTGCTGAAATGGGCCCATTTTTCGGCCTCCCAAGGCTGCAGAGGCTTCCCTTAAACCTCAGGGAGGCCAAAAACGGCCTCAAACAGGCTGAAAAACAGTTAGGAGGCACATGTATGCACAGTGCAGGTAAGGGGATAGGGAGTTGCACACACATGCATACTGGGATGGGGTACATTGCATTGTGGGTGTTGGCACATACGAGCATGCTTTTGGCACACACAGTCAAAACAAAAAGGTTCACCATCAGTGAGCTACAAAGCGGATTCTTTCTATTGTAGAAATGGGTGTTTTACGCTAGTATGCATTACCACACATAAGATGCAATGAAATCTGTTGGAAAGGGTAGAGCTGCCCATGCTATAGTTTATGTGCCTTTATGTGGGTTTGCATTGTGATTTACTGGGGTTCACTTGCAGGAAGGGAATCTTTCTGCAATAAAACAAGCTAAATGTCAAATCGTTTGTTACTTATGATGACTTTAGGTGGGACACCCACAAACAGCCTGAAGGTGTTTCTTAAGTCATTCTCAAGAATGAACAGAAGCTCTTTTTGAGGGTGGGAGGGAGGGATGGGTATTTGACTCCATTCACTTTTGCCAGTTGCTAATGAAGAGGAAATACTGGCCAAGCTCTATTCAGATATGACATTGACATAATAGGGGTGGGAGATTCCACCCCTATTAAAGAACATGAATAATAAATGGAAAGGAAAGGGAGAAGGGAAAATACTAGTTGTGTTCATTACACAAAGTCATTGCATAACACATAAATGTGCAGAGATGACATGAACACAGTGTTCCAATATCTAAGGGGCTGCCAGAAAGAAGAGGGAGTCAAGCTATTCTCCCAAGCATCTGAAGGCAGGACAAGAAGCAACAGATGGAAACTAATCAACCTGGAGAGAGGCTACAGTATGTGGTGTCTGGTTGTGTGTGGCTTTTAGTTAATTGGAGTGTTGACGACTGGCTATTAAGTTGTTCGGTGTTATGTTCTTGTGTGGCTTCACCTTTGGCATCTATGTACCTGGTAACTGGTGGTAAATCAACACTCCTTTTGACTGACAAGGGCCCATTTCCCAGGCTTTAATTGTTTCCCTGGCTATTTTTGTCCCTGCTCAGCCAACAAATTTAGTAGCTGTGAAATTGAATGGGTGTCCTTGCTCATTGCAATATGAGGCTAATGTGAGAATAACAGAATAACAGAGTTGGAAGGGACCTTGTAGGTCTTCTACTCCAACCTCCCGCTTGAGCAAGAGACTTATACTATTCTGGACAAACGGCTCTCCAATTTCTTCTTAAAAACCTCTGGTGATGGAGCACAAAAAAATTCTGAAGGCAAGCCATTCCATTGACTAATTGTTCTCACTGTCAGGTTTTATTCTATGTTTGTTTTTTTTTTTTTTGCACAGGCCCCACTTTAGTTTAATGGCATGCTGGACGATGGCACAAATTTACAACCAACAGTTTACATTGCAGACAGCTTGAATGAATAACAATAAATTAATTTAAAGGGCTAGAAAAGTGCTCTCTGAAGTATATGGTAGCCAATAATTTATAAATGTGTGTCCTTTCTAATCCTGAGCTAACATCTTGAAAGCTGCTAGTTAAAAAAAAAACCAGTCACATGACATAAATTATTTTTATTAATATTTTAAGTTGAGTGATAACAGAAGCTCCCTAGTCATTAACTTCAGATGGGTTTCATTTATGACCAAAAGACTTAGGTAGCTTGTAACCAAAGCCGTTATATTGCAGTGTATGCTAGACAACTTTGTTGAAATGCAAGCTCCTTTAGTTACAATTTCCTTGAAAATATGACCTACCCTGTAAGTGAGTCCTAGCTTGATTTTTACACATGCTCCAAATATAAGCCCTATCCCCGAAATAAGCCTTAATTAAGATCCCACTCACACCAGAGTGGATGGGTAAAAATTAAGCTAGGGTGGGGATAGGGGCATGAAGCTGCCCTACTACTTATCTTTAGACAGTTGTAGCCAGGCCTCACACACCCTGACACTTGCCTTGCTGGCCCATTTCTTCTGCAGCAGGCAAAGCTGACAAGGCTTTCCTGAAGGCCTCTGTATCTGAGAACAAAGCTCTGGATCAATCTGGAAAGCCTTGCCAGCTGCAGAAGAAGAAATTCCTGAAGGCCTCTGACAGGGAAAAGGAGGACAGGGGCGGGATGACATCCTCAAAATAAGACCTGGTGCCTTTTTCTGGTGGCAAAAAAATATAAGACAGGGTCTTATTTTCTGGGAAACATGGTAACAATGAGCACAGAAAGAATATATTCTATGTTAACTGTACAAACTTGAACCATGTTTTTTTTTTTTACCTCACTTGTAGTGGTATACTGATATTGCCAGCCAATTAGATATTGCTAGTTCAAGGATCTGCAAACCTCCCCGGCTTCGAGATACAATCCCAAGGGAAAGCAGTGATAATGACATTATGCCCTTGGAGCAGAGGCTTCCAAGAAAGTTGTAGAACAATAAAGAGTGAGATATGAAAACTGCAGAAGCAAACCCCAAACATGATAATCCTTCTTAATCCTCATTGATGATGTCAGCTAGTTGGGTAATGAAACATCTGTGAGCACAGAAACCAAACTCAGAGAGCCCCAGGGATTCCAGATCAAACATAATGCTCTCTGGTTTTTCACACAGCAGTCAAGCCATCTCAACAGACATGTAGAGGTGAACAACCAGAGGTGGGATTCTCCCGGTTTGCACCAGTTTGGCTGACTTGGTTGTTCCAGCAATCATTTAGTCCTGCCCACCTGACCCTGCTCTAGCCCATCCTATATTTCCATGTTTTGCAGCTCAGCTGATTTGCATGGCAAAGCAAATTGCTGCACCTCAGCTGTTTTATTCACTGGGGCTGCAGCAGACAGTAAGTATTAGAGCTGAATATGAGTGGTTTTCAAATGTTGTGTGTACGCACAAAGCACATGCTCACCAAAACCGGCTGTTACACCAGTTGAATCCCACCGCTGTGAACATCTAGGTAGCATTGAAAAGAGACAACCAAAAAGGAAACCAAAGGGCCAAAATACCTCTTCACCAGCAATCAACCACCAAATAAACAGAGAATCACACCAGAATTAACACTGGATCAACAATCAAGCGGTAAACAACACCCAACAATACCAACTCAGACAAACAAGCTAACAGAAAACAACAACCTAACCAAGTAACCCCCAGGAACCTTCCCACCAATGCCGACAGCACAAGCCGTTAGTTTAAAGAGAGAGAAAAGCCCACTCCAAATATTTGTCAATGTTCATCCATGAGTGGAATACTCGTGATTAAGTCTGGATCACCAATGGTCAAGAAGCATTAAGGTGTCCTTTTGTAAAGGCCCAGGGCAGGCATAAAGGTAGACTTTCCTGAAGTTTTAAGGCCACAGCCCCAACCCAAAGTTATTGCTCGACTACTCTGATGCCAGAGCCTGAGAAGAGCTCCAGTTAAAGGGAAAAGCACCTGTCTGGTTACAGTGGAAAAAAAGCAAAAGAAAACTTGAAGTTGGTTTGCTTTTCATGACAAAATCTGGAGTAATGTACCAGCTGAATGTCATCTGTTCAATGGTGATTCTACTGAAACAAATTGCTTGCACTCTTTTCCTTTTCTCCCAACAAAACAGCCAGAAGTTAATAGGGAAGGTTGAAAAACAGAAAGCAACTGAATAAAAGCCAGTTTCCCCCAACTTGTTTATTCGCTATATGAATTAATTCCAAATCCTATTAACCCTCCAGCATGTCCAGTTCTATGGTGAGGTCCTTAGTGCTCTCTGGGGCTCAGTTGTTTTCTTGCAGATGCACGCATTGCATTACCTACTTTGTTTCCCCCCAAATAAGACCCTTGCCACCAAAAAAGGTACCAGGTCTTATTTTCAGGGGATGTCATCCACTGACTAATCTCACTTGTGTGTGTCAACCCTGGCCTTCTTTTCACTGTCAGAGGCTTTCAGGAACTTCTTCAGTGGCCAGCAAGGCTTTCCTGAAGGCCTCTGCAGCCAATAACTGATATCAGATTGATCTAGGGCTCTGTTATCAGCTACAGAGGCCTTTAGGAAAGCCTTGCTGGCTGAAGAAGAAATGGACAAGCAAGGCAGGTGCTAGAGTGTGCAAGGCCTGGCTATAACTGTCCAAAGGAAAGTAGTAGGGCAGCTCCACTCCCCATCCCTACCCAAGCTTAATTTTTAGCTTTTTTGCACTCTGGAGTGGATGGGATCTTAATTAGGGCTTTTTTTGGGGGGGGGGCAGTAAGGCTTATATTGGATGCATGTGTAAAATCAAGCTAGGACTTACTTTCAGGATAGATCACTTTTTCAGGGAAACAGGGGAGTTGCATGATGAAATATCTGCAAGACATCTGAGTTCGGTTGTTTTCTTTCAGATTCATGATGTTTCCAGGCCAACCCAATCCAGGCTTCATTGGGTAATGAAATGTCTGCAAGAAAACATCCCAATGAAGAAAGCCCTAAGTACCCCACAGTTCAGCCCTGAGACACCAATATTCTCTTCTATCCATACAGTTCTATTCACTAGAAATTCAATCAGGTAATCTCCACTTTAGTCCCTAAGGAAAACATTTCACATCAAGGGAACATCAATGTGTTCTGTTTGTGTTTGTGTTCTATTTCCACCAGCTTTGTTCCTGATTCAGAGAAGTTCCCATTCTTGCTTTAATTATACGGAGAAAGCAGGAGTTGATGGCTATGGGCTCTTTACAGCTTTGTAATGTCCAAGATTGGGTTGGCCTGGAGCATTGTCTGCAATTTTTCCCCCCCAAAATAATATCCATGGATTATTGGAAGGAAAATGCTGGATTAGGTGAACCATTGAATGGATCCATGTTTCAATATCACAGGGAATGCTACAAAGAAGAGGGAGTCAAGCTATTTTCCAAAGCACCTGAGGACACAACAAGAAGCAATGGATGGAAAGGAAGGAGAGAATCAACCCTAGAAAAAAAGAGAAATTTCCCAACAGTGTGAACAATTAACCAGTGGAACAACTTGCCTCCAGAAGTTATGGATGCTCCATCACTGGAGGGTGATGGAAAACTGGAAAACCAAATGATATAGGGTTTCCTGCTTGAGCAAAGGGTTGGACCAGGTGACCTCCAAGGCCCCTTCAGCTTTTGTAACTCTGTTATCTAGCAACGTTAATTTGCACCCAGCATTTGTGAGAGCACACTAGGACACGACTTGGAGAAAAAGAAGATAAAGAATGAATGTGGAGGTGTAAAACACACACAAAAAGAAAATAATCTGACGTGTTTGTACCAGTAGCAGAGAAAACAAGCAGGAGAGGCTGGGTGTGACTGTCTGGCATTGGGGAAGGGAGGAGGAAGGAAAGAGAGGAGGTAGGACTGTAGGAATGATGAGCTAATGGAATGGCTGCAGTGACAGGCCTGCTACACAAGAATAGTAGCCATGGGAGAAATCAGTTTAAAGTCGTATTGATTCCCTTTAGAGGTGAGAAAAAGCAAAAACTGTCAGCTGCCAGAGACTGAGGTTTTGCCACAGGAGCTGAAGCTGTTTGGATGATTTGTTTGTTTGTTTGTTTGTTTAATTATTTATTTTCATTTCTGCCAGGGACTGCAAAGTTTTTTTTCCTTTAAAAAAAAAGAGAGAGAGAGAAAGAGAAAAAAAGAAATGATAGTGCCAGTTTCTGCCCGCTCCTTTCTGTAATAAGAGACTCCATCAAAGCAGATGAGGAAAGAAGGAAGTTCCTGTTCCGGGCTAAAGAGAAGAAAGAAGATGGATTTTTTTAAAAAAGAAACAGAGATGGAGAGAGGGGAAAAAAACAAAACAGGTCCTGATGTTTTTTTCAAGTATGGTCCACAAAGCATCTGTTATGTATTATCTGTGATTGGTTGGTCTGCAGTGGTGGGAAATTCGATGAGCCGTCACTGGGCACAGCCGCGAGCAGACTGACTGTAAAAGGGCTGCTGTGGTTTTTTCTGCAGTCAGTTCTAGGCAGAAATAAAGATGACTGGTTACTATGCTGGCTCCAAGAGTCTCATACCTGCAATTTAACACTGGCAACGAAGGTGGGATACTGAGGCAAAGGGAACCAGCGAGCACATGGCGACCGAGGAACACTGGCAATACATCGAGACGAGATGGCTGGAAACAACATGCTACCTGCACTGTTCAATCCAACAACCAAAGATTGGGAATCGTACATCAATCGATTCCTTGTGTTCCTTAAAGGGAACAACCTCAAGAATATTTCAGAACACAGGAAGAGAGCCGTCTTCCTTACACATTGTAGTCCTACCATATTCAAAATGGCCAAAGTGTTGGCGGCGCCAACTGACATGAAAACGATGGCCTGGCCAGATCTGGAGAGGATATTGAGGGCTCACTACACACCAACCGTATTCTGCCTTATCTAACGACACGAATTTTATCGGTGTGGCCAAAAAGAAGGCAAGAGCATTGGCGATTTCATCACAACCCTGAGGGACATCGCCGGAGCATGCAAATTCCTAAACATGGATGAGGCTATGAGAGATCAAGTAGTTTTGGGACTGAGAGACCTAACACTGCAGGGCAGATTATTAACGAAACCCAACAATCAAAGAAGCAATAGAAGAGGCCACTGAAGCAGAAGCAGCCCAGAAATCGGCGGCCACCATGCAGAAAATGAATAGAGCGCCATCAGATTCACCAAAAAACACCACCCCAACCCATCATGAGGACATTGAGTCTGCATCGGAAGGTGAAGAGGAAGATGAAGGGGTAAATCAACTCTGTTCGGAACATAGCAGAAGTGGCTGAAACAGAAAAAGGAAAGAATTCCATTGTGCCAGCCACAAGGGGAACCATTCACATTCAGAGTGCCATTTCCTAGATGCAATATGCCGACATTGTGAACGATGGGGACATATTGCAAGGACTTGCCGAGCATGGAAGAACTACATCCCCAGACAAAGACGGAACACCTCCTCCCAAGATAGGGGAGGAAGCCTCTGGAACCAAGACACCCGAAACAGGTGAGGGAAAGAGGCCACCAATGGAAGAGATGAAACACACTAGATGGTGACTATCGGACACTCAAACACGACAAATGCCCAGAAAGTACATATCCAAGTCACTGTAGAAGACCAGCATGGAAGTGGTCTCAGGCTCATATTTATCAATGGTATCATGGGACACCATAAAAAGATTGATACCAGACATAAGCCGGGAAGGACTTGAAAGACAAATGCTAACATTGAAAGACTACCAGGGAAACAAAATTCCTGTAGTGGGTACTGGACAATTCAGAGTAACATTCAAAAAATACACCAGAGTCCTACTGCTAACTATAGTAGACTGGAACTGACCCAGCCTATTGGAACTTGAATGGTTTGCACCATTGGGAATTGAAGTCACAGGAATAAACACCATCACCAAGATGGATTGGGAGGAGACCCTGATGGAAGAATTCCGAGATGTATTTGATGGAAATCTGGGCAAGTACTTGGGGTCCCCTATTTCCTTTAACCTAAACCCAACCATAACCCCTATAAGGTTAAAGGCCAGGCGGGTTTCTTTTGCATTCAAACCAAAGATCGATGAACAATTGGATAAACTCATCACAAAAGGGGTTCTGGAACCCATTGACCATGCAAAGTGGGAAACCCCAATTGTCACCCCAGTCAAACCAGATGGGTCTGTGTGCATCTGCAGAGACTACAAAATAACCCTTAACCATGCACTCCAACAAAGCGCATACCCTGTCCCAGTGGTACAGCATTTATTACATTCCCTTGGGGGGGAAAGGTCTTTGTAAAACTAGACCTCACACAGGCATACCAACAATTACCAGTTTCCCTTTTGAAAAAGCACTTTGGGGACAATCAACTGTCATTTCTGTCAAGATAGAAATGAAGAGCTCTAATTATCCTTCTTTGAAAACTTGGCTTTCTATTAATGGTTCTGGCCCAGGGCAAACAATAGGGTATTCCAAACAGAACTAAAACTGCTTGCATAAAACCATTAGTAAGGAACATCGAATAGTAAGGAGGTAAAAGCAAGCTTGTCCTCTTATCAGAGGGACCTTTGCAATTGAATGGCATTGGTTGTCTCAATGAGGGTGGTCCTTGGGGTGAGTTGACCAATGGCCACCTAACTGGGGAATCTTTCGTGCCCTTTGAGTTTGACGTACTGAAGGTGTTACCTAGTTAGGTAATGCAGCATCTGCAAGAAAGCAACCAAGCTCAGAGAGCAACAAGAACTCCTCAGTTCAACCCTGAGCTCCAGATATTATCTTCTATTGGAGCCAAGGACAGATGGGGAGGAAGCTAATCAGTAGGTAGGATACATAGTGACTGTTTGCCAGATGGGGAGGAATAGAATAGAAGGGAAGAGAAGAGTAGAGAAGGGAAGAGAAGGCACAGTAGAGGAGAGGAGAGGAGAAGGGAAGAGAATAACAGAGTTAGAAGGGATCTTGAAGGTCTTTTAGTCCAATCCCCTGCTCAAAGGAGAATAACTTGACTCCCTCTTCTTGGTGGCAACCCCAACAAGCGACAACACAAGCGAGCAGTCAGACGAGGAGATTCAAACTCATTGGTAGCTTCACACTGCAATGAATAAGGACACACATTCAATTTTGCAGCTACTAAGATTGTTGGACGAGCAGGCACAAAACAGTCAAGGAAGTAATTGAAGCCTAAGAAATGGGGCCCTTGTCAGTCAACAGGAGGGCTGACTTACCATCAGCCTATCAAGTACTTAGAAGGTGAGGGCTGGGCAGCACAAGCAAATGACAGCCAACAACTTAAAAGCCAGTCATCAACTCACCCTAATCAACATCTAAAAAGCCACATCCCATAGGCACAATATATATCCACACACAGAACAGCACACACTCTGCTAGAAAGAAGTTCCCTGAAAATGAGTTCCAGAAAGAATCTGAAAGCTCCGATAACAAAACCCCTGGTGCCCAGTTTCAGACCCAGATTGTATCCTGCAACAAAATTACATGGTATTAAAAACAGGTGTTCCTGTGGGTTTTCACTCTGCCAATTGTGACTGACTTTAAGGGGCAGTACTCATCTCCCATTCCTTAAACCAAAGAGAGCCAGCATTGTCTGGAGATGTTTCTCCAGTCATGTGGCAAGCATGACATCACACTGCAGCACAGAGGCATACGGCGAAACATGGAACGCTGTTACCTTCCCATGTGCTTACATGTGGTACCTATTTGTCTACTTGCATTTGCATTTTGAAATGCTAGGTTGGCAGCACTCAGATCTCGAACAGCCAAACTATAGACTTTAATTTTGCAAAGGTGCTTTTTCAAGAGGCAATTGGACTATCTGGTTTTTCTTTCAAGATGTTTCACTTCTCATCCAAGAAGCTTCTTCAACTCTGAAGATTTCCTCAATGAGAAATGATATTGAATTCAAATAAAAACCAGAAAGTCCAGTTGCCTCTTGAAAAAGCACCTTTGGGACAACCATGACCTGGAATTGCCATAGATTTGTAGCCTTTAATGCTCTAAGAATCAGCATCTTAACCACTGAGCCAAAAAATCAATTCTGCAAACTATCAAAGTATCAAGATGATACTTTGAAAGAAAAATTGTCACCCTTCCCACCTTCTTATGAAGACTGTTCCATTCTCACTCACTGCAGAATCTTTGCCCAATCTGTTGCTGTTACATGTAATGCATCTATATGTTGCTGTTACATGTAATGCAAGATAATGATGACTTACTTCAAAGATTAAAAAGATATCTCTCATACATTCTCCATATATCTTCCATCCTACTTTTGTCATACAGGTCCAAACATGAACAGGAGACTTCATTGAATACCTGTTTTGGGTGTCAGTTTTTAGAACCAATACCTAATTGTTGACAATTTTGGTTTCTATGGCAACTAAATAATCTCTGCAAATGTATGAGGAAACCCTGTCCACATGGCAAAATTCCCACTAAATTCAATGCAGTAGCTAGATTGCATCCTAAAAAACCAAATATATTTATGTTTAGCGATACTGGTTTCAGACAGTAAATATCTGATTCACCACTAGAGAGCAATAAAAATATATACATAAATCTAAAAGCTTTCTGCCCCCATGTGGTTCTTTGGATTATTGCTGTCCAGAACTGATGCTGAATATTTATTTATATCAACTATGCTTTTAATCAATTGGGAAAATTCAAGCTCAATTTCATCAAGAATGGCTTGGTGAAATAAAGAAATTCTTATAATTCTCTCACTCACATGTGTTGTACTCATTTAAGCTCTCATCTCCCCCTTCTTCAAATTACGGTTGTTGTTGTTAGTTGCAAAGTCATGTCCAATCCATCCTGACCCCATGGACAATGTTCCTGCAGGCCTTCCTGTCCTTTACCATCCTCCAGAGTCTATTTAAGGTCATGCCAACTGCTTCAGTGACTCCATCCAGCCACCTCATTCTCTGCCATCCCCTTCTTCTTCTTTTGCCCTCCATCGTTCCCAGCATTCAGGTCTTCTCCAGGGAGTCCTTCCTTCTCATGAGGTGGCCAAAGTCTTTGAGTTTCATCTTCAGGATCTGGCCTTCTAAAGAGCAGTCAGGGTTGATCTCCTCTAGGACTGACCGGTTGGATGGCCTTGCAGTCCAAGGGACTCACAGGAGTCTTCTCTAGCACCAGAGTTCAAAGGCCTCCATTCTTTGGTGCTCAGCCTTCCTTATGGTCCAACTTTCACAGCCCTACATTGCAACTGGGAAAACCATAGCCTTGACTCTATGCACTTTTGTTGGCAGGGTGGTGTCTCTGCTTTTTAGTGTGCTGTCTAGGTTTGACCATAGCTTTCCTCCCCAGGAGCAAGCATCTTTTAATTTCTTGGCTCATCGTTAAAATCATGGTTAAAAATGGTCAAATCAAACTGTAGAGACCTCTTTGCTGAGTAACAAAAAGGGATCCTCCATTCAATGCTGACAATAATTACTTTTTATTTCTTCAGCTGCTTGTGCTTATGACTTTCCTCAAGCAAAATTCCTATGCTAAAGGAGGTTATCATCCCCTCTGAGTTAAAGGAAGAAATTGAGCGGGGCTTATGTATATATATATATATGTATACTGTATATACTGTATATATGTATATATACAGAGCTTGTAAATGGTCAGCAGGAAACAATCAGATAAAAGAACTGGGGGAGGGGGGGGGGGAAAGCAATGTTGAGGACTTGCTAAGACTCTTCAAACCTGTAAGCCAGTGTCAGAAAGAATAAAGTGAGTAATTTTGTCTGAAATTTTTGAAGCCCACCCCTGAAGAGAACAATTGTTGATTGAATGTCAGATGAGGCTTTTTGAGAGCGGACAAGTTGTCCCTCAGAAGGGGAAACTGGACCAACATCTCTGGGGTGATGATTGCCCTTAAGATCTGCAAATGAGTTAGATGATCTACAAGGCCTCTTAGAATTCTGTTTTTGTCAAGGAAGAACCGGAGAATTTGAATTATTCAGAATGTTAACTTATGAACTGTGAGAACTATATTCTACGGAGAATGAGAGAAAGTGAGAATAACAACTGTTTACTTCATCATTTGACAAAGAATGAGTAGGTCCTCTTTATCCTTTAGATCACCTGAATTAAAGCAATCATATTTAGATCATTCACCTGTTCTGTTTACTTTTTCTGTAAGCTACCAACTATGCTGCAAAAATTCAGATATCCTATAGTTGGCGGAAAAGAGTTAACAGTTTTCTGTGTCTCTTTGTCATCTGTTTGGTTCATCTGTTTGTCATCTTTGTTTGTCTTTGTTGTCTTTGTAGTCCTCTGCTTGGTTGCAAGCCAACTTTGATAATCTTCCCTCAAATATTTAATTCTTTCTTTCCTCCTCTTCCTCCTCTTCCTCCTCCTCCTCCTCCTCCTCCCCCTTTTCCTCCCCCCTTTCCCCCTCCTCCTCCCCCCTCCCCCTCCTCCTTCACAATAGCCCTTAGACTTACACCACTTCACAGTGCTTTTTACAGCACTCTCTAAGTTGACTTACAGAGTCAGCCTCTTGCCCCCAACAATCTAGGCCTTCATTTTACTGACCTTGGAAGGATGGAGGGCTGAGACAACCTTCAGCTGGTGATCAGCAGAAGTAGCCTGCAGTATTGCATTCTAACCACTGCACCACTGTGGCTCTTTAATATTAATTAATTATTAATATTATTATTAGTTTGATGGCACTGTGTGACCTCCATATTTCTTAAAGTCTTCTATTTTTTCCCATCTTCAAAACATGTCCTTATCTCATCGAATGGTTAGCCAGAATGGATGCAAAGGGGCTAGAAACACAATCATTTGCAATCTGTAACTATTTATGACAGCATATTTCATTAATAAATGCAGTGCTCTAATTCTTTGTTAACTGAAAAATGAGGCCATTAATTATCCTCCTTTGGCACGCCAGACTGCTATGATATAAACCAGAACTTTGTTTATAACCTGCCTCCAACAATTAGATTTAAAATCCTTAGTATATGATAGAATAGGATTTCCTTTCACTGCGTCTTTGGATTTAATTTGGGCATGATCATGCCAAAGGAAGTCACATTTATTTGAATACCCATATTGAGAAGGTGCCATTTTCATTTTTACTAAAACTGGTGAGATTTTAAACAGTGACTTACTCTGGCTGGGTCACGTCCTTTGCTTCTGAAGATATGTAATGCTTAGGGTACCTTACTCTGGCTACAAATTAAACCACTAGAGGGCATCAAATATATTTCAAATATATTTGGTGCCTTCTAGTGGTGGTCTGGGTTTCTGCAACCTTGATATAGTATCCTTTATTTCTGTTAATCTGTTAAGCCCTTGTCCCAGTCCAACTAATACTTTGGATACCAAGTCAATAGTGTAGTTTAGGATCACTACTGGTTTCTAAGTAAGCCCTATATTTCCTGTATTACATTTTTCCAGATGCCCATTGTTCAGTACAGAGTACAACATGAAAAACCACGATCCTCACTGATAAAGAAGTATATAAGGCTGTTTTCAGATTTTAGACATTTCTTAGAGCCAATTACAAGACCTTTACAGGACTTTTTCAAAGTCCTAATCTCAAGCATGCCTTTGTCTTATTTTGCTTATTGGTTTATCTTCTTTTCACTGCCTCTCTTGTTTTCTACTTTCAGTCAAATTCAGCCAGCCAGGAGTGGGATTTGGGGGTTCTCTGCACAGAATCTTAGCTAGGGGATCTCCCGAACCCCTGTGAGCCCCCATCAACCTACCCCTGTCCTTGCTGCTCTCTGTGTCAGCTTTGGAAGCCATATTGAGACCAGATGCTTCCATGCTGCCACAGTTGAGCCTGGGAAAGTGGGAGGGGAGATTTCTTGGAGTGTATGTAGTTAGACATAACAACATTCTTTTTCTAATTCAAGGTCATGTTGTTTTGCGCATAAGTGAGGGAAAATCTCAAGTTGGGATGGATGGTGATTGGGGGCATGTGATGTGATGATGGGTGCAGGGAGTGGATTTGTAGTTTTTACTTATTGTAAGGAAGCCCACCACTTTCAGATTCGGGATTCCACAGATGTACCAGTTACTGTCCAAATAAAAAGGAACCTTTGAGAAGATGTCTGTCTCGGAGTTATTAGGTGGAGTGGAAGGTTGCTGGAATGCTGACACTCTGAGCTTGGTTGTTTCCTTACAGACATTTCATAACCCTAGGTGACATCATCAGTGTTAAAAGACAGCGGGGTTTTCTCTCTGTTTATATACAAGTGGCTTGCCTTGCTCTCCTTCTGGGATATCTTTTCAATGTCTCAATATAGTTTACAGTTCTGGGAAAAGGCCTGGTGGCACAGTGTTTAGAATGTGGTATTGCAGACTAACTCTTCTCACTGTCAGCAGTTTGATCCTGACCAGTCCAAGGTTGATTCAGCTTTTCATCCTTCTGAGGTTGATAAAAGGAGGAACCAGATTGTTGAGAGCAATAGGTTGACTCTGTAAACCACTTAGAGAGGCTGTAAAGCACTGTGAAGGGGTATATAAGTCTAAGGGCTATTGGGAAGGAAGGAAGGAAGGAAGGAAGGAAGGAAGGAAGGAAGGAAGGAAGGAAGGAAGGAAGGAAGGAACTGTGATGCACAGAGGTTAGAATGCAGTATTGCAGACTAACTCTTCTCACTGTCAGCAGTTTGATCCTGACCAGTCCAAGGTTGATTCAGCTTTTCATCCTTCTGAGGTTGATAAAAGGAGGAACCAGATTGTTGAGAGCAATAGGCTGACTCTGTAAACCACTGTGCAGCAATAGCCTAAGGGCTATTACAATCATCCTCCCAACCAGCTAGTAACTAGGCCATTCCTTGCTTAGTTGTTGGAGTTTGGGATGCCTATTTTCAGATCCTTTTGCAACATCAGCTCGTGGACTTGGAGGGGCCTTAAAAGCATAAGGCAGACTTGCCTTGTTGACATCTCCTTCTATGGCTTAGTTTGCATTCCCTGATCCTGAAAACACAAAGCTGCACCTGCTGGGGAGAAGTCAAGGGGAAGATATTTCACAACACACTGTCATTTTGGTCTGTTATAGGATAATAATGATATTCCAGCAGATGGTAGATTCTGGTCCGGAGGGAACATTATGATGTTCAGGTTGATAAAAGGCCTTCCTGAGGAAACACAACGTGAGCGTAATGCTAAATATTTGAGGAACAATCCTTCTCAAATAATGAGTTGTCTAGGGGTGTAGCAGAGATGAATCCACATCTATGGAACTCCGGGCATTTCATTTGAAATCAAATGATGGTCTTTCTTTTCCTAATATGCCCATTTATTGTTGCCCACAAGGAACAATGACATTTCTACAGTAATAGGTACTCTTTTTCTCTGCTTTTTTTTTTGCCCTAACCATACCTGCTGGCCTGCATATCCAAAAGCAGTTACTGTACTTCTTTTTCTTTCCAGTAAGGTAAAGTTCACTCAAAACATTCAACTGAATTAACCCATTTTTGGAGATACAAAATACATGGAAACATCAACTAGTTGAGTGATTTAGCTTTGTCCAGTATGATAATTTGCAAACCAAACCAGACAACCATCCATATATCAACAAGCTTTGCTTGTTGAACAAATGAAGAAGCTGGGATTTCAGACTATATATTTCCATTCCCCACCATTCAATCAGAGGTGAAGAAACTTTTTGGATGAGAAGTGAAACATTTGCAAGGAACAACCTCCCAAGAAAGTCCAGTTGCCTTCTGGAAAAGCAAATTTGGGGCAACCATGACCTGGATGATGGTGAATCTCCACAGACAATTCCAGAGAACCATATTCTGCATGCTTGCCCTATTCTGTTGCAGGAACTGGATCTGTCTAGTCTAATGAAAAGAAGGACTAGGGGAGACATGATAGTGGTGTTTCAATATCTTAGGGGTTGCCACAAAGAAGAGGGAGTCAAGCTATTATCCAACGCACCTAAAAGGCAGGACAAGAAGCAATGGCTGGAAACTAAACAAGGAGAGAAGCAACCTAGAAGTAAGAAGAAATTTATTAACAATTAGAACAATTAACCAGCTTGCCTCCAGAAGTTGTGAATAGTCCAACGTTGGAAGTTTTTAAGAAGAGATTGGACAGCTACTCATCTGAAATGGTATAGAATCTCCTGCTTGAGCAAGTGCTTGGACTAGAAGACTTCCAAGGTCCTGTCCAACTCTGTTATTCTATTTGAAACTGTGTGAATGATCACATTGATGTGATCGCTATGGCTGAAGAACTTTGATGGGGAAAGCATTCCAGTAAAACTGAGCAAAATAATAAACCAACAAATTGCATAGAAAGCTGTGAAGTTTAATAGAGCTTTGGACTTTGTGGGGTGCAAGGACATTTTCAACCATCCAGGTCATGGTTGGCCCAAAGGTGTCCTTTTCCAAGAGTCAACTGGACTTTCTTTCTTTTTCTTGAACATGTTTCACTTCTCATCCAAGAAGCTTCTTCAGTTAAACTTCTTGGATGAGAAGTGAAACCTTTTCAAGGAAAATAAAACTAAGGAAGTCCAGTTGCCTTCTGGAAAAGCACTTTTAAAACAGCCATGACTTGGATGGTTGAGAATCTCCGTAGATGTACTTCCAGTCCCCTAATCATCTTTGTGAAAAGATCTGCAGTCACATGACAATATTTTGCAATGATAGACAAAATCTTGCCAAAGTGAAGTAGACTATTCTGAGAACTATTAGGGAGGATCTGTCTTCATCCTCTTTCTATCACAGTAGTTAATTGAACCACTTGATCCCATATGCTCATCCCAGAAAAAGATTATCCTTATTTGAGAAAAAATTGGGGGAGGAGGGGGGGGAGGAGAGCAGAGGAGGGGTTGAGGCATTCTTTCATTAGGGTCACAATGATTTTTTTAAGTGTCCCCTCATCTTCCGAAGTTAAATGTCGCTCTGCTTTGCATGTAGGAAGTTTGTTGAAATTGTCTTGCCTGGAAAGCACTTTTGAACATGGAGGTCATAACTGAGACTTGGCACCCGGGGTGATGTTTGGCTGTGTATTTTGATTTTATTTTTCAATGAAGTTTACAATCTGGTCTCCTGCTGTTTCGTTGCCATTGTCAACCACAGGGGCTCCCTCTGGTGTGCAGCGGGAATGCAAATATAGATATGTAAATAAGTGACAACCATCTTCCTTGGGCTGAAATGGCCCTATCCTTTAGCTTGAGATCATGTTGGATTCAGCTCCTTGTCTATTTCTGCAGCCCCTGCCTGAGAAAGCAGTTATAAATCATGCATAAGGGACATGCAGTGTGTGGAATGTGAGTGCCCATGCCATTGATCACATGGTGAAGCCTTTTTAAATCGATTGTACCACTTCAGACAGATGGTGAGGGAAGGATTTCATTTCTTCACCGTAGGGGGAAAAGTACATCTCAAAGAAACAAATCAGGAAGTAGGTTTTAACTAAACTTCACATGCTTTTTTTTACAGTAATTTCTTCTTCTTCTTCTTCTTCTTCTTCTTCTTCTTCTTCTTCTTCTTCTTCTTCTTCTTCTTCTTCTTCTTCTTCTTCTTCTTCTTCTTCTTCTTCTCCTCCTCCTCCTCCTCCTCCTCCTCCTCCTCCTCCTCCTCCTCCTCCTCTTCCTCTTCCTCTTCCTCTTCCTATTCATCTAATAGAAGACAATTGAAAAAAAAGGCACCATCTGCGAAAAAAACCATCTTGGCCAGACGGTTTTAATGCACACAATTTTGTTCTGCTCTTTCGCCATTTTTTCCACATTGAGGTTGTGTGAATGCTTTCCAGAGGTGGTATTCAGCAGGTTCTGACCAGTTCTGGAGGACCGGTAGTGGAAATTTTGAGTAGTTCAGAGAACTGGCCAATCCCACCTCTGAATGGACCTGCCCCCATCTATTTTCTGCCTTCTGAGTCCCAGCTGATTGGCTGGGTCTCCTTTTGTTGCCCTGCACAGGAGAACGGAGCTGGAAAGCAGGTTAGTGGTATGGGGAGGGAATGGAGATTTTGCAGTATCCTTCCCCTGCCATGCCCAAGCCATGCCCACCAAGCCATACCACACCCACCAAGCCATGCCCACAGAAACAGTAGTAAAATAATTGAATCCCACCACTGACCTAGATGATTGAGAATTTTCACAGATAAGAAAGCGAGAAACAGAGACAGAGACAGAGACAGACAGAAAAAGAGAGACAGTGACAGGCAGAGAGAGACAGAGAGAGAGATTCAATGATTGAATAATTAAGTGATTGAGGGGTTGATATAGCTGCCTATTTAACATATATGACTGTAGATGGTTTACAATAAACTACATACAATATAAAAAAATAAAGCACATAACAGATGGGCTTCATCCAACCAATTATCCACACGTTACACCAGCCTCAGGCACAGTTTTTAAGATCTTATGAAAGGCCGGCAGGAACAGGATCAAACCAATCTCTAGGTGATGCCACAGCAGAAAAAAAAATCTACTTTTGAGCCTCACCAGCCAACACTCCCTAGATGTGATGGATGCAGCCTGGATTCCCAGGGGGCAATGAGAGCATTCCAAAGGAGCAAGAGATGACTCCATTCAAATAACTTGTGCGATAGAAAGAGGATGAAGACAGATCCTCCCTAATAGTTCCCAGAATAGTCTACTTCACTTTGGCACGATTTTGTCTATCATTGCAAAATATGATCAGGCGACCTCAGGACTCTGCAATGTTCATCAATGTGGACATGTTGCTGAGGGCTTGAGTGTGGTCACTTGATGACAGGGAGCTCACAGGCATTTATTACCAAGGCATTATAAAGTGATACTAAGAGTTAATGTGATCTTGATTCTATCCCTTTTATAAGCCGGTGTTCCAGGGCAGAACAAGGGATCTTTGACTTCAGATCATTGTTTCAACTCACAATTGCACTATAAAAGTATTTATTGCAGCTTGCAGCCAGTTAAATCTAGCAAAAAAAATTTCAACTGAGAATAGTGGCCATTGGCATTGGTGTGTGGTGCAAATGTACATCATTTTTTAAAAAAAGCAAACTAAACAATTTTTTTCCAAGCTTTCTTCCAGTCATGGTGGCGAAGTGGTTAGAATATAGTACTATAGGCTAATTCTGTTCACTGCTGGCTGCCAGCAGTTCGACAGTTCGATCCTAACCAGCTCAAATTTGACTCAGACTTCCATCCTTCTGAGGTTGGTAAAAGGAGGACCCAGATTGTTGGGGGCAAGATGTTGACTCTGTAAACCACTTAGAGAGGGGTGGAAAGCCTCGTGAAGCAGTATATAAGTCTAAGGGCTATTGCTATTTGTTATAACTCTGACATTAGGTTGGTTTTCTTTTCTTTTTTCTTTTTGATAGGAAATGTATTTTATTTTGAGAACTTCTGTTTGTACAAAATTAGCATAATTCAGAAAGGTAAAAAAAGTTGCTTTCTTCTGAACATTATTACTGATTTATAAAAATGCAAAAAAGACAAGTGCATTTGTTCCAGTCTGTTCAACGTGAAGAGTGATTTATTTAGCAGCCCTGGTTTATCTATTTTCTTATGTTGAGGTATTCACTGTAGAGTATTGCGACTGTTGAGGTGAGAAACAACTGACCACTTGAATATACAGTCAAGATTTTCCATTCAAAAACTAGTTACATATCTAGTTTCCCATCCTAAGCAAAACTAGAAAATTCAGAATTAGGAGGTTAAGAAACATGCATGCAGACCGCAAAGATGATCATCTAAAACTAATGATACAGAATGATAATATTACAGTTGATAAGTCCAAGAACAAAACTTTCCTCTGGAAGCTTGGAGTTCGATCTATTTTTTTTAAGGGTTCACAGATCTGTCTGATCAGCAAAGAGGACTGTTAAATTGTCCTTCTCAATGGCTTTCATATGTTCCCATAAGACACAAAAATAGGAAGCAGCACCTGGATGGCAGATACAAAGGCAGAGGTAGCCGTTTTGCATAAAGGCTTTTAAGGCAAAAGGTTGATAAGGAAGAACTATTGTTTTTTTTTTTAAACAACCATTAGGTTGGGTTTCTATTGCCCACACTTATTTGCGCAATGCTCACATTCTAAGATCATATAATTCCTTTAATTCATGTTGGCAAAATCTCTCCGAAACCTGTGAATTTCAGAGAGAAACTTTAAATAAAGCTCGGTTCCTGACCTATTGCAATGGCACAGAAACCCGCTCTTTCAAAATAAAAGAATATGCGGGCTCCAAACCAACCTCGATAGGATGGCATCAGTGGTGGGATTCAATTTTTTTTACTACTGGTTCTGTGGATGTGGCTTGGTGGGTGTGGCAGGGGAAGGATACTGTAAAATCCTCACTCCCTCCCCACCCTATTAACCTGCTTTCCAGCTCCGTTCTCCTGTGTAGAGCACCCAAAGGAGATCCAGCTGATCAGCTGGGACTCAATGGGAGGCAGAGAAGAGATGGGGGCTGGTGTGGCCAGTCAGAGGTTGGCATTGGCCGGTTTTCCAGACTGGTCAAAATTTCTTCTACTGGTTCTCCAGAACTGATCAGAATCTGCCAAATACCACCTCTGCTTCTAGTGCTGCTGAAAATGTCCAAACAGAGAGGTCCATACAAAGAAGTCTGCAGAATTTGGTCCAAATGTTAATGATGGTGGCCACGGCACACATGAAAAAGTCAAGAGAGCGGTTGCATCACCCACCCACCCCCAAAAAGACCACTGTTTTGATATCACTGTTGTGGCTTTCATCTTTGATCGTATTCTGCAGAAAGGCTTGGATCCATGAGGAACCATGGATCACTTTGTAAAGTGGCCATATCTGAGACCCAAATTGATGCCTGACCTGCCACAAAGACACAATGCAGACAAAATCTGGGCTGTGTTCCCCAGCCTCTACAGAGGAATGATTGAGTCTGTCATCTGCACCTCTATAACTGTCTGGTTTGGCTCTGCAACCCAGCAAGACAGACACAGACTCCAGATAGTAATTAGAACTGCAGAAAAATCAATTACTACAAACCTGCCTTTCATGGAGGACCTGTATAGAGCATGAGTCAAAAAGAGATCTGTCAAAATATCTACAGACCCCTCACATCCCGGACATAAACTGTTTCAACTCCTTCCCTCAAAACTATGCTATAGAGCACTGCACACCAGAACAACTCGACACATGGACAGTTTTTTCCCAAATACCATCACTCTGCTAAACAAGTAATTCCCTCAACACTATCCAACTTTACAAAGTCTGCATTACTATTACTATTAATCTTCTCAACACTCCTTATCACCTATCTCCTCCCATTTGTGACTGTATGACTGTAACTTTGTTGCTTGTATCCTTATGATTTATATTGACCATTTCCTAGTATGATTTCATTGCTTATTTGTACCTTATGAATATTATTAAGTGTTGTACCTTATTATTCTTGACGAATTTATCTTTTCTTTTATGTACACTGAGAGCATATCCATCAAAGACAAATTCCTTGTGTGTCCAATCATACTTGGCCAATAAAGAATTCTATTCTATTCTATTCTATTCTATTCTATTCTATTCTATTCTATTCTATTCTATTCTATTCTATTCTCTTCATGAATATTGTGAGATGGTGGTTGTCTTGGCTGATTGGAAATTTACCGAGAGTCTATAGAATTCTGAGCCTCAAATCAGGTTTGGGAAGATTAGATTTGTAATGAGGGAGTGACAGAATTCCTGAGGAACAAGCAAATCAGTGTTTTCATCCTGGCTGAAGTCATGTTTTCTGGTTTCTGACACCACAAATGTTTTCCTAATAGCCAGCTGGACTCTCTCTTGTAGCTTGACAAGGTTAGGAGATTAGAAAGGAACAAAAGCTTTTCTGTGGAGCTTACATGGAGCTAACTCTGAAAGGAATGATGTCACTGGTCTTTTTTTTTTTGGCTAGTTAGTCTGTAAAGAAGGATTGTCACCCCTTTGCTATTGTACCTGTTCTGTACCTTAATTTGAATACTTGAAATCCCCGCGCTTTGATTGGCCAAAGCACGGGGTGATCGGATTGGTTAGGCGAGCCACGCCGATTGGCTCGCTGAAAATCTCCCGCGATTGGTAGATTCGAATCGCGGGAGATTCAAAGCGGTGCCATTGGCTGCGGTGGCTTGGAAATAAAAAGCCGCAAAGTTTTCCTAAGAGCCAGTTCGGTTACTAACTTCAATAAAGAGCTTGATACAAAGTCACCGACTCCTGGCCTCCTTCCAAGCGGACGCAACACTGGCGACGAAGGTGGGATTCTGATCCTGAACCGAAGCACGTGTCCGACGGAAGCCAGCCAACCGACGAGATGGCCAGCATCGCACCACCAACACCCTTCAACCCCACTAGCGAGGACTGGGAATCTTACACAGACAGATTCCGCATGTTCCTTGAATGCAGCGACCTGAAGGACGCCCCCGGACCGAAGAAATGAGCCGTCTTCCTAACGCACTGCGGGCCCGCAGTGTTTAAGATGGCAAAAGCGCTAGCCAAGCCCGCCGACGTTACCGCGATGGACTGGGATGACCTCGAGCCATTACTCCGGAGACACTATGCTCCAGCCCTACCCATCCTCATTCGACGACACGAATTTTATCGGTGGGACCAGCGGTCGGGCGAGAGTTTTAGTGATTTCATCGCAGAGCTGCGGCGCCTTGGAGGACTATGCGAGTTCTCCAATATGAACGAGGCCCTGCGGGACCGAATCGTACTCGGCCTTTGGGACCCCGTTCTCCAAAGTCGGCTGATGGCCAAGGGCAACATCGCCCTCGCCAATGCCATCGCCGAAGCCACCCGACAATCAGCAGACCACATGCGGAGACCAAACGCCAGGGACCGCACTGCAAACAACCACCCTGCAAGGTCGACCGAGGCCCAACCTGAAACTACCACCCACCAGGGCGAACTCCACTCCACCTCGGGCACTTCAGACGAGGAGGAAGAAATCCACCGTCTCCAGGCAGGCCGTGACCAGCGCAGCCGGCGGAGTCGTAAGTTGAGGACCACGTGTGCCGGTTGCGGAGGTGACCACCCCAGATCCGAATGCTGGTTCTTTGACTCAGTTTGCCGGCACTGCGACAAAAAGGGCCATATCGCCTGCGTCTGCCACCTCAAGAAAACCCACAGCCCCAGACGATGGGACCCGAGCAAGTGGAGACGAGAGAGCACACCCCCCCAGGACCAGAGACCACCCAGCAGACAACCGTTGGGACTGGAACAGATGAGCCCAACGAGGTGGTGAGATCCGGCGGAGAGAAGAGACACATCAGACGGTCACCATCAGCCACGCAACAACCACCGACGCCAGAAAAGTCTACGTGGAGGTAGGCATCGAAGGCGAACCCTGTAAAATGGAGGTGGACTCCAGGTCCTACCTCTCAATGGTAGCCTGGCAAGAAATTAAATGATTGGTGCCTACCATCCAGAGAAGGGGACTAGAAAACCAGAGACTAATCCTCAAAGACTACCAGGGAAACCGCATCCCTGTAGTCGGAACAGGACAGTTCACAGTGACCTACAAGGGGCACACCGAAAGGCTTCCCTTGACCATCGTCGATCGAGACCGACCTAGCCTGCTGGGACTTCAATGGTTCGCTCAGCTCGGCATCCCAGTCACAGGCATCGACCACATCGCCAAAGCCGACTGGGAGCAGCAACTGGCCCGGGACTTCCAAGAAGTGCTCGATGGTACCCTAGGCAAGTACCGAGGGCCCCCTATATCCTTCAGCCTAGACCCAAACGTTCCCCCAAAATGCCTAAAACCAAGGTGGGTACCTTTCGCACTCAAACCAAAAATCGATGAGCAAATTGACAAGCTTGTCAAGCAAGGGGTCCTACAACCCATAGACCATGCCTGGTGGGAGACCCCAATAGTCACCCCAATCAAACCTGATGGGTCAGTGAGAATCTGCGGGGACTGTAAGGCCACCCTAAATGGCGCCTCGCAGCAAAGCGCTTACCCCATCCCAGTAGTGCAACATCTCCTACACTCACTGGGAGGGGGCAAAGTTTTCGCAAAACTCGACCTGGCCCAAGCATACCAGCAACTGCCAGTCGACGAGAAAACTGCAGAGGTGCAAACCATAGTCACCCACCGGGGAGCCCTTAGATGTAACCAACTCCAATTCGGAGTCAGCGTGGCACCTGGAATTTTCCAGAGCCTCATGGAAAGACTCTTACAAGGCATCAAGGGGGTGGTACCCTACTTCAACGATGTACTAGTATCGGCAACCAACCAGGCCGAACTAGAGAGTCGCCTAAGGGAGGTGCTAATGAAATTCAAAGAAACCAGGCTTAAAGTGAAGCGGGAAAAATGCCAGCTGTACACAGAGCGGGTCGAATTCCTAGGATACCTCCTAGACCGACACGGCATTCACCCCACCGACAAAAAAATTAAAGCCATCAAAGAAGCCCCCACACCCAGGTCAAAAACAGAACTGCAGGCGTTTCTGGGGCTACTTAACTTTTATAATGTCTTCCTGCCCCAAAAGGCGACCGCGGCGGAACCTGTGCATAGGCTTTTGGACAAGGCGGCTACCTGGACTTGGGGGAAATGTGAGGAAGCCGCCTTCAGGAAAACCAAGGACCTGCTCACTTCGGATACCGTCCTCATCCAGTACAACAAGACCCTACTACTAGCCATCACATGCGATGCATCACCCTTCGGCGTTAGCGCTGTCCTCAGCCACAGTCTCCCCGATGGAAAGGAAGCCCCCATCGTGTTCTTTTCAAGGACCCTCACCAAACCGGAGCGGAACTACAGCCAGCTGGACAAAGAGGCTTTGGCTATCGTCACCACAGTGAAAAGGTTTCATGAGTACCTCTATGGCCGGACGTTCACCATCATCATCGACCACAAACCGCTGCTGCGAATACTCACAGGGAACAGGGCCACCCCGAACATTCTGTCTCCCAGAATGACAAGGTGGTCCGAATTTCTGGCTGCCTACAACTATGGGCTCACACACCGACCGGGTAAGATTATCTCCCATGCAGATGCCTTAAGCCGCTCACCGTTACCCGAACCAGACACTGACCCAGCATCCATGACGACCACCCTCAGCATAGAGACTCTTCCCGACCTACCCATAACCGCGTCAGACATTGCCCAAGAAACTAATAAAGAAAAACATCTGGCGCGGGTTTTGCATTGGGTAGAGAAAGGGTGGCTGGAAAAGGACAATGACGAGACTTTCAGGACATTCCGGAACTGGCAAACAGAACTCTCGTTACTAAAAGGGTGTATACTATGGGGGGATGGGGTGGTCATCCTGGAAAAACTACAAGGGAAGGTACTGGAACTGTTACATGAGGGGCACCCGGGCATCGTTAGAATGAAAGCCCTGGCTAGAAGTTACGCTTGGTGGCCAGGGATGGACAAACAGATCGAGGCCTGGGTAGCAAGGTGTCAACGATGCCAGGAAACTAGACCAAGCCCACCCACAGCACCCATCCTAGAGTGGGAAGCCCCCAGGGGACCTTGGTCTAGAATCCACATAGATTTCGCCGGGCCCATAAAAGGGCACACTTTCTTAATAACCAAAGACGCTTACTCCAACTGGCTGGAGGTAAGCAACATGAGAACAACCACCACGGAAGCCGTGACCAAAGAACTCTGCAAGCTCTTCGCAACACACAGCCTCCCAGACGTCCTTGTGTCCGACAACAGGCCCCAATTCACCTCGCTGGAATTCAAAAAATTCCTAGCAGAAAGGGGCATGTGACACGCACTGACAGCCCCGGCGCATCTGGCGGCAAACGGAAGGGTGGAACGGATGGTTCAATTCACAAAAAAAACCATCCAGAAAATAGACCACGGGGAGATCCAGGACAAAATAAATAAATTACTCTTCATACAGCACATAACCCCGAACACCACAATAAATAAAAGCCCAGCAGAACTGCTAATGGGGAGGAAAATAAGGTCCCCACTCGATAGACTACACCCCACTTACAACCCAGAGGAACTCCCAGACTCCACCAGCAAACACCAAACCTTCGCACCAGGTGATGCCGTCTACGCAAAGAACCTAACCGGAGACCCATTATGGGTACCAGCAATCATAACACAGCTAACAGGCCCACGCTCGTACTGGTTACAAACAACTGATGGACGAGCATGGAAATGCCACATCGATCAGTTAAGATCGAGGACTGCCACACAAGACACCACTGACATGCAACCAAACAAAACCAACCCCCTCAACACAAACCAAGAGGGGAGGGGATACCCCGGGAACCAAAACCCAGAAGAAAGAAACCAGCCATACTCACCTGCAAGCATCCAGCACGAAACCTCGCCAGGGAGAGACAGCCGGGCCAGCTCAACCAACCCGGGAAGACTGAGTGGGAGCGGCGAAACCCGCAGCTCAACCAACCCGGGTAGCCCAGGAGGGAGCTGCGAAGAGCAGCCCGGCCAGGCATACCAGGCGGTTCCCACGACGGAGTCCGGAGAAACAGAGACCCCGACCGAACCGGCCGGGATCCAACCTACGACTGACCTGTGCAGTTCCAGTTGGCAAAGAAGGAGCCCCGCCTACCTACGGGACTACGCTACGTAGGACCAAACCAAGAGGGGAAGGGTGTTCTGTACCTTAATTTGAATTCTTGAAATCCCCGTACTTTGATTGGCCAAAGCGCGGGGTGATCGGATTGGTTAGGCAAGCCGTGCCGATTGGCTCGCTGAAAATCTCCCGCGAATGGTAGATTCGAATCGCAGGAGATTCAAAGCGGTGCCATTGGCCGCGGCCACCGCGGCTTGGAAATAAAAAGCCGCAAAGTTTTCCTAAGAGCCAGTTCGGTTCTTAACTTCAATAAAGAGCTTGATACAAAGTCACCAACTCCTGGCCTCCTTCCAAGCGGACGCAACAGTACCTTTTCAGGGTGTATTTTTTTTTTTTTTTAGAAAAGAAAAACATGGTTTCTTTTTTGGATAAGGAATCTGTGGGAAATCCATACGAACAAGAGAAAGCTGAGCCAATTTTAAATGAGATCCTTGTTCTGGAAAATAAAAATCAAAACCAGAAAAATCTACTACCACAGCTTCACCAGAAAAGAAGTTTACCTTAAAAACAAAAGGGAATATGGTCCAAATTACTTAAGAAAGCCCCTTATATGGCCATGTGGGCTTTTGCCAGCAGTTCACCTCAGATCAAAGTTCAAAGCACACTTTAAAAACCGGTTACCACAAAGAGCATATCAATGCCATAAAGGCATTATTTTTCAAAAAAAAAAAAAAAGTCTGTAAAAAGTCTGAAGGATACATGTCCAGACAGAGCACAGAGGAAGAATAAATTTAAGCCATCATTCTAAACTTGGGGGGAGGGGGAAACCCAGATGTGGTTAGTTTTCAAGGAAGGGGTTTCTGCTATGAACTGACATTAAAAGGAAATAAAAGTTAAGCACCTTGGTAACTCCAGTTCTGCCAGACTAAACCCTGGATTCTGTGACTTCTCACCAGTGGTAGTTCCAGACAAAACTCAGCATCATTGTTCCTTATTGATCATCATTTATTCTGCTTCTTTTCGTTACCTGAGGCTGTTTCCAGACTGTAGATGTTCCTCATAAAAATTCCCTTTTTTTCAGGCTGTCAGAACTGTGGCACCACTTACAGCATATGCAGCTGCTCCGTGTTTTTTTAATCAAAGGGACGTCTGCTCCCTTTTACAGCCATATCTTAGTTCTTGGTTGTTCTAACCGATCAATGATCAAACTTGGCCTTCCTAATGGTTCTCCTGTCTCTTTCAATTTGATGGCCCTTCCTGTTTTTAAGGGACAGAAATGAAAGAAGGCAGCTGTGGCAATGTGACAGAAACTTCACTTGCTTTTTTTTTTTTAATGTGTGTGTTGGCTGTTTTGACCCCACAGGGCAGAACATAGAATAATAAAGTTGGCAGGGACCTCAGAGATCTTCTAGTCCAACTCCCTGCTTGAGCAGAAGATCATTTCAGAAGATCATTCCATCACCTCCAGTGATGGAGCACCCAGAACTTCTGAAGGCAAGCCTGGTTAATTGGTTAATTGTTGTCACTGTCAGGAATTTCCTCCTTAATTCCAGGTTGCTTCTCTCCTTGCTTAGTTTCCATCTGTTGCTTCTGGTCCTGCCTTCAGGTGTTTTGGAGATTAGGTTGACCCCCTCGTCTTTCTGGGAGCCCTCAAATATTGGAATGCTGCCGCCATGCCCCCCATAGCCCTTCTTTTCATTAAGCTAGACATGCACAATTCTTGTAACTGTTCTTTGTATGTTTTATCCTCCAGCCAGCAGACTGGGTGGAAATCCCTTTCTCCTCTATCCTATCTGATGAATGCATGAGCGACCATATGACCATCCATAGATGATGGATCAGAGGGTGGTATTCAGCCAGTTCTGACCAGTTCTGGAGAACCAGTAGCGGAAATTTTGAGTAGTTCGGAGAACCGTCAAATACCGCCTCTGACTAGCCCCGCCCCCATCTATTCTCCACCTCCCAAGTCCCAGCTGATTGGCTGAGTCTTCTCTCATTGCCCTGCACAGGAGAATGGAGCTGGAAAGCAGGTTAGTGGAGTGTGGAGGGAATGGGGATTTTGCAGTATCCTTCCCCTGCCATGCCCTCCAAGCCACACCACACCCACCAAACCACGCTCACAGAACCTGTAGTAAAAAAATTTGAATCCCACCACTGTGATGGATGGATGGATGGATAGAAGAAAAGAAGGTAGGATGGATGGATGGATTGATTGATGGAAGAATAGATAGGTAGTAATCTGAAATATTTTTATCTGTATGGAGGGTCCTGTATGGATCTGTTCTGAGGGTAGAACTCAAGTCTGGATATATGTTAATAAAAAGTTATACTGGACCACATCTTCAGAATTCCATGGTATCCTCACTTTGCAATTCTATCTTATCTACCTACCTGACAAGAAGCATTGGAGACAATGTTTAAAATGTGTTTCCCTCAGGATACTGATGAGACAAGATTCTTGGGACATTTTTGCATAGTATGCCATTGTAAAAAGGTGGCTCACTTGCCTGCTGAATGTGTTATATGAACCCAGGTGGTTTATAAACTTTGGTGTATAGATTAGGGATTATAAGAACCTACACAATTTTCACCCATGCCATTATTCAATAAGCAATTAAAAAGCTAACCAAGGGTTACCACAATAAGTGATTCCGGCTCTTTTTCCTGTGTGAAGCCAAATGAAGAAGTTGTGGTCTTTAAAAAAAACTTTAGGAGGAAGGAATCATAAATACCTTTATTTTATATCAGACACTTCTGTCATTCACCAATGCAGTTGTGGTATGAATGAGAATTTAGTATGTATCTTGGCATTTTTAACAGCAGCTGCCCCTTTTTGAAACTTATGTCATTTACACCACCCAAATCTTTTTTTAAAAAAGTTAAAGCATCTTTTCAGGATGTCTCATTAGCTTACCCTTGCAATATCAAGAACTATATTCTTTTTTAATCCTTTGCAGGCATGGGATTCTGCTATTGGAAGAAAAGCATCATTTGGATACCTGTAATTCCATGCTCCAGCGCAACATTTCTGAGTAAGTACCGTATCAATGAATTTTCTTTGCTAAGACACCATCTAGCTGCAATTTTGCACAGTAATGGAAATGAAATTTGTCAGGAAGTCTTCATGAGCACCTTTGTCCTCCTTTTTTTTTTTTTGCTGCTCCTTTCTAATCCAATTCAAGCCAAAAGAGGAAGGGGAAGAAGAAGAAAAGAAAAAAAAAAGAAGCAAACATTTTCTGCACCAGTCTGTCTGGTCCTGATTTAAAGGCAGTCTAAAACAACATAACAAAGACCAGACAAAAAATAGAACAATGCTCCATCTGTGGCCTTGGCTGTTCCAGTAGGGATGTGATGAGTACCCTAAAGTGGTGTTTCCCTCTACCCCCACTGTGCAAGGATGGAGGAAATGCTGTTACACCCTGGAAAACATTTCCAATTGCTTGTAAAATCAGCCAAGAGAGACTTATGAGTTTATTTATGAGAGATTTATGAGTTGCCACCACTCCCCACCCTCTTCAAATCAAGCTGTTTGGGGTTGCAGTCCTCTATCGATGGAGATCAGAGACAGTGATAAAAGAAAAGCCCTTCGTTGTTCAGCTAAAGGTGGCTCACAGATGTTTTCTGCGACTGGTGTCTGCACTCACTAATATTAATCGGGAGATCGACAGTATTGGCGTTAAGATGAGGGGATTCCCTAACAGCATGGTGCTCTCTAAGGAGTAACAGCATGACCATTACAGCTTCTGGAAACATTCACAGTTCCACTTGTGTTTAAAGTTTAGATGATCGGGCTCTTGACCCTTGAAGGTCCTTGAGTCAACTATCAGGGTTATGTATCTATGAAGCTTCCCAGTCATTCAAGCTTCAGTTGCCCAAGGCATCCAGTTCCAAGAAGATCCCATAGAATAGAATAGAATAGAATAGAATAGAATAGAATAGAATAGAATAGAATAGAATACTTTATTGGCCAAGTGTGATTGGACACACAAGGAATTTGTCTTGGTGTAAATACTCTCAGCATACATAAAGAAAAGGTACATTTGTTAAGAATCAAGAATCACAACGTACAACACTTAATGATAGTCATAGGGTACAATCAACAATCAAATCATACTAGGAAACAGTCAATATAAATCATAAGGATTTATATGTGACAATTTTGTCAGAGTTTGCAGCATATCTGACCAGCACGCAAGTAAATAATTATGCAGGATTCATCCACATAAGAAAAACTTCTTTTATATACAATACCATACAGCAGAAGTCAGCATACAAAATCAGGAACACAGAAGCAATATTCACAGCAGCAAATCATTACAGAGTAGATAGATACAGAGGCCTAGGTTACAGAGGACAAATCAACTTTTATATACAGTTCAGCAAGTCAAAGCCATAGCCAGATTCCAAACAGTCTCTTACGGTCCCATACAAACAAATATTATATTTCTGTTTCCAAACAGTCCCCATTGGCTGACCTGTTACCATGTCAATTCAATTCAATCCTATCCTATCCTATCCTATTCTAGTCAAGTCACTCTATTCCGTTCCACTCCCTTCCTTTGTCCATTCCCATTTTTTGAAGATTAGACAAACCCAAATTTGCTTGTTCAAGAGTCAACTGGACTTTCTGGTTTTTCTTTGAAGATACTTTGCTTCTCATCCAAGAAGCTTCATCAGCTAAAGAGAAGAGCTGGAGAGCTGAAGAAGTTTTTGGGATGAGAAGTGAAATGTCTTCAAAGAAAAATCAGAAATACCAGTTGCCTCTTGAAAAAAAAAAAAACACTTTTGGGACAACCATGGTCTGGATGTCTGAGAATCTCCATAGACATTTATCTATATATCAGACAGACTTAGCTTAATGTAGTTTAACTCTTCATTAGCAGTCCTGAGATTGATATGTCCATAGAAAACATCGGCTAGTTCTTCCTTCTTTTTTTTATGAATCTGCATGTGAGATAGTGTTGTGTCCGCGAAATGATGCCAGGAGTTGGTGACTTCAAATCATGCTCTTTATTGAAAGTTGGAACCGAACTGGGGCAAGGGGACAAGGATCGCGGCTTTTATTCTTTTAGCCGCGGCGGCCACGGCCAATGGCACCGCTTTGAATCTCCCACGATCCGAATGGACCAATCGCGGGAGATTCTTTGCGAGCCAATCGGCGCGGCTCGCCTGACCAATCAGAGTGCCCCGCGCTTTGGCCAATCAAAGCGCGGGGATCTCAAGAATGCTAATTAAGGACAGAACCCCTCCCCTCTTGGTTCAGTCCTTACGTCGCGTAGTCACGTAGGTAGGCGGGGCTCCGTCTGAGCCTACTTGACCTGCGCAGCTCAGTCGTAGGTTGGATCCCGGCCGGTTCGGTCGGGATCTCTGCTGCTCCTGCTGCCGTCGTGGGAACCGGCTGGTCGATCGGGCCGGGCCGCTCTCCGTAGCTCCCTCCTGGGCCTCCCGGGTTGGTTGAGCTGCGGGTTTCGCCGCTCCCGCTCGGTCTTCCCGGGTCGGTCGAGCTGGCCTGGCTGTCTCTTCCTGGCGAGGAGTCGTGATGGCTGCTTTCCGGTAAGTACGGCTGGTTTATTTTTCTTTGGTTTTGGTTCCCTGGGTATTCCCTCCCCCCTTGGTTTGTGTTGTGGGGGTTGGTTTCGCCTGTTTGTGCGTCGGTGGTCTCTTGGTTGGTAGTCCTCGACCTTAGTTGGTTGATGTGGCGTTTCCACGCTTGTCCGTCTGCTGTTTGTAGCCGGTACGAGTGTGGGCCTGTTATTTGTGTGATGACGGCTGGTATCCATAGTGGGTCTCCCGTCAGGTTTCTCTCATATACGGGGTCGCCGGGTGCGAAGGTTCGGTGTTTGCTGTTTGAGCCTGGGGGCTTCTCCGGGTTATACATGGGGTGTAACCTGTCGAGTGGGGACCTTAGTTTCCTGCCCATTAATTGTTCGGCTGGGCTCTTATTGGTTGTGGTATTTGGGGTTATGTGTTGAGTGAAGAGTAGTTTGTTTATTTTCTCCTGGATCTCCCCGTGGTCTATTTTTCGGATGGTCTTCTTAGTGAATTGGACCATCCGTTCCACCCTACCGTTTGCCGCCGGGTGCACCGGTGCTGTCAGCGCGTGGCGGATGCCCCTTTCCGCTAGGAATTTTTCGAATTCCAGCGAGGTGAATTGGGGCCCGTTGTCAGAAACGACGACGTCTGGGAGGCCGTGTGTTGCAAAGAGTTTGCAGAGTTCCTTGATCACGGCCTCCATGGTTGTCGTCTTCATGTTGCTTACCTCCAGCCAGTTGGAGTAAGCGTCAACTGTTATGAGGAAGGTGTGTCCTTTTGTGGGCCGGCGAAGTCTATGTGAATCCTAGACCAAGGTCCCCTTGGGGTTTCCCACTCTAGGATGGGTGCTGTGGGTGGGCTTGGCCTAGTTTCCTGGCATCGTTGGCACCTTGCTACCCAGGCCTCAATTTGTTTGTCCATCCCTGGCCACCAAGCGTAACTTCTGGCCAGGGCTTTAGTCCTAACGATGCCAGGGTGCCCCTCGTGTAGCAGTTCCAGAACCTTCCCTTGTAGCTTCTCTGGAATGACCACCCTGTCCCCCCATAGTATGCACCTTTTTAATAGCGAGAGTTCCGTTTGGCGGTTTCGGAATGTTTTGACGGACTCGTCGTTGTCCCTTTCCGGCCACCCTTTCTCCACCCAATGCAACACCCGCGCCAGACGTTTGTCTTTATTAGTCTCTTGGGCAATGTCTGACGCAGTTATGGGCAGGTTGGGTAGAGTCTCTATGCTGAGGGTGGTCGTTGTGGGTGCTGGGTCGGTGTCACGTTCCGGTAGCGGCAAGCGGCTTAAGGTGTCTGTATGGGAGATCGTCTTACCCGGTCTGTGTATGAGTCCATAGTTGAAGGCTGCCAGGAACTCGGACCACCTTGTCATTCGGGGAGACAGAATGTTCGGGGTGGCCCGGTTTCCTGCAAGGATTCCCAGCAGCGGCTTGTGGTCCGTTATGATGGTGAAAGTCCGGCCGTAGAGATACTCATGGAATCGTTTTACGGTGGCAACGATAGCCAGAGCCTCTTTGTCCAGCTGGCTATAGTTCCGCTCCGGTTTGGTGAGGGTCCTTGAAAAGAACGCGATGGGCGCTTCTTTTCCATCGGGGAGGGTATGGCTGAGGACAGCGTCGACGCCAAAGGGTGATGCGTCGCATGTGACGGCCAGAGGTATGGTCTCGTTATATTGTATGAGGACGGCGTCCGAAGTGAGGAGGTCCTTTGTTCTTTGGAAGGCGGCTTGCTTGCGTTTCCCCCAAGTCCAGGTCGCTGCCTTGTCCAGGAGCCTATGCAAGGGCTCCGCCGCCGTCGCCTTTTGGGGCAGGAAAACATTGTAAAAGTTCAGTAGCCCCAGGAATGTCTTGGACTTGGGTGTGGGGGCTTCTTTGATCGCCTTGATTTTTTTGTTTGTGGGGTGAATGCCGTGACGGTCTAGGAGGTATCCTAGGAATTCTACCCGTTCCGTGCATAGCTGGCATTTCTCCCTCTTGACCTTTAGCCCGGTCTCTTTAAATTTGGTTAGGACCTCCCTTAGGCGACCCTCTAGTTCGGCTTGGTTGGTTGCCGACACTAGGATGTCATCGAAGTAAGGTACCACCCCCTTGATGCCTTGCAGTAGTCTTTCCATTAGGCTTTGGAATATTCCCGGTGCCACGCTGACTCCGAATTGGAATCGGTTGCATTTGAATGCCCCCCGGTGGGTGACTATGGTTTGCGCTTCTGCCGTTTGCTCGTCGACTGGCAACTGTTGGTAATCCTGGACGAGGTCGAGCTTGGCGAAAACCTTGCCCCCTCCCAGTGAGTGCAGTAGGTGTTACACTACTGGGACGGGGTAGGCGCTTTGTTGTAGCGCACCATTTAGGGTGGCCTTATAGTCCCCACAGATCCTCACCGACCCATCGGGCTTGATCGGGGTGACTATGGGGGTCTCCCACCGGGCGTGGTCTATGGGCTGTAGTACCCCTTGCTTGACGAGCTTGTCAATTTGCTCGTCTATCTTGGGTTTAAGTGCGAATGGCACCCACCTTGGTTTCAGGCGTTTTGGGGGGACGTTTGGGTCTAGGTTGAAAGATATAAGGGGCCCTCGGTACTTGCCTAGGTTTCCGTCGAAGACCTCTTGGAATTCCCGGGCCATTTGCTGCTCCAAGCTGTCGTCAGTGACGTGGTCGACTCCCATGAGTGCGATGTCGAGCTGGGCGAACCATTGCAGTCCCAGTAGGCTTGGGCAGTCGCAGTCGACGATTGTCAGGGGAAGTCTTTCGGTGTGCCCTTTATAGGTGATATTGAAGTGTTTGGTTCCGACTACCGGGATGTGGTTTCCCTGGTAGTCCTTTACAATGAGTCTCTGGCTGTCTATGTTCCTCCTTTGGAGGGTAGGCACCAAGCGCTTTATTTCATGCCATGCAATCATGGAGAGGTAGGACCCGGAGTCCACCTCCATTTTGCATGGCTGGCCCTCGATGCCTACCTCCATGTGGACCTTCCGGGTGTCATTGGTTATGGCGTGGCCGATGGTGACCGTCTGATGGGTCTCCTCTCTTCGCCGGTTATCACCGCCTCGCAGGGATCGTCCGTTCCGGTCCCATCTGTTGTCCAAGGGGCGATCTCTGGTCCGGGGTGGTGTGCTCTCTCTCCTCCGGTCGCTCTGGTCCCATCGTGCTGGGCTGCGATTCTTCTTTAGGCGGCAGACACGGGCGATGTGTCCCTTCTTTTCGCAATGCCGGCAGATCGATTCGAAAAACCGGCATTCTGACCTGGGGTGGTCACCGCCGCAACCGGCACAGTGGGTCCTCGACTTACGACCCCGCCAGTTCCGTGGGTCGCGGCCTGTCTGGAGGCGATGGATGTCCTCCTCGTCCTCGGAAGTGCCCGATGCCGAGTGGAAGTCGCCCTGGTGGGTGGTCGTCTCGGTTTGGGCCTCGGTCGACCTCGCCGGGTTGTTGTTTCCGCTGCGGTCCCCAGCGTTCGGTCTGCGCATGCGGTCGGCGGAAGTTCGGGTTGCTTCGGCGGCTGCGGCTGCGGTGAGGGTGTCTGCTAGGCTGATGTTGCCCTTGGCCATCAGCCGGCTCTGGAGGACGGGGTCCCACAAACCGAGCACAATTCGGTCTCGCAGGGCATCGTTCAGGTTGTCGAATTCGCAGAGCCCCCCTAGGTGCCGCAGCTCGGCGACAAAGTCGCTGAAGCTCTCACCCGACCTCTGGTCCCGACGGTAGAATTCATTGCGTCGGATCAGGATGGGTACCTCTGGAGCGTAGTGCCGCCGAAGTATTGGCTCGAGGATGTCCCAGTCCATTGCGGTCGCATCGGCGGGTTTGGCAAGCGCCTTGGCCATCTTGAAGACCTCGGTCCCGCAGTGGGTCAGGAAGATGGCGCGCTTCATGGGGCTGGTGGCGTCCTACAGGTCGCTGCACTCGAGGAACATGCGGAATCGGTCGGAGTACGATTCCCAGTCCTCGGTGGCGGGGTTGAAGGGTGCGGGGGGTGCGATTTTCGCCATCGCGGTGGTTCGTCTGGCTTCCGTCGGACACGTGGTTCGGTTCAGGGTCTGGATCCCACCTTCGTCGCCAGTGTTGTGTCCGCGAAATGATGCCAGGAGTCGGTGATTTAAAATCATGCTCTTTATTGAAAGTTGGAACCGAACTGGGGCAAGGGGACAAGGATCACGGCTTTTATTCTTTTAGCCGCGGCGGCTGCAGCCAATGGCACCACTTTGAATCTCCCGCGATCCGAATGGACCAATCGCGGGAGATTCTTAGCGAGCCAATCGGCGTGGCTCGCCTGACCAATCAGAGTGCCCCGCGCTTTGGCCAATCAAAGATCTCAAGAATGCTAATTAAGGACAGAACAGATAGAAACAGAATTTCCAGAGATGGAAAAGATGAGCATCAGGCAGAGATTTTAAAAGCAAAATTAAGAAGAAGGTGTTTACATATGTCTAATGCATGCTTTTAACCTTTTCATTCTAAAAATGGGAAAAACTCCCACCACCACCACTACTTTAGGTAGTAAATCTGTGGTCCTTGCCAAGTATTGCTGATCCAGCTCCTCATTTAATAATTAAAATCAAAGCAATGTGTTTCATAGTTAGGCTGGGGCATCATAACAGGCTCTTGATTTTGCCCCTTGATGAATGGACTGGACTGTCTCTAATTTGTCATGATAAAAGCAGGCAACTTTGACACCAACTGGGAAGAAATTATATTTGAACAGCTACTTAAAAATGAGCAAACAAGGCACCACATTCAGCAAGAATGCTTTAAGCGTCAAATTTTGTGCAAAGGAGAGGCTCAAATTGGCCTAAGGCAGTCCTGCGGATTCCATATTTACTCAGAAATCAAACTCTTTGAGTTGGAGTGGACCTTTTACTACAAGTACATATGAATGGAATTCCAAATTCAGCTACCCAATAACAGCATAATAAGAACATAGAAAAATAGAGTTGGAAAGGACCTTGGAGGTCTTCAACCTCCTATTTGAGTAGGATACCCTATACCAAGGGTCTTCAAACTTGACAAGTTTAAAACTCCCAGAATTCCTGAGCTAACATGACTGGAGGAGGAATTCTGGAAGTTGAAGTCCACAAGTCTTAAAACTGTGCAGTTTGAAGACCCCTGCCCTAGAACAATACCATTTCAGACAAATACTTGTCCAGTCTCATTTTGAAAGCCTTGTGATGGAGCTCACACAAATTCTGAAGGTACGCTGTTCCATTGGTTGATTGTTCTCACTGTTAGGGAATTTCTCCTTAGTTCTAGGTTGCTTCCCTCCTTGATCAGTTTCCCTCCATTGTTTCTTGTCTTACTTTCTGATGTTTTGGAAAATAAATTGACCCCCTATTCTTTGAAGGAGACCTTAAAAATATTGGAACAGTGCTATCATGTCTCCCCTAGTCCTTCTTTTCATTAAATAGACATACTCAATTCCTGTTCTTCCGTGTTTTAACCTCCAGCCCCCAATCATTTTTATTGCTCTTCTCTGCTTTCTTTCCAGAGTCTCAACATCCTTTTTTTAAATATTGTGGTGACCAGAACTAGATGCAATATTCCAAGTATATAATAAAAAATGTATAAAAATGTATTTAACTTCAAACCAAGCACCCCCATGAATGTTGGCACTCTGGAATTTCTCAGTCAAAGTTTCATAGACTCCACGTAGCTATAGAGGTTGCTTTATGGTGATCAGAAGATCAACTTACTACAAAACCCAGGAAACGAGTCATATAGATGTCATCTCAGGAGTTTTTAAAACCACTGGGTTTTTTCCCCTTCTTGCATTGACTTGACTGCATTGATTCTTGACTGCTCTTTTCTCAACTTTGAAAGTCAGAGATATCTGTTCCATGTTTACAAGGACAGCTCTGTCCGCCCTGAAAATAATTGAGTCCTGCCTCACCAGCTTTAACCCTGACCCCATGAGATCACCAAATGGTTTTTTGGCAAAGCTTAGAGCCTTCAATCATCATTCTATTCTTCTACGTTTCCTTTTATTTCAATCTGTTTTCATATCCATCTCTCTTATGTGCATCTGTGTGTGCTTTTCTTAATAGGCACATTCTGAATGTCTTAATTGATACATTCTAATGGGATGTTGGGAAGCACCCAGCCAGCCAAAGAGGAGGGATCAAGTGGGGAACTAGCCTTGAGTTTTTGTGCAGCCACAAGAGACTTAAGCTGGATCCCATCCAGAGGTGGGTATTCAGCAGGTTCTGATCAGTTCTGGAGAACCGGAAGTGGAAATTTTGAGTAGTTCAGAGAACTGTCAAATACCACCTCTATTCTCTGCCTCTTGAGTCCCAGCTGATTGGTGGGTCTTCTTTGGTTGCCCTGCACAGGAGAACGGAACTGGAAAAACAGGTAAGCAGTGTGGGGAGGGAATAGAGATTTTGAAGTATCCTTCCCCTGCCACGTCCTCCAAGCCATGCCCACGAAGCCACACCATACCCACGAAGCCACGCCCACAGAACCAGTAGTAAAAAAAAATGTCGTAAGTTCCATGGAACCTTACCTGTATGTTCCCAAGGGAAGGTAAACAGCGGAGTCCTTGGTGCTCTCTGAGCTTGGTGATTTTCTGGAAGACTTAATTACCCAATGAGTTAACATCATCAGGGTGGCAAAGAGTTAGGGTAGATTTCTGCACTATGGGTAGACCATAATAAAGTAGCCAATTTGAATCTTTAGATCTGGTTGATAGCACCTGACATGCAAAGAGTTAGGAAAACAGGAAAGGACCTGGAAACTTTCAGAATTGCAATAGGTTGGGCAAAAGCGCCATGGATGGAAGAATGAGGAAGATGTAGACGTCATCAATTTATACCTGGGATTGCTGGTGGCACATATATGAAACATCTGCAAGAAAACAACCCATTTCAGAGAGCACCAAGGAGCCCACGGTCGATACGTGAGCAACAAAGATTCTCTTTTATTGTTATATTAGAGATGATTTCCATTTGGGAACTCTCCTTAGAAAAGGATCTTGTGGAAAAGCAAATCACAATTTCACAGCTGGCATTACAGCAGCACGTCCTTAAGTCAACTAAAAATTTATTATATAAGGACATTGCCAGGAGGTGGTTCAGGTTTTTCTTCTGGATGTTCTTGCCATAACTCAAAGGAGCTGGAGGGAGTCTATGTAGGATATTCAGGACAAGATGAAGCATGCATTCATTACACGAAGTTCAATAATGAATCATGCTAGTTAATCTATGTTGGTAAGTATAATTTCTAGCATTTCAGGGTTGCTTATTACAATAATATCCCGGTGTGAGAGAGAGGAAGATAGGAGGGAGGAAAGCAGAGAGAAGAGGAAGGAAGGAAGGAAGGAAGGAAGGAGAGAGGGAGGGAAGAAAGAGAGAAGATGAAGGAAGGGAGGGAGGGAGGAAGGAGGGAGGAAAGCAGAGAGAAGAGGAAGGAAGGAACGAGGGAGGGAGGGAAGAAAACAGAGAGAAGAGGAAGGAAGGGAAGGAAGGAGGGAGGAAGAAAGGAGGGAGGAAAGTGGAGAGAAGAGGAAGGAAGGAAGAAGGGAGGGAGGGAAGAAAACAGAGAGAAAAGGAAGGGAGGGAGGAAAGCAGAGAGAAGAGGAAGGAAGGAAGGAGGAAGGGAGGAAGGAAGGAAGGAAAGAAAAAAGAAGAGAGAAGAGGGAGGAAGGGAGGAAGGAAAGCAGAGAAAAGAGGAATGAAGGAGGGAGGGAAGGAGAAAGTTATTACTTCTTAACAGAACAACAGAATAACAAAGTTGGAAGGGACCTTGAAGGTCTTCTAATCCAACCCTCTGCTCAGTCAGGGAACCCTATTCCATTTGAGACGGTTGTCCAATTTTGCCTTGCCTTCTGGAGCTTCAGAAAACAGGTTGACCTTCCCCCTCTTTTGGGGGGCAGCCCCTCAAATATTGGAAGATGGCTATCTAATAATGCGGGAACCTTCTCAGCATCCACGGTGAGCTGTGGTGGCGCAGTGGTTAGAGTGCAGTACTGCAGGCTACTTCTGCTGACTGCCAGCTGCCTGCAGTTTGGCAGTTCGAACTTCACCAGGCTCAAGGTTGGCTCAGCCTCCCGTCCTTCTGAGGTGGGTAAAATGAGGACCCAGATTGTTGGGGGCAAGAGGCCGACTCTGTAAACCGCTTAAAGAGGGCTATAAAGCACTGTGAAGCGGTATATAAGTCTAAATGCTATTGCTATCTTCCTTCCTTCCTTCCTTCCTTCCTTCCTTCCTTCCTTCCTTCCTTCCTTCCTTCCTTCCTTCCTTCCTTCCTTCCTTCCTTCCTTCCTTCCTTCCTTCCTTCCTCCTAAAGGTTGACTCAGCCTTCCTTCCTTCTGAGGTCAGTCAAATGAGGACCCAGATTGCTTGGAGCAAGAGGCTGACTCTGCAAACTTCTTAGAGAGGGCTGGAAAGCACTGTGAAGTGGTATATAAGTCTAAGGGCTATTGCCATTGCTATTACTATCTCTCCTGGGTTGTCTACTACCACTTTTGATTCCTAGTCCCAAGAAACCATCGAGTCCCTTGGGCCGAAAGGAAAATGCTGGGTGATGAGAGGTCCCTTGGGCAGGGAGTTGGACTAGATGACCTACAAGGTCCCTTCCAACTCTGTTAATCTGTTAAAGATAGTAACATCTTCTGCTCCAGCCGGAGACTCTATGTCTGCCCCTCCTTTTTCCCTAGCACAGGAAACAAGCAGCAACAGAAAGTGAACATCATGTGCTTAGCACGCTTTAAAGGGAGTGCTGGGATGGTAGGAAATCCTCTTGAAATAAAATCAAAGCTGTGTAACAGGAAAGAAAGGGTGGGGGGAATGCGTTAAGGAGAGAGAAGCTATGGATTTTCCTGACAGTGACAGCTTCATGTTTATGTATTTGTGTGTGTGTATGTGGGGGGGGGGGAGAAAACCCCACAAGGAAGCAAGATAGCAAAGCAAAGACGTGCTAATTTATTCCCAGATCAGATAAAGGAACATTGGCGCAGGCTCTCATCAGAGCCACTGATTACTTTAGGTGGAGCTAATATAATGAGCCTTATTAAATGAAACACCCTCTTTAAAAGGGCATTCACCGTCAAAAGGAGTTTAGCATAAGTCGGATACATTTTCTGAAGCATTTCGCTGCTGGTTTGGGAAGCCTCTGGAAGCTGGCTGGGAAATTGTCAGAATCCCCCAACACACACACACACATACACACACACACACTTTTCTCCCTGCCAGTGTTTTTCCACTCTTAGCTCTTGTTGATACAACTTTGCAGATAGATTTTCCACTGCTGACCCAATCAATTCCTTTACAAACGGCCAGGGCTTACTGCTGCTTCCTCCAGTGCCTGGGGGGGTGAAGGGGGGGAAATCCACTCACAGCAAACGGCCTTTGGAAAAGCTATTTGTTTTGTCAAAAAGCCCACCGAGGCTGCCACCCAATCGGAAGAGAGCTGGAAGGGACCTTGGAGGCAAGGGTGGGATTCAATTTTTTTAACAACCGGTTCGATGGGCATGGCTTAGTTGGTGGGCACGGTTTGGTGGTCATGTGGCTGGCTGGGCGTGGTCAACTCAACATCACTCACATCGAGGCACGCTTCTCCTCGCCTGGCCTCTCATGACTGAGATGCTGCAACAGTCATAAGTGTGAAAAACGCCTGGCCTCTCATGACATGAGATGCTGCAACAGTCATAAGTGTGAAAAACGCTCATACGTCACTTTTTTTCTGTGCCATTGTTACTTTGAATGATTCCTCCACACAAGCAAAGTACCAGCAAAGGAAGGGAAAAAAAACTGCAGAGACGTTCCTGAGACAGGAAGTCCAGTCCTGCCAAGAATGTCATAAGGGTTAACGGAGAGGCAGTTTCTGTAAGCAACACCAGAATGTTTCCTTCCTGCCTTCCTTACAGGATTAGGCCAGTAATTTCTTCTAGCAGTTCTCCGAACTGCTTAGAATGTTAACAACCAATTCTAGCAAATAGGTGCAAACTGGTAGAATCCCACCCCTTCTTGGAGGTCTTCTAGCCCAACCCACTGCCTGAACAGGAGACCTTACACCCGTGTTGGCGAATCTATACCACGCATGCCGGAAGTGGCATGCAGAACCATTTCCCCCAGCACGTAAGAGATTGCTTGGAAGAGGCCCACTGCACATGTGCGCAAGCGCCGCCACCCGACAGCTAATTGTTGGGTAGCTGGCGCACATGCGCAGGAAACAGTGGGGGTTGCATGGGAGGTGTGTGTGCATGTGCAGACGTGCTGCACACAAGGGGATCACACATGCATGTGCAGGTGTGCAGCATGAAAGGGAAGAATCATGCACGCATGCCCAGAGACACATGTGCAGATGCACAGTATGTAAGGGAGGAATTGTGGATGCATGCGCAGGGAGCATGGGGAGCCCAGCATGCATTGCCTTCTGGGTGCTGGCACTCAATTATTGGCACGGGAACCAAAAGAACTTAGCCGCTACTTCCTTATACCATTTCAGACAAGCGACCGGCCAGTCTCTTCTTTTTTTTTGGTAAAAGTTTTATTGATTTTAACAACAGACAAAAAACATATAAGACATAAAACATGACGTAAAAAAAATAAAAAAATAAAAAAATTATAACATTCTTCATAAATTTACAGTGTATCGGTTGGTTTACCACTCCCTTTTGTGCATCCATTTCATAGTCATCAGAATAATTATATTACATAATAATTCACATTATCAATCATCAATAAAATATCCCAATATCATTATTGAACAATCATTTGACTATAATTTTACAAATTCATACTTAAGTGAGATAACTCTAATTAAGTTAAATTATTTCATGACAAATCATGAAATCATACCAAATCTATCTTAATAAAATATTCTTAAAAATTATCAAAACCAAGAAAAATTATATATTCATTATTTCCTAAATTTCTAAATATTCTATTATCATATTGTATTATCTAACCATTGATAAAAAAGATCCCAAACTTCATAAAATTGTTTATCTTCTTGTTCTTTAATTTCAAATGTCAATCTACTCATTTTAGCACATTCCAATATTTTCTTAATAATTTCTTCCTCTAATGGTATTTTCTCACTCTTCCAATGTTTAGCAAATACAATCCTAGCTGCTGTTAATACATTTACAATCAGATACTTTAAATTTTTATTATATATATCAGGTACGATTCCCAATAAAAAAATCTCTGGTTTCAAATCTATGTGTTTCTTTGTCATTTTTTCCAGCCACATGCGAATTCTAGTCCAGTATTTCCTGGCCTCCTCACAAGTCCACCACATATGGTAATATGAGCCAAGTATCTGATGACATTTCCAGCACTTTTCAGATTTATTCTTGAACATTCTTGCTATTCTTGTCGGGGGAAAATGCCACCTGTAAAACATCTTATACAAATTTTCTTTATATGCTGTTGACATTGTCATTTTATAATTTTGTGACCACAATTTTTCCGGCCAGTCTCTTTTTAAAAACCTCAAGAAACCAATGGATGGAAACTCAGGAAGGAGAGAAGCAACCTAGACCTAAGGAGAACTTCCCAACGGTGAGAACAATCAATCGGCTTGCTTTCAGAAGTTGTGGGTGAGCCATCACTGGAGGCTTTCAAGCAGAAACTGGAGAGCCATTTGTCTGGAATGATATAGGGTCTCCTACTTGAAAAGGGGATTAGACTAGAAGACCTCCAAGGTCTTCCTCCAAGTCTGTTATTTTGTTATTCTGATATCCTGATAATTTATGCCTCCATCGGATGGCTTCCCCCCCCCAAATAGTGATTAATAATAGCGCTAATAGCGCTAGTGATTCACAAAAATCAAAGCACTTCCTTTCGGTTTTCTTTTCTTTTACAAGTAGAGGGATTTGTGCTTTCGACATGCATAGTTTGTTTCTGCTTAAAGCATATGCACACAACCAGCGAGTTGGCTGGAGATTGACATTGCCCCCAAAAACAATGCTGTGGATTTTTATTTGAAAATATGTCCCAGGGGAACCTCCCTCCAGAAAAAGAAAACACTTGCCCCACCCAAAGAGCTGTTAGTACTTCTTTTCACTCTCTTCCATACCTTTAAACGGTGCTTCTTTTTAAAGTTCCGTGGAAAAGTTTGACTTAGACTTCGAGTAACTGTATCGTCTCTTTGAATGCAGACTAATTGACAGAGATTAAAATGAAATTTCATTGCATACAGCTCTTAAAGGGTCTCTATCTCCAATATACACTACATAACCATGACAAAATAAATAAATAAATACAAAATTATGCATATACCCACATATATGACATGGAAAAACTACAGTCTAGTTCAGATGCATACATGTACATGGCGAGAAAAATGAAACTTGCGAGTTTACCAGTTGGATGGCATATAGGGAACAAAGCTGTTACAGAATCAGATACTTCAAAGCCAGAGCAACAGAAACAGACCATGAAGTGGGTATGTGGGGTCTCTAACAATACTTTGAGCTCTAAGCACATCGCACTTTATAAGCAGTAACCTGAATAATGGGAAACAAACTTCCTATAATCTTCTCTGCTGTCCTCACCACTCTCTTTAGGGACTTTCTATTTGAGGCACTGCGGCCACCAAACCAAACAGTGATGCAGTTTGTTAAAACGCTCTCAATGTATAAAAAGATCTCTGTCTAAAATAATAGATAACCTCCAATGCAAACATTTATATTGTGATAATATGCACAATAACTCTTATCAATGTAGATTGATTCAAATAGTTTATTCCTAAATTCTAGACTGACCCATTCTCAGACATTAGTGATGACTGTACACAGTTTTGTATGAAGCCAAGACAGTGGTAGGAAATAATGGGAGAGTCAGTCAAAACTAAAGTATGTAATTTCTTTGTGGTCTGTCTTGTCAACAAAGAGAACTAACATTCTCTTTAGCAATGAAACAGTACGTTGTCTTTTTGATGAGGACAGAAACTGGGTCAGGAGATGATGTAATTCCTTGAAATCTTTGGTTATATCTGTTGGTGAAAAGCTGGCTTTCTATACGGCCTCATATCTAAATGTTCCAGGCAGGCTAAAGCTTTTTAACTTCCAGAATATCCAGCTGAACCTAACTTTTTAAATAAACAAAACAATAGCAAATTACTCAACAGGTCCATGTTGAACAAAGAAAGATTGTTGATGTTACTCTGGTTTCATAATCAGAGGGGAACTCATTGTTGAAGATAACAAGGATGTCCTGAGAATTTTGAGGCCCATTTTTTCCAACAATCATTCAATCAGAATAGAGATAGATGGGACCTTTGAGGTCTTCTAGTCCAGTCCCCTTTGCAAGCAGGAGATATATCATTTCAGACAAGTGACTGTCCAGTCTCTTCTTAAAAACCTCCAGTGATGGAGCACCCACAACTTCTGACAGTAAGTTGTTCCATTTGTTAATTGTCCTCACTGTTAAGAAGTTTCTCCTTAATTTCAGGTTGCTTCTCTCCTTGAGTTTCCATCCAGTGTCCTCTGGTGCTTTGGAAAATAATTTGACCCCCTCTTTTTTGTGGCAGCCCCTCAAATATTGAAATATTGCTATCATATCACCCTAGTCCAGTGGTGGCTAACCTTTTTTGGGTTCCTGTGCCAAAAATTGTGCATGCACTTGCACACTCGCACTCACACAGAAGGCAGTGCATGTCCCCCACGCTTCCTACACGTGGGCATGTAATCCCCACCCCCACCTGCCTCTGCCACCCCCTCACCTGCACTGAACCTCACAGCTGATTTTCAGTCAGTTTGAGACCTTTTTTGGCCTCCCAAAGGAGGTTTTGAGGAAGGTTTTTTCAGGCTTCTGCAGGCTTTGTAGGCCAAAAACTAGCCCCGCTTCGTCACTTCCGGTATTTTTTTGGAAAAACAAAAAATTATAAACATATCAATCATATCAAAAAATTATAAACATATAAACATATCAAAAATTAAAAACATATCAATCCGCAGAATGAACCACTTGGTCACTTGGCATGAATACAACAAGCAGGAGACACTTTGAGATGTGAATCTACAGAAGACGGTTGCGTTCTGTGAAAATGTTGGTGAAAAATCTTATGTAGCACCAATTCTGGAAGAACAAAAGCAATGTAAATTATGAAGAAGCCAGAGCAAGGAAGACATAAATGCCATATTTTAACATGGCTCCCAACTTGTCCAAACTGAGAATCCACATACAGCAAAAAAAAAAAAAAAAAAACAGTTTGGAAAAATTATGGGGAAATTTCAGCAGAATAGAATGGCTTCTCGAGTATGTTTTACATATTGCAATGATGAACAAGAAACTCAGCATTGCAACTGAATTTACAGCTTATGCGGGTTCTTTTCTGGAGATGTTAAAGCAAGGGGAAATCCAAAAAGGAAATTATCAAAAGTATAATGTCTTTGTAAAACCACACGTGGAATATTGCATCAAATTTTGGTCACCATGATATAAAATAGATCTTGAGACTCTAGAAATAGTACAGAGAAGAGCAGAACAGATTATTGGGGGCCCTGAGGCTAACACATATATGAAGAACGGTTGAAGGAACCGTAGGGGTGACATGATAGCAGTGTTCCAATATCTGAGGGGCTGCCACAAAGAAGAGAGGTGGGATCAACCTATTCTCCAGTTCAAAATACTCAGTTCAAAACACCTGTTTACTGCCAATAAGACTCAACAATACAAACCTGGCCTTGTGCCAAAACCCAGAAGTAAATGTTACATCTCTACATTTACATGAACACCACAATTACAGGCCTGAATAATTTACTCACAATATTAGAGACCCTTTGGTTTCCAAAGTGGTACATGTCACCATTTATCACCTACCCTTCCACAGTCAATGTTGGGCAGGCAAGGGATATACTAAGACCCAGTCTGCAGGGATTGTTAAATTTTTTCTTGATAAATCATTGTAATCTTCCAGGATTCTCCATCCCGGACCTCAGGGTCACAGTGGTGGAACACAGAGGTTTCACCTATTACAAAGAGTGGTAACTAAATTGTAAGATATTATAATATTGAGAAGGCATTTGGCTCTCTCAATTCCTTGCAAATAGATGAGGAAGAAATGGAGATAATGACAGATTTTACTTTCCTGGGCTCCAAGATCACCACAGATGGGGACTGCAGCCAAGAAATTAAAAGACCCTTGCTCCTGGGGAGGGAAGCTATCGTGCATCTAAACATCATATTAAAAAGCAGAGACATTACCCGGCCAACGAAAGTGCATAGAGTCAAGGCTATGGTTTTCCCAATTGCAATGTAGGGCTGTGAAAGTTGGACCATAAGGAAGGCTGAGCGCCAAAGAATGGAGGCCTTTGAAATCTGGTGCTGGAGAAGATTCCTGCAAGTCCTTTGGATAGCAAGGTGATCCAACTGGTCAGTCCTAGAGGAGATCAACCCTGACCACTCTTTAGAAGGCCAGATCCTGAAGTTGAAACTCAAATACTTTGGCCACCTAATGAGAAGGAAGGACTCACTGGAGAAGAGCTGAATGCTGGGAAAGATTGAGAGCAAAAGAAGAAAAAGGGGATGGCAGAGAAGGAGGAGGCTGGATGGAGTCACCGAAGCAGTCGGTGTGAGCTTAAATGAACTCCAGAAGATGGTGGAGGATAGGAAGGCCTGGAGGAACATTGTCCATGGGGTTGCAATGGGCCAGACATGACTTCACAACTAACAACAACATAAAATTCCAGTCTACTATAGAAGGCTTAAACAGGGAAGGTGGGTTCTTAGACCATTACAGTGTTAATAGATAAGGAAATCGTTTCTTTTTTGAGTTCTTCCTCTTAGTCACCATTGTCAGTTTTTCATCTTGTTTCTTACTTTATCATTTTGTGTCTGTGAAGTCTTCTAATAGTGAATCTGCTCTGTGCATCTGATGAGCTGTTGTCCTGGAAAGCCTCAGTCCAATAAAGTTGATTAGTCTTGAAGGTTTTCCCAGACACCATATCTGTTTTGCAGGACAAAGTTACTGAGAAGCACATTCCAGCAAGCAATCCAGTAGGCATATCAAAGTACTTTTTGTGGTGGATCTTATCTTAATATCTCACAGTATACCTTTTGTCTGAAGTGGAGGGGAGAGTAAGGGTGGAGATAAGTCAGAAACATACCAGGCTGGAGACCACCATTAATCATGGTTTGGCTTTCTTCCAAAGTTATCAGTTGAATGGCTAAGTATCCATTAACTCTCAAAAAAGAAGGAAAAAAAGTCAAGATTTGAAATTCTGGAATAACGTCCTACAAAATGTTAGACTTCTTTGCATTGATAGGGGAGGGGGCAAATTATTGAGCTTAAGGAATCTTCCTTTTCTGCAATAAAGTTTTTGGAATTGGGCATGTCTCGTCTAGTGAAGAGAAGGACTAGGGGAGACATGATAGCAGACTTCCAATATGTAAGGGGCTAACACAAAAAAGAGGGGGTCAAGCTATTCTCCAAAGCACCTGAAGGCAGGACAAGAAGCAATGGGTGGAAATGAGTCAAGGAGAGAAGCAACCTGCAATTAAAGAGAAACTTCCTAACAGTGAGGACAATTAACCAGTGGAAGAGCTTGCCACCAGAAGTTGTGGGTGCTCCATCACTGGAGGTTTTTAAGAAGAGACTGGACAGCATCTTCTCTGAAATGATAGGGTCTCCTGCTTGAGCAGGGAGTTGGACTAGAAGACCTCCAAGGTCCCTTGCAACTCTGTTATTCTGTTCTGTTTTATCTATCTGAGTTGGGTCTGAGACTGGGTCTGAGACTGTTCAACGGGTGATGAAGAAGAGGTTCGATGTCTGGAAAATAGAGATTTGCCATGAAGTCTTGCATTTGCTTATGCTTTTGTTTATTTATAAATTATAAGCTGACTGAAGGATGATTGGGAGGTAATACTTATATTGTCACATTATCACCTCCCTAAAGTATATTTGCAGCCTTGAAAAACTGCTCTTTGAAGACCAGCTAATATGTTTTGGTGTCAAACTATCAGAGGGGCTAAAGGAGAGGTTTAAGACAAAGAAGAAATATTCCCTCGTGTCTCTGAAGGAACAGAAATCTTCTCTGGTGATTTATTGCATTGTATTGTTTACAGAGACTCTTGTAACTTAATTATGGTCCCTCTTAAAATTTTCATATATGCCAGGAGCACAACGCAAGCACAAGATGTTAGATGGTTTTTCTCTATTATGGCTACCAAATTTTCTTTTTATAGTTTTTTTTTTCCAATAAATAGTTTGACATGGTTCTTTTGACTCTCAGGCAGTGATGTGGCAACTTGGAAAACCAGAAAGAAAAGAAATAGAGAGAGAAGATGGACACATCCCATGGGAACACATTCAAAAGGGGCCCAAATTATAACCAAACATGCATGATTAAAAACCAAGAAGTGTTTCACTCTTGACTAAGCTATTACATTTAGATGTAGGGAGACTTTGAATGGGAAATGAAATCTTCTAGTAAGTTGGAAGACATTCCCAAACTACAAATTGTAGCTGTCTGATTTTAGAGAACATGCAACTTTCAGTTTTGTTTGTTGATTCATTTATTGAAAAGATTAATATGGCTGCCCATCTTAACCGACTCTGGGTGATTCACAACAGCATTAAACCAGTGACTATAAAACAACCACAAAGCAATAAAATAATAAAAATAAAATAAAAACCCAGTGACTTAATCATTATTATCACATTTTCATTCTTCTCTTCTCTTCTCTTCTCTTCTCTTCTCTTCTCTTCTCTTCTCTTCTCTTCTCTTCTCTTCTCTTCTCTTCTCTTCTCTTCCCTTCTCTTCCCTTCCCCTTCTCTCCTCTCCTCTCTCTCCTCACTTCACGTTTCCTTCCTTTTCCTTCCCTTCCCTCCTCTCCTGTTTTATCAGTAAAAATAAACTCTTAATTGTCTTTTGAAAGAATAAAAGTATATAGATACATACATACATAACCTTTGATTTTGATCAAATTTTGATCAAAATGATGATTCAATTTTGATTTATATAAGGAAAACACAAGACAAATCTTGAGCAGGCTAGCTCCATGCTTGCCTGTTGCTCAATTTCATTGTTGTTTGGATGAGTGAGAAGAGAGCTGCCAAACCATGGAGGCAGCATTCCCCTTAAAGGACCTGAAGCTGAGGCATGGGAAATAGAGGGTGGGGACATAGCTCCCTCTAATGGAAGGATCGAACAATAACATCTCTTAGCAAGGAGGTAATGAAACAAGCTCCTTCTGCATTTGTCTTAGTTTTGCTGCAGCAAAACCAACCAATAAACCAACTCTATTGTCCAGCTCTGGGGACATCCTGGGAATCCAGAGGTTTGCAGTTCTTTCAAACTATCCCAGCATCCTTAGTGGTGCCCTCAGTGTATAAATTCTGGCCATTTGTCATTTTGTGGCATATGGAATCTTATCTTGTTGTTGGAAGAATTCCAGACTATGATGTGCCAAAGGATTATATCCCACTGGAAGTCCTCAGGGAAATTATTGCAAATATTGAGATACCTTTTACAAACAAAGAATTCAACTTTTGATTTGCTCTGAATAGGAGACCACCTTGGTAGTTCTGTAGTCAGGCTTAAGTTTCAGAAAAGAAAGATAGGCTGTGAATGTAACACATCTTTTGACATCATTAAGGAGTGGTGTGAAAGGAAATAGCAATCACATTGTGTATAAAAACATTGAGGACACCCTGGGAAAAACATTCTGGAGTGTTTTTATTCATCAGAAATAAAAAGATACTTTATTCAATCAAAAAGATATCATGCAGCTTTTTCTTTCTTTCTTAGCAGATTTGTAATGGAAAAAGGGAAGGTACAAAAAGAAAGAAAAGAAGAAAAAGAAGAAAGAAAAAAGAGAGAAGAAAAAAGGGGAAAGGGGAGTGGGAAAGGAAAGGAGAGAAGGAGAAAGGAGAAAGGAGAAGAGAGGAAAGGAGAAAGGAAAGAGGAAAGAAAAAGAAGCAAGCTTGGGAGAAGAAGGAAGAAAAGTGAAAAATGTCTTGAGTGGCTGTAAAATTCCAGCAATGAAAGAAAATGTTGATGTCAGCAAATAAACTTTGTCTCGAAATACCTTTATTTTACTGTGAGCCTATTTCCTTATTCACATTAGCTTTTCAATCTCATTGTCAGTATGACATTACATTGGATCATATCACGAGTATTCCTATTTTAAAAGCTATATGAGCTTAATAGCCAGTTTGGTGTGTGTGGCTAAACAAACATCTGTTGCTATGATAGACAGTGACTTAAGTAGAACTCTTGAATATTCATCTGGAATATTGGTTTAAAGGTGGTAGCATCAATTCAGCCATCTCCAAACATTTCAGGATATTCCTGAATGAGACATTCCCTAAATTGCTTCAAAAAGATTTGGAGCTGATTTGCTGATGTTCTGATGCTCTTTAACACAACTACTAAAATATTTAATCGGGATTAGTTTGGAAGTCAGAATCTAATTTATTTTCCAAATTTATTCAAAAGGGCACATCAACTTCACTTCTCTGAATGAAATTGATAATACAAATGGAATCTGTAGGGTGACCCAAAAATGGATTTCTTAGGATATGTAAAATCATTTTTGGTAGTTACATTCTGAGAGATTTCTAGCTATTTATTCACCTACAGTGCAGAAAAGTTTGCATCCTCTCTCAGTTGTTTCCCAGAATTCAACCCATTTAATTTTATCTTCTAGAACTTCCTGGAGATGAATCCATCCCAAACTTACTTCGTAACTGCATAGCTGGCTGTTTTATTGACCTTATCAGAAAAGTTGGCTTTTGTAAATATTTTGTTTTATAATCCTTTAGGTTATTTGGTTTCTGATTCTTTTATATCTAAGACCATTGCTGCTTTGTTCTTATAGGAGCACTGAATTATGTACAGATCACAGAAAACCATTTAGCTATTAACCAAAAACAGTAACATTTGTTTGAGGTCCCGTTGATGTACTGCCTGTTACCGACAACAGACACAGCAGCTGTTTATGCACATAGAAGGACATCTTATCCTTGTGAATGTCTGGATTGGACCCCATCTGAACAAGCAAATTGAGTTTTCCTAGGAGATTTGTCTATTTTTTATGTAAAGATAAAGGTTCCCCATGTGCATATGTGCTAGTCATTTCCAGCTCTAAGGGGCAGTCTCCATTGCAAAACCGAAGAGTCAGTACTATCCGAATACATCTCCGTGGTCATGTGGCTGGCAGGACTAAATGCCGAAGGTGCGCGGAACACTGTTACTATTAAGTCTGGAGCATGGGTGCGAATAATGGAGACGAGCCAGTAAAAACAGTGAACTTCAAACTCTTTATTTACATGGTGTGACAGCTCAAACTGGATGGCTGCTATAGCCTTCCTTATATAGGCAACTTATTAACTATTCAACCAATAGCAATCCGGGAGCGCTAGCTCCGTTAACCAATGAGAATGGCCTATTAATGGCCAATCAGATGCTCCTGAATGGACCAATCCGATCCTGCCATTAACAGCCAATCAGAAGTGCAGGGCCAGAACCCTGCATTTGACTTCAAGCTCAAGATAACTTTATTTAACATTATTCATTCACAACAGTTACCTTACCACCAAATTAGTCCCTACTTTTCTACTTGCATTTTTACATGCTTTCAAACTTCTAGGTTGGCGGAAGCTAGGGCAAGTAGTGGGAGCTCACTCACGTTTGATTCATAACAGCACCCTAAAGCAACATGGTGGGATTGAGCTGTGCCTTCAAACAAAGATCTAGATCAGGGGTCTCCAACCTTGGCCCCTGGAAGCCTGGCGGACTTCAACTCCCAGAATTCCACAGCCAGCTTTGCTGGCTGTGGAACTCTGGGAGTTGAAGTCCGCCAAGCTTCCAGGAGCCAAGGTTGGAGACCCCTGATCTAGATGGTCTATGAACAACAAATACAGACCAGGATTAAGGTTACATACAACATAGAATCATAGGGTTGGAAGTGACCTTAGAGGTCTTCTAGTCCAATATCCTGCTCAAGCAGGGGGCCCTGTTTCATTTCAGACATATGGCTGTCCAATCACTTCTTGAAAACCTCCAGTGATGTAGCCCACAACTACTGGAGGCGAGCCTTTCAACTGTTTATCAATTTTTTTCTAAATTCTAGGTTGGATCTCCCTTTAATGATCTTCCATCTGTTACTTCAGGTGCTTTGGACAATAAATTGACTCCTTCTCCATGATAGTCCCTCAAGTATTAGAAGACTGCTATCGTGTGAGCCTTCCCCCCAGATTGGACATACCTCATTTTCACTAACTATTTATCATACAGTTTAGCTTAGGGGCTGGCAACCTTAAACGCTCAAAGAGCCACAAAGGTCCTAACCAGAAGCCCCCTGTTCAATTCTGGAGCTGACCAGAAGTTTGGTTCCCCCACCATAGAGTCTTCTCCTAGCATGGTGTCCTTTTTCCTCTGCTGACCAGAAGTCCAGTTTCCCCACCATAGAGTATCCTCCTAGCACGGTGTCCTTTTTCCTTCACCTGTCCTAACCAAAAGCCCTATCAATTGTGGAGCTGATCAGTGACATGGAGCCATAGCAGAGGGATGAAAGAGCCACAGGTGGCTCCAGAGCACAGGTGGCTCCAGAGCCACAGGTGGCTGTCCCTTGGTTTAGCCTCTAGACCCGGTATCATCTTTGTTGCTCTTTCTGCACTCTTTCTGGTTGCAAAACAACCTTCACACATCAGGTCCTCTCTCACATCTACAACACATTCTAGACACTAACAACAACAACTTCATTCTCAGGTAGACATGTTTTGAGTCCCAACATTGAGTTAATTATTCATTTCTAAGTACAATAAGAGTATCTTGACATGGGAACTGCTCATCCTGAGGGCTGCTACTCAGATCCGGGCATATGTTATTCCATTTATGGTTAGCGACTAGACCAGACAGATTAATAATGACTCAGAATGACATCTTTTAAGTTCAAAAATTAGTATAAATACATGACTTGACTGGGCATGTGATAAGTGGGTTTGTCTTTATCAGGCTGGCTAAATGGCAGCTACTCTCTGCCACAACAGGGTTTTTTTCCCTCTTTATGAATGGGAGTTTTTGCTGAGTGACTCATGGGGAATTGTAGGGAGGATGTGGGAAGGGAAGGGAAAGGACCACTCCATGACAGGAGAACAGGATGAAATCTTTCCAGTGGTTTAACCATGGGATCCTGGTGTCCACAGCAAGCTTCAAATCCAAAACAGCTATAAGGTCACTTATACACTTTTGGATGACAAGCTCTGCTTGCCTGATCTTTGCTTTTGTTAAGTTGACAGCTGAAGAAGCGTCTTGGATGAGAAGCAAAATGTCTTCAAAGAAAAACCAGAAAGTCCAGTTGCCTCTTGAAAAAGCACCTTTGGGACTCTTAGATGGTAGTTTAACAGAGCTTCTTTGCTACCACTGAATAGTCATCCAAATAGCACTAGCACTAGCACTTAGACTTATATACTACTTCACAGTACTTTAGAGCCCTCTCTAAGTGGTTTACAGAGTCAGCCTCTTGCCCCCAACAATCTGGGTCCTCATTTTACCAACCTCAGAAGGATAGAAGGCTGAGCCTGGTGAGATTTGAACTGCCAAATGGCAGCCAGCCATTTGTTAGTGGACTGCACTCTACCCACTGTGCCACTGTGGCTCCTTGCAAATACTTACAGTCCACATCTGGTAACCCAACCATAACTGCTGATATATCTGAGTGAAAAATAAAAAGTCTTGCAACTTCAATTCTATTGTGGGTGAAAGCTGGGTAGATTTTCATGAAGATAAAATCTACGCTTCCATAAACTCTTCTAACCAGATGCCAACCCCTACGTTCTGCTGTCGACTCACCAAGAAACAACTGCTTAGAATAACTTGTGGGTGATCTCAAGATCTTTCCTTCCTCCAGAGAGAATTATCAGCAGTCTGAATCTCAGGACTAGCTGACTTTCAGCCACAAAGTCCTCCACAAAGGGCAGAATCAGTGGTGTTATGCTACTGATTCAGATCTGAATTGGTAGTAAAAAAAGCCTCCAACGATCAGCTGAGAGGAGAAAGAAGAGAGCAGCACAGGATCGTCCCTCCCACCTGCCCCTGCGTTTTACTCTTCTTTATCCTCTCCGTAGATTGGCGCTCTAGGCCTCAGCTGGTGTATGGAAAGCTGCATGTGTGCGTTAGGTGCCCATGCATGCACCGCGATCACCAAAGCAATAGTGGAACAGATAGGATCCCACTGCTGGGCAGAGTATACATTTGCTGCCTCCCTGGAAGTGCCTAATTCTAATGTTCTTAATAGGAACTCAATCAGTTGGGTAGCGGATAGGGAAGGATAATTCAGGGCTGCAGAGAGAAACCACGCGCTCAAGAATAATTGCCGAGAATTGACTGAACCCAGCAATATAAAGAGCACAGCTAAATGGTCAATTTAGAGTGGTATTGGACTGGGAGGAGTCCTTGAGTTGGCAGAAGAAATATATCAGCATATCATTTGCTCTCCCAGTTGCCAAGCTCTGTTCTATCCCAGCAATTGTTCTTACTTTGGATGGATTGAGGGGTAAGTTAAAGGGAAGCGATTGGGTTGATTCTCCAGAGTTCATTTTCCCTCTGACTGAGCATTGCCTGCAGGTGGGAAAACAATCACAAATCACTTTCTCTAACAAGGGTAGAGAGGAGCAGGGTGATTATGTGTGTGTGGGGAGGGATGTGTGGAACAGCACATCTGGCCATCTATCAAATTGCCCAACTAACAAGCTGCAAAAGCAGACTACAGAGGTCTGACCTGCAGTAGGGCTATTTCTAAAGATAGGTCTAACCTTCTGATAAACATATGAAGAATGGTTGCAGGAACAGGGTATGTTGAGTTCAGTGAAAAGAAGGAGTAGGGGTGACATGATAGCAGTCTTCCAATATCTCAGGGGCTGCCCCACAGAAGAGGGAGTCAAGCTACTCTCCAGAACACCTGAGAGCAGGACAAGAAGCAACAAGTGGAAAATAATCAAGGAGAGAAGCAATTTAGAACTCAGGAGAAATTTAGAGCAATTAATCAGTGGAACAATTTGCCTCCAAAAGTTTGGTGCTACAACACAGAAGGTTTCTAAGAACAGACTGGATAACTATTCATCTGAAATGGTATAATGTTTTCCTGCTTGAGCAAAGTATTGGACCAGAAGGTCCCTTCCAATTTTGTTATTAATAAAGGAGAATATTTGTAGCTCAGGATTAACACGAGGGGTCCTCGGAGCTTTCTGAGCTTGTTTGTTTTCTTGCAGACGTTTCATGACCCAAACTAGGTAACATCATCAGTGCTAGTAAGAAGTTGCCCTATCAGTGTTGGTGAGGGAGATTAAGTAAATAATACCCCAATCAAGAAACCGCCAAAGAAGCCAATGGCAAACCAAAGAATCCTCAAGATCGTCTCCACCAACACTGACAGGGCAAGCCACCAGAATATAAGCTGGTAGCAAACCCCACTCCTTACTAGCACTGATGATGTTACCTAGTTCGGTCATGTAATGTCTGCAAGAAAACAAGCAAGCTCAGGGAGCACCAAAGACTCCACAATTCTGTTCTTCTTTCATTCTGTTAAGATGTTACCTAGTTGAGTCATGAAACATCTGCAAGAAGACAGAGCACCAAGGATCTAAGCCAGCTTCCTATGACATCCCAGCAACTCAACTAATTTTGATGTCTGACTGTCTGTATATATGTCTATATCTATCTGTCTATGTCTTGGTCTCTGTCTATCTATCTATCTATCTATCTATCTATCTATCTATCTATCTATCTATCTATCTCTCTATCGATCTATCTATCTATTTCACTCACTCACTCACTCACTCACTCTATCTATCTATCTATCTATCTATCTATCTATCTATCTATCTATCTATCTATCTATCTATCTATTTCACTCACTCACTCTCTCTCTCTATCTATCTATCTATCTATCTATCTATCTTCTATCTATCTCTCTATCGATCTATCTATCTATTTCACTCACTCACTCACTCACTCACTCTATCTATCTATCTATCTATCTATCTATCTATCTATTTCACTCACTCACTCTATCTCTCTATCTCTCTATCTCTCTATCTATCTATCTATCTATCTATCTATCTATCTATCTATTTCACTCACTCACTCTATCTATCTATCTATCTCTATCTATCTATCTCTCTATCTATCTCTCTATCTATCTATCTATCTATCTATCTATCTATCTATCTATCTCTGTCTGTCTCTATCTATCTATCTATCTATCTATCTATCTATCTATCTATCTATCTATCTCTGTCTCTCTCTCTCTCTCTCTCTCTCTCTCTCTCTCTCTGTCTCTATCTATCTATCTATCTATCTATCTATCTATCTATCTATCTATCTATCTATCTATCTATCTCTGTCTGTCTCTCTCTCTCTCTCTCTTTCTCTCTCTCTCTCTGTCTCTATCTATCTATCTATCTATCTATCTATCTATCTATCTATCTATCTATCTATCTATCTCTGTCTGTCTCTCTCTCTCTCTCTCTCTTTCTCTCTCTCTCTCTCTCTGTCTGTCTCTATCTATCTATCTATCTATCTATCTATCTATCTATCTATCTATCTATCTCTGTCTGTCTCTCTCTCTCTCTCTCTCTTTCTCTCTCTCTCTCTCTCTGTCTGTCTCTATCTATCTATCTATCTATCTATCTATCTATCTATCTATCTATCTATCTATCTATCTATCTATCTATCTATCACCTTTCCTGTTAAGTCTGGAGCATGGGTGCGAATAATGGAGATGAGCCAGTAGAAACAGTGAACTTCAAACTCTTTATTTACATGGTGTGACAGCTCAAACTGGAGGGCTGCTATAGCCTTCCTTATATAGGCAACTTATTAACTATTCAACCAATAGCAAACCTGGAGCGCTAGCTCCGTTAACCAATGAGAATGGCCTGTTAATGGCCAATCAGATGCTCCTGAACGGATCCTGCCATTAACAGCCAATCAGAAGTGCAGGGCCAGAACCCTGCACTTGACTTCAAGCTCAAGATAACTTTATTGGCATTATTCATTCACAACATTTCCCACTGCCATGAACATGTTCCAAAAAAAGAGACATGCAGAAACTCCTTTCTTCCTTTCATTTGACAAAGGTTGCATCATTAAAGCCCTTTAGCGGGAGGCTTTGTGCCTTTCTGAACACAGCTTCTCTCCCACCTCAGTCATGAGAGGGCCATAGAAAGATCAGACCGTGAAATGTGGAGGGAAGGAGAAGGGCCTCTTAAAAATATTTGGTGGTCTGAAGGGAATAACGGGGGAGATACTTTCTGAACTTCGACTGCCCAACCTTTATGTTCAAAAAGAACACCAACCATTTGCAGCAGCAAAGGAATAACTGGAAGACGGGGATGCATCTGTGTTACATCTGTTTTTTTAAAAAGCAGGGGTTTTTTTTCCCCCTCCTGGCCTTTTCAGTCCATTCTTGTGCAAAAGTTACATTTCTTGCAGAGAGCTTGAAAGCTACAGTGACACCCCTACATGCGCCAGAGAAAGAGAGAGCAAGAATGCAAAAGAGAGAGAGAGAGAAAAGGAAGGAAAAAAATTGTTTGCTTATGCTGGAATCTAAAGAATTCCTGATTTCAGAGGGTCAAACTTTCACCTTGAGCTGCCCTCCTGTTTGAAAAGAGTCCCATTTAACTCTGCGTTAATCCTTTGCAGCAACGGTTAGGCTGATGTGTTCCAAAATAACAAGACCAAGAAGGAAGTCCCACCAGCAAAAAACCAAAAACCAAAAACCCAGTGAAACATCAGCCTGGTTGAACTTCAAGACAAATGCATAGTTTTAACACATGTTGCTGTAATTGAGAGGGCTGCATTCAAAAAGGAGCATTTTAAAGCTTTGCATATTTAAATGTTTTAGCATAGAGCTTTATTCTATCCGGATTCCCCCACCCCAAGATGCTTAAACAGGCACCAAAAAGGCAATATATTCCCTTTCCCTTTGTTCCATTCCATTCCCTTTGTTCTCCCAAGGAAGAGGGATTTCCAATGTAACCAGAGATTGCTACAAATAGAGGTGGTCCTTCACTTGCAGCTGTTCATTTAGCGACCGTTTAAAGTTAAAACGGTATTAGAAAAAAACGACATGATTGTTTTCCACATTTGTCTATGGAGATTCTTGGTCATCCACATCCTGGTTGTCCCAAACGTGCTTTTCTTCAAGAGGCAACTGGACTTTCCTGTTTTTCTTTGAAGACGTTTTGCTTCTCACCCAAGAAGCTTCTTCAGCTCTGACTGGATGGTGGGGAATGGAAGGATTTATGCTCTTTGCAGACAGCTGGTCATTTGCATCCTTTTAGAAGGTCATTGAGGCCCCTTGGAGATTTGTCTGTGTCCTCAGGGTCACTTGAATAGTGCAAATGGGTGTGGAGTCTTCTTGGAACTACTGAAAGGACTGCATTGTCAGAAGTTCAGTACTTCCAAGAAGGCTCCACACCCATTTGCACTACTCAGGTGACCCAGAGGACACAGATAAAACTCCAAGTGGCCTCAATGACCCTCTAAAAGGATGCAAATGATCAGCTGTCTGCAAAGAGCATAAATCCTTCCCCACCATTCAGTCAGAGCTGAGAAGAAAAACGACTTCAAAGAAAAACAAGAAAGTCCAATTGCCACTTGAAAATAAAGCACCTTTGAGATTTTTTTCACACTTATGACCATTTGCAGCATCCCCACAGTCACGTGATTTACATTTGGATGCTTGACAACTGACTCACATTTATGACGGTTGCAGTGTCCTGGAGTCACGTGGTCTCCTTTTGCATCCTTCTGGCAAGCAAAGTCAATGGGAGAAACCAGATTAATGACCCTGTGACTAACTTAAGAACTGCAGAGATTCACTTCACAAACGGGGCAAAAAATGTTGTCACACAGGGCAAATCCCACTCAGCAAGTTTCTCACTTAGCAACATCAATTCTGGGCTCAATTCTGGTCATATGTTGAGGACTATCTGTAAAGAATTTGAAATGTGATATAACAGGGATGAGAACAGCCTCCTTCTAAACTTTTGATCTTTTGCAAATGGATCCTATCTTGTAGTCCCACATCCGGACTCAGTTTGGGTCACACTTGGACTCTGAATTATTTGGAGTCAAATCTCTAATGATGCTATGGAGAATGGATTTCTAACATCCAGCAAAGGAGACTTTGGTTGTTTGGTCACTGTGACCATACTTGAAATTTTGGCTTGGTCACCACAATATATAAAAAAGATGTCGACAAGTTGACTCTAGAAAGAATGCAGAGAAGAGCAACAAAGGTGATTAGAAGGCTGGAGGCTAAAACATATTTAAAATGGTTGAAGGAACTGGGGTATGTCTAGTTTGATGAAAAGAAGGACGAGGGGAGACATGAGAGCAGTCTTCCAATATCTCAGGGGCTGCCCCAAAGAAGAGGGAGTCAAGCTATTCTCCAAAGCACCTGAAAGGCAGGACAAGAAGCAATGGGTGGAAATTAATCAAGGAGAGAAGTGACTTAGAACTAAGGAGAAATTTCCTGAAAATGAGAACAGTTAATCAGTGGAACAACTTGCCTCCAGAAATTGTGAATGCTCCAACACTGGAAGTTTTTAAGAAGAGATTGGACAAGAGATTTGTCAGAAATGGTATAGGGTCTCCCATTTGAGCAAGGGGTTGGACTAGAACAGTGGTCGCCAACCATTGGGCCAGGGACCACTGGTGGTCCACGAGAAAATTTTGGTGATCTGTAGACAAACGTCACCCCCAAAGCAATTAATCTAGGCTGTGCGGGAACACAAGGCTGCACCACAACATGGCCCATGGGAATACAAGGCTTGTGTCACTTGCATTGCAAAGAACACGAGATAGTGAGGGAAGGAGGGAAAGGGTGGAAGGGGGAAATTGCCCCCCACACCCCACGTGCCTGGCCTGGCCACTGGGCTGCTTCTGTCTGCTTCTTTCTTCTTCTGCCTTTGTCTGCATATAAGGAAAGCAGCCAAAGTCTTTCTTTCTGTCCCCCAAACTCTGCCAGAAATGAGTCATTGGGACTCTGCAAGGCACCCTCCTCCAAGAGGCTGCTCCAGCGCAACAAGTCTCACAAAGACTCATTTCTGGCAGAATATGGGGGAGAGAAAGAAAGACTTCTGCTGCTTTCCTTGCATGGAGCCAAAAGTCTCTCTCTCTCTCTCATCCCCTGAGAACGGAGCTGGAGGCAGTATGCTGCGATTCCAAATAAAGAATTATTGATCGGTAGGAAAATGGAGTGCGGAATTTTTCTGCAGACATTTTTTGGGATTTTCCCAGGGTCTCTGGTCCCGGGATTTAAAATTATGAGTTTGGTGGTCCCTGAAGTCCAAAAGGTTGGTGACCCTTGGACTAGAAGACCTCCAAGATCCCTTCCATCTCAGTTATTCTGTTACTCTGATTGCCTTTCCAAAGATCTTCAGGGATCTTTCAATTTGTTATTTTGTGTTTAATTGGATCCACCATTTCAACTCTTTTGATCTCCTTCTGTAGATGCCCCAGCAAGAGAATAACCATTTAAACACCTCAACAGTAATATATTCTTATATTCTTATCTATACTGACATGAAGAACATTAAGAATGTAGAACTTTCCTAGTATTTTCCTAGCAAGCTCTTTCTCTGATCTTCTACTTTATCTTCAGTGGATGACTTATGAAAATACTGATGAAATAGATGTCATTTAAAAAAAAAAAACCACTGAAGAAGTCTTCATTTTTTTTTTTTTTTAAAAAAAAAAATCAGTTTCAACCCTGTGGGGAAGCAAGATTTTATTGCGATTGAATTGCCCCAACAAATTAAGAAAAAAACCTCCCCGGGTTCAGCCTCTATGATAGAGACAATCAGGCAGGATTTTCAGCCCAGTACTTCAGACAGCTTATTTTAATGCTTTGTATATAATAAATCTTTTATTAGAAATTAGAGATCACCAAGTTAATGACATGTTCAAGGTATAAATTGAAATTGCCGTTCACATTGAGTTTATGCTAGGTGATAAACACTGCTCAGGCTTCAAGCGATTTTGTTCAGCTGCTAAAATGTAGAAGCTGGAGACATCCATAATTAATTATGCTGATACGAACTAAGCTGTGACTTTTGAGTAGTGGACATTGGAAGATGTGGCATTATAAAATGCCAAATGTATCCTCAGAAAACAGTGGTTCCAAAATAGCTTTGGCTGTCTTCAAAAACTCAGATCAAGCCAAAACGTTACCAGCTGATGAAAAAAACAAAAGGATGGATACCAATATGGAGAATAAAAATAATATTTCAGATGTTTCTGCCCCTGGTGAAGTAGATAGAATAGAATAGAATAGAATAGAATAGAATAGAATAGAATAGAATAGAATAGAATAGAAGGGAAGGGAAGGGAAGGGAAGGGAAGCAGAGAATAGGAGTAGAATAGAATAGAATAGAATAGAATAGAATAGAATAGAATAGAATAGAATAGAATAGAATAATGGAATGGAACAGAACGGAACAGAACAGAACAGAACAGAATAGAATAGAATAGAATAACAGAGTTGGAAGGGATCTTGGAGATCTTCTAGTCCAACCCCCTACATAGGCAGGGGACTCTATAAAATTTCAAACAAATGGCTGTCCAATCTTTTCTAAAAAACTTTCGGTGTTGGAGCATTTACAGCTTCTGGAGGCAAGTTGTTCCACTGGTTAATTGTTCTGAAGTTGTGGATGCTTCATCACTGGAGATTTTCAAGAAGAGACTGGACAGTCATTTGACTGGAATGGTATAAGCTTTCCTGCTTAAGCAAGGGTTGGACTAGAAGACCTCCAAGGTCCCTTCCAATTCTGTTATTGTGTACTGTGTGCTCTGTGCAGTGGGTATTCTGTACTCTGTGTTACTCCAGCCCTTCCTGGCAGAATGCACAACGCTTGGTACATATCTGCTTGCTAAGAAGATTAGTTCATACCTTTGCAAGTTGATTCTTCCACATATGTTGGACTAAAACGACCATATCTCCATCAGATGTAGGGCCATTGGCATCTTAGACTGGACTGTGGTGGGCTTACCAGATGGCTAAGAACCTTGTCGCCCTCAGTTTATCGAAGCTTCTCCTTCACTTTGTCACATCTTTTCCATTTTACTTCTAATGTTAGGCTGTTGGCTTGAGCTCCGAGCTTGCAACCAAATTGCCAAGCTCGGAGCTCAAGTCAACAGTCTAACTACCAACCTGAGCTACTAATCTTCAAACACGTTTCAATTTTTAATTTTTTTCTGCCTCTGCCTTTCTTTTCCTTTTTTTTTTGACCCCAGCATCATCGTTGGGTTGGAAATATTTGGCTGCTAATCTCCGTCTCTCTCTCTCTCTCTCTCTCGCACAAACCCATTTGAATAAAATATCTTGTTTATCTCTGGGAAGGCCGCCTCTAGGAATAAAAATTATGGAAGGCATCAATAATCAGACAGATGTGTGTCCCTTGACGGTGGGTGTCACTGTGTGTATTTCCTCATCCCTCTCGATAGATAGATAGATCGCTGGGATGTTATTCCGGCATCTCGCTATAATTGAAAGGAAATCACCAGAGTAATGAAATCACTGCTCACCGATGACAAATCAATTCATTTATGACACTTTGCTCTCGTTGCCATGCCATTTTGCTGCTCAATGGAAGCCTTTTATATTAATAGTAATAAAAAAATGGTTAAATTGTTCTGTACCAGATAAGGGTATTGGGTAGCAGTGAGCCAAACAAATAAAGTCAGTGATTTTTTTTCCCCATAGAGGAAAAGATTTGCTTTTCAGAAAGATATAGTACTACTATCATAAACAGTCCTATATCCTTATTGCATATTGCAAGTGGAGTGGGAAGAGGATTAATTTGCATTTTACCTGCACAGGGATTCAAATCAGATGCTATTCTGATTCTGTTTTAACTGCTGCACCGCTGAGAGTATTTTAACTTACTGCACCTGTGTATGGTTTGCCAATTGCAGCGTGGCAGATAGGACAGCACTCCAGAGGGTTGATGTCATTGCCCAGAAGATCTTTGGTTGCCCTCTCCCCTCTTTGGAAGAGCTTTATAGCCCCCGCTGCCTTAAGAAAGTTCAAAATATCCTTAAAGATCCATTTCATCCTGGGCACCCCTTTTTTTTTTGAACTATTACTATCTGGGAGATGGTACAGGACAATAAAAACAAGGACAAATAGGCTAAAAACAGCTTCTATCCCAGAGCAGTAACTATATTGAATTCTACTGTATAATGCAATATTAATGCAACATCAGGGATTTTCAATTCAATTGTATAGAATGCAAAGGATGTGGGTGGGTGTTTTTTATTTTTATAGTTACAATGTATACTAAAGATGGCATTTAATTTCGTTGCACAAGGTGCAATGACAATAAACTAAACTCAGCTATTCTTAGTGGTGCTTTTGTGGTGTGCTTGTTTTTTTTTTAATAGAATGTGATTCAATCCAGAGATTGGCTGCACTAACATTCACAACTGCTTCACTGGTTGTGAGTGCGAGCCTTTTACAAACAATTACAAACAATTCATCCTCTCTCTTTTCTTCCCTCCTTTGTGCATTTTTGGATATATATATATTCCTTGATGATGCCTGATTGTGTGTCCAATCACACTTGGCCAATAAAGAATTCTCTTCTCTTCTCTTCTCTTCTCTTCTCTTCTCTTCTCTTCTCTTCTCTTCTCTTCTCTTCTCTTCTCTTCTCTTCTCCTCTCCTCTCCTCTCCTCTCCTCTCCTCTCCTCTCCTCTCCTCTCCTCTCCTCTCCTCTCTTCTCTTCTCTTCTCTTCTCTTCTTTTCTCTTCTCCTTTACTCTACTCTATTCTATTCTACTCTATTTTACTCTACTCTACTCTACTCTACTCTACTCTACTCTGTTTTACTCTACTCTACTCTATTCTTTGAAGTAAAAAATCAATGAAGTTGTGATGCATTGATTTTATCAGTGGTGACATTGAGACAATGGCAAAAGGTAGCATTCAGGAGATAGCCAAAATGAACATCTTTTGGGGGGGAATATTTTTTGTTGCCCTGCCAAATACTACAAAACCCACTAAATTACAAGAGATTGAGTGAATAGGAAGGTGCAGCGCTATTTATATTCAAAGAAAGGATCCTTGAACACATTCTTTTCAGGGTGATGATTCAGAAGTTAGACAGGTTTCTGTCTTGTTGGTGCTTGAATGGTGATTAGCTGGGAATTTCAAGCATTGTTTAGACTTTGGAATAAGAGGTGTAGAAAAATGGAAAGGAAGAGTTTAAAAATATATGTTCTTCCTCGATTTCTCAACACATAAGTAAAGAGGCAGGTGTATGTGTGTTTGTTTGTTGCATGGAAATAAAATTCATTATTAATCTTACTTTTAAACGAGGCATTAGAAAACTTCACTCATGGCTGAACTTTTCAATAGAACCCTTGACTTCCTTCCTTCCCAGGTGGAAAAGGTGGAAAAGGGAAGGTTGGGGTATTCAAGAGGGCTCCTAATAGTAGGAATGTAACCTGAGCAATAATTAATGTAGGGCATTTGAAAAGAGAAGGAAGCTTTATTTCAGGAAATTGAACACGAGGATACACAATGCTTAGCATCCGAGTAACTACATTCTGCCTGAAAGAGAACCAGCGACTCAATGTTTATATGCCTGGGAAGAAAGGCAGAGAAAATAATTTAAAAAGTAGCATTCTAGTGGCAACAGCCTTAGCACTTATATACCACTTTACAGCCCTCTCTGAGGGGTCTACAGAGTCAACGTATTGCTCCTAACAATCTGGGTCCTTATTTTACCGACCTTGGAAGGATGGAAGGCTGAGGCAATAGCAATAGTTAGTAGACTTATATATCACTTCACAATGCTTTACAGCCCTCTTTAAGTGGTTCAGAGAATCCGCATATTTCTCCCCAATAATCTGGGTCATCATTTTACTGAGAAGGATGGAAGGCTGAATCAACCTTGAGCTGGTCAAGATTGAACTCCTGGCAGTGGGCAGAGTTTCCCTGCAATACTGCATTCTAATCACTGCACCACTCTTGGGCTCTAATATCCAAAGCATGGGCAGTGTGATGGACAAAGAGATGGCACAGATTAAATTATTAACCAATGAAGGAGAATAGGTGACATCATCAGTGCTTATGGCTAGTTTGGGTAATGAAATGTCTGCAAGAAAACAACCAACCTCAGAGAAAACCAAGGCTGCTCGGTTCTTAACTCCCGATGCCCAGCTGCCCCTTAAGGGACAGTAGATTATGACACGCAGAATAGACAAATGCCATTGAAGTCATACTTCTCCCAGAAATCCTTAATGTGTTCTTTAACCAGACCTGCTTTTCATAAGGTAGCTCATTGATCTTCTTTGCAATAAAGGAGATCCCCAACATGGTCATTGTCTTGAGGCAGCAGATTACTAGAACTAGCAGACTAAGAACATCTGTAGATGCAGTCCTAGACATTTACAGTGCAGTTCCAGGCTGCATTAACAGAGGGATAGACTCAAGATCACATGAAGCATCAATATTGGATTATAACAGAGATGGTATTCAGCTGGTTCTGACCAGTTCTGGAGAACCAGGAGTGGAAATTTTGAGTAGCTGGGTCTTCTTTGGTTGACCTGCACAGGAGAATGGAGCTGGAAAGCAGGTTAGTGAGGTGGGGAGGGAATGGAGATTTTGCAGTATCCTTCCCCTGCCATGCCCATCAAGCCATGCTACGCCCACAGAACTGGTGATTAAAAAAAAAAAAATTGAATTCCATCACTGGATTATAAGGCCTTGCTAAGTCCACACCTGGAATATTGCATCCAGTTTTGGTCACCCTGATATAAAACAGATGTTGAGACTCTGGAAAGAGTACAGAGAAGAGCAACAAAGTTCATTAGGAGGCTGGAGGATAAAACATATAAAGAACTGTTGCTGGAATTGGGTATGTCTAATTTAGTGAAAAAGAAGAACCAGGGGTGACAGGATAGCAGTTTTCCAATATTTGAGGGGCTGCCACAAAGAAGAGGAGGCTAACCTCTCCCTAGTTCTAGGTTGAAGCTCTCTTTATCTTTAATGTTCTTCTACTCATTAATTCTTGTCCTGTCCTCAGGTTCTTTGAAGAATAGGTCAGCTCCCTCTTCTCTGTCACAGCCTCTCAAATATTGCAAGGCTACTATCCATATAAATTGTCTGTTTGCTCATACCATATTTATAAATCCTTCTCAGAAGTGTGATGTGACTTTTCTCTCCATCTCAACATGTCAAAGGTAGCTTCCAGAAATCCAAGAAGTATTGGTGGGTTTTGCTTTTCTTTTTGGAGTGTTCTAGAGAAATATTGCTTACAGCAACTTTTAATGATGCTCCATGAAGGGCACATTAACATCCAAATTGTAATTGCTCTTTTTATAACAAAGCTGCATTTGTGGAGTGGCTGTTTTTAACTTGATATGCTTAAAAATATTTTATCACAACAATGAGAAAGTAGGCATGACAACCAACAAGCGAATGAACGAATGAACTAATGAACTAACTAACTAAAAACTAGTGTGACCACCAGTTTTACAAAATGTTGAAAGGAAAATTATTTTTTTCCCATTCAGATTTTTTTTTTTTAAAAGAGAAGTCTTTGAATATTCAAACTCCTTGGAGAAATATTTACAGTAGGAAAAAATGATCAGGAATCCTAAACTGACTTCAGCTTATGAGGGGAAAAAAAAAAAGTAATCAGTCTACTGTTGAATCTGAAGAAGATGTGGCCTGGTCCTCTCGACACAACTCTTGAACGAAATTGTCCTTAACAAGAAAATTATGATGATTGTGTCAGATATAATTAACCTGTGGAGTTCATTCTCACATGCTGTTTTGGATGACTTTAAAAGAGGATTAGATAAATTCATAGCAGACAAATATATGAAAGTTTCTTTGTCTTGAAGAGTCAGAATTACCACTTAATTGGGGACATGTCAATGGAGATTCTCAATCACCCAGGTTATGGTTTCCCCAAAGATGCTTTTGCAAAGGCAACTGGACTTTCTTTGTTTTTCCTTGAAGATGTTTCACTTCTAAGCCAAGGAGCTTCTTCAGTTCAGCTTCTTCAGAAATGAAGAAGCTTCTTGGATGAGAAGTGAAATATCTTCAAGGATAAACAAAGAAAGTCCAGTTGCCTCTTGAAAAAGCACCTTTGAGATGTTAATTGTGGGTGGCATCCAGAGAACCAATGGTGGAGAAGAATATATCTTCATTTCCTGCTGAAGAGCTCTTCAGGAACATCTGATTGTCCACCATTAGATCTGAAGATGTTCCTTGGATGAGAAGCAAAATGTTTTAAAAGAAAAACAAAGAGAAAGTCCAGTTGCCTTTTAGAAAAGCCCCTGGATGAACCGTGACCTGGATGATTGAGAATTGGTGTTAATTGTCCTCACTGTTAGGAAGTTTCTCCTTAATTCCAGGTTGCTCCTTGGTGTGTTTCCATCCATTGTTCCTTGCCCGGCCTTCTGGTGCTTTGGAGAATGGTTTGACCCCTTCCTCTTCTTTGTGGTTATGAGATTTTGTTATGAGAAGTTATGAGATTTGAGTTTGGGACAAGAAAACTTGTGATTGAGAAGGGAGGATATGATTTTCAAGATCCCTTGGATCCCGTCTTACCTCCCCTCCACAATAAGATAAAATAAACGGAATTTATTTTTTGCACGCTGTTGTTTGCAGCGGGATCAGAAAGGGAGGTAGCAAATCAGAATATAATGAGACAAGCAGCTCCGTGCTTGACAATCCAGCACATAAAACAAGTGTCAAAAATATCTGACAGCATGAAATGAGACTAAAACGCTCACATTAATTGCTAGTCACTGCTATATTACCAGCCCCTTAATCCAAATCAATTATAGGGATTTGCACCAGTTGTGGGAATGAGGGGAGAAAAAAAAATAAAAAAAAAATAAAAGAAGGAGGCTTTTGAAGACTGTCAGCTTAAGGGTGTCATTATTTAACGGTGGTGTGTCTAGTCAGGTTTTTGATTGGAGCATTGTGAGATCTGCAGACACCTAGTTTCAGGGTTGAAAGGGAAAATCAGCACAATCAGAACACTGTAAAGAGCCATTGACAGGTAGAAAGCTAAACAAGCCCGATTTGAATTAAAAAAAATATATTCCCCCCCTCCCGAAGGTCTCTATTTTGCTCTGTTGAAAAAAAAAAAGAAAGGAAAGAAAAAGAAAAGAAACACAACCCCGGTTAAATGAAAGCTACCAAAGAATGCTGTCAAAACAGTGATAAAAAAATAAAATAAAATAAATTAGAGAAGCTAATCCTTCTCTAAAATGTTCCAGTAGATATTATGGCCATGTTTCCTTTCCTAGGTGGCAATGAAGAATCACTGAGATGGTTTCCCGCAGTGGTTTTGCCAACGGTTTGGAGCATCTCCTCTTCTTCTTGGCGTATTCCCGCAGGTGTGGGCTTCACTTTTCAGATCGTTGAACACCACTTTGGATGATCAGCTGAGTCTCCAGGGTGTAGGCTTACATGCAGTGGTTGGATTAACAACCGGTTTAGTGAGTGTACGCTACACACGTGAGGGTGTTTGAAAATAGCAAGAAAACTTACCTGAAACTGTAGCCCATGTGAGTAAAAAGAGCTGAGGCGTGGCAATCCACACTGCCATGCCGATCAGCTGGGCTTCAAACAAAGGAAATATAGGACAGAATAGCACAGGGGTAGGTGTGATGACCCAGGGTGGGTTACAAAATAAACACAGTCATAAAAAACAGGTGACACCCCTTTTATTCCTTCACTTTGCTTCCAAGCTCCAAATATCCTTGACTGGAGACAAAAAACTCTCATACAAGCAGTTACAAGAAGGAGGAAATGCCATTTAAATTATAAAGAGTAAAAACAACTCAAATCAAGCAAGATAAGGGCTGGAAGACATGCACAGATATTGGAACACACACTGGGAAGGACACCAAACTCAGAGAGAAACAATAAACTAGAGATATTTCCATGCTTTTTTTTTCTAGCACTCGCCTGAATGCATGTCCGGCCTCTTATCCAGTTCTCACAGCTGCAGCCCATGAAGAAGATCAAGGCCCTTTCCTCCCCTGTAGACCACACTATTCACATCTCTCCTTTATCCTCTCCTCCTTGCGTGCCCTAGGATGGAGAGGGGATGGACCTGGGTCCTCCTCTGACTGATCAGCTGGCCTCTGCCCTTCCTCAGCCTCTTCCACAATCTCGGGAGCCACACTTCCACTCCCTGATGGCTGTTCCTCCTCTCCCTCAGAGTCAGTCTCCATCAGAGACATAATAGTGGATGCGCGGGGCCAACTCATCACCAGAACTACCAGTTTGCTTGAACCAGTCCATACCGGCTGAATCCCAACCCTGCTTGCATGTCTTTGTGGATGGTGTGTTGCATCTCTATTTTGGATGCCCGCGAGGTCACTGGCCATTGACTTCTAGTTGGTAGGCAGTCTTGGCCATGGTGGAAGGTGCTGCTCTCTGGACATGCTCATACCAGTGGAGTCGGCCTTCTCTCATCTTCTTTATAATTGGCACCACACCAAAATGTTGTCAAATGGTGTCATGTGTGATGTGGTCAAGAATGGAGCTACCCGATATTCAACAGAGCCTTTGCATTTCAATGGCATGGAGAGGGAGTTTTCGGTTCCTGTTGTTGCTGTCCAGCATTCAGTGCCATTCAGTGCAACAGGGTGGATTGTTGTCTTGTAAATCTTAGATTTAAGATGGGTCACATAACCCACCAGTGAGTTCTTGCCAATGCATCCAAAGTTTTGGAGCATACAGTGCTGATAATAACAATAGCAATAGCACTTAGACTTATATACTGCTTTATAGTGCTTTAGAGCCCTCTCTAAGGAGTTTACAGAGTCAACCTCTTGCCCCCAACAATCTGGGTCCTTATTTTACCGACCTTGGAAGGATGTAAGGCTGAATCAACCTTGAGTCTGGTGAGATTCGATCTGCCGAATTTCAGGCAGCCGGAAGGCAGCAGAAGTAGATTGTAGTACTGCACTCTAACCACTGCACCGCCGAAGCTTGATTAAAATAAACCAAATAAACCAATAAAATCAACCAAAGTCTTGTAGTCCAAACTCCTGATAAAGGAGATGCTATATCATTCCGGACAAATCTTATCCATTCTCTTTTTAAGAAATTTCCATTGGAGCACCCACTAGAAAGTAACAACTGAGATTCATAGGTTAAAACCCCATTTCACACAAAATAGAGTAAATGGGGGAAAGGGGGGCACCATTTTGTATGTAAACAAATAAGAAACAAAATACAATATTAAAATGTAAACCATACATTGGTAGCATTAAGCATAAACTTATACCCTGGTAGTACTAAATAAATACTACAGGATAAACAATACACTGGGAATATTAGGTGAATCAATGTGAGCTATTTACTTGAACCTGATATGTCACACAAAGAGCAACGGTGTTTGCTTCACCTGAGTTTAATCTCTGATATGTTGCATGAACTCAGTTTGCTCACTTGGCTAAAGAAACTCTCATTCATTCATTTGCTCACTTTATTTATAACACTATTAAGTACCAAGTGCTTCTTTGTGTAAACTGGGAGTAGCTGGATGGCTCTGTATTTATTTCAGGCACTTTTACATCACTTCAGCTGAGCAAATCTAAGAGGCTTCTAAGTACAATCAAACATATGGTGCACGACAAAATAAATAGCAAAGTCATGAATTATTCATTCATTTTCTTTCATTTCAGAAAGTCACAATAAATAAAAGGGCCATTCATCTCCCAGTGTAGGAGAAGAACCGGCAGAGCTGGTGGGGCAGAGTTAAGTGCATCATCAGTTTACAATTGTTGCATTCCCACAAGGACTTCAAATCCAACTCCTCCTGGAATTCTATTGACCCTGATTTGGTGCTAGTTTAGTGTTGAATTTTAATTGACCAGATTCTTAACTATAGGCTTGAAGAAAATCTTCTACACTGCAACTTTAGGAATGATCCAGATTCTTTACACCTGACACTTAGCTTTCTTAATTGTTTCATTCCTCATTCCTGGATGCTTCTTGAGTCGCCACATTTATAACAATGTTCTAAAGTTAATAATGAGGGTGCAGTTCTTATTCTAAGCATAGCTGATTCTGCAGGTGGGAAACTCCAGGTTCATCTCTAAGTCTCTTCTTGCATACCTTACAGATGGAGGGAGTAAACTGTACTCAACAGGTAGTCCTTAATGGTACTACAACTACATGGAAGGAAGGAAGCAGTGGGGGGTACCACGAGGTTCAATCTTAAGCCCAGTATTCTTCAATGTCTTCATGAATGACTTAGATGAGGGAATAGAAGGGGAACTTACCAAACTTGTACATGATACTAGATGACAATCAACATCCTAGATAACAGGCTCAAAATCCAGGTGGATCTTGACAGACTTGAACACTGGGCCCTCTCTAACAAAATGAAATTCAGTATAAAAGGATCCAGTGGGACCATCTAAATCCCACCATAACAATGAAAATGATCACTAGAGTTTCTGTCCTGAGATTAGTTCTGAATAATCTGCTTCTTCTGGAGCATTCTGACATTTCCATTTTACCTCTTTCTCAGTTGTCATGGCCCAGGAGTGAAACAACTCAGATGTTGAGGAAGAGGCTCCAGTAGATCCTATGGAATGTCAGACTCAGCAGATGTCATGCCAAGAACCATTTGAGATCAATAAAATTGAAAGAGACCCCGTAGAATCAGAATGGCACAGCTTGCCACAGCCAACTCAATGTGGCCAACTTGCCATGGCCCACTCACCACAGCCAATCTACACAGGACAACTTACTGTGGGACAATTTAACAATTCTATTTAATTATTTGAAATAAACAAAAATATATTTTACTGTTTGCCATTCGCATTTCATTCTGTCCCTCCTTTTGCATCCTTACTTTGATGATTCTATTCCATCATTGCTTTGATATTACTATAATTAGTTGTCCTGCCATGAGTTGGCTGTGACAAGTTGACCATGGTGAATTGGCCATGGTGAATTGTTCCAAACCCCCCGTAGAATGGCAAATCTCCTTGGAGTGCTGTTCCAGTGGGATTTGCCAATATCCTTTGGCTAAATCCAAAGAGATTAGATACGTGGCTCCACTTAGCCATCCAAATGCTCATCTACTGTAAAAATTGGCTAGTCGTTCATCTTTGCCACTTTGTTTATTTGGCTAAAGTTTACACAAAGCATACATCTCCATTCAGCTTTGGCACCATTTCCATTGGAGAATAGCAGATGCTTATAGATAGTTCTATTATGTCCATCTGGAGAATCTTTTCTATCTCATTCTGTAATATTCCTTTTAAGTATTCAGGAATCCTTATTCAAACAAAGAAGTCATATCTGGCCATACAGTAAACATAAGCTTATCTTGTTATCTACCATATAACAAGCGATGATCATGGGGAATGATAAATGAGATGGATGCTTAACTCTAGTACCTGCGTTGATATTTGTTTCAAAGGTGCTTTTTTCAAAAGGTAACTGGGCTTTTTTTGGTTTTTCCTTGAAGACATTTCACTTCTCATCCAAGAAACTTCTTCAGTTCTGACTGAAAGGTAGAAATAGAAGGATTTATACTGCTTGAGGCCATCTGGTCATTAGCACTCTTTCTTAGAGTTGTTGAGGCCACTTGGAGTTTGGCTGTGCCCTCAAGGTCACTTGAGTAGTGCAAATGGGTATGGAGCCTTCTTGGAACTGCTGAAAGGAATGTGTTGTAAACAAGAGATAGGCGGTGAACCTTCTTCCTCTGTTGAGAGAAGGCTGTTCAGTTTTGACACAGATGAGCTCTTTCAAACCAGCAGTCCTCTCTGTCCAAAATGTGGACTTTGCTGTCTTCAAAAGAGTGATCTTTGTCTTTTGAATGCAGATGGAATGCAGACTCTGGTCTGGATGGGTTTGTTCTCCTATGTTGTGCCATATGTTTGTGAAGTGGTTGTTTTGTTTCTCCTACGTACAGATCTGCACATGTGTCACTACATTGTACTGCATATATCACATTGCTCAGTTTGTGTTTGGGTGTGTTATCTCTGGGAAGGACACACTTCTTGCCTTAGTGTATTTTGGGGTTTAAAGTGTGTTGGCTGAAAGTCCTTGTGAGCTTTTCATATATTCCTGCAATGTATGGAATGGCAACATTGCTTTGTTTTTTGTCCATAGGCATTTACCTTAACATTTGGCCACCCCTTGTCTTCCCTCTGTGGATGTCCAAGTGTTTATGTCCAGAATTGTCTTCCGTTCCAGAACTGCATAGTTATTAAGACCTGCAAGTTTGATGTCTGCACTTAGAAGCTTCTAAACAGAATAGTGGGACAAAATATTGATTGTCAGGTCCTTGTGACAGCTGGGCTCAGATTCAGTGACAAACATAAGTCCTCCTAAAAATTGTTTTTATCGAGCTACATAAAAATACAATTTCACCGAGTTCTTCAGTCCTGCTGTTTTTGAACCCATTTTTCTTTCTTCGATCTGAACACCTCTCTCCAAGGAAATGAATCTCCAGGAAAAAACAGCCAGTTCAAGCTTAGACTGAGAATTTGAGGCAAGGAAAAGGAAGTGAGAAAGAGTGGGAGAGAAAGATGATTGGAGAAGCAGTGAAAGCTGCTATTCTATTCTATTACAGGGAGAAAATGTAAAATGCGATCTGGAGGGGAAAAAAAACACCACCCATTTATACTTTTGCAATTCTCAGATAAGGCTGATTATCCAAGAACTGAACCATGTTGACATATGTTCATGAATTATAGATATAGCTGCATTATTAGAGTTTCTGGGAATTGGGCACAGTATAAATTTAATAAATCACCATAACTGTTGTGGCTGCTGCTATTTCTGGGCTTCATTATATGAGCCCTTAAGTTTTGGTAACATCAACATCATGCCCTAATACGGAGTAACATATCTTGTTACAGGCCCTATCTTGAAGTGTCAGACTAACACTGATGATGCTACCTAATTTGAGTAATGAAACATCTGCAAGAAAACAAACTCAGAAAGCACCAGGGACCTCACAGTCTTCCTCCTCTTCTCTTCCTCCTCTTATTCCTCCTCCTCCTTTTCCTCTTCCTCCTCCGCACAAACCCCACTCCCTCCTAGGACTTATGATATTCCCTAGTTAGGTCATCAAATGTCTGTAAGGAAAGCTCAGAGAGCACCAAGGACTCCACAGTCCTCCTCCTCCTCCTCCTCCTCCTCCTCCTCCTCCTCCTCCTCTCTGCAAACTCTACTTCCTTCTGGCACTTGATGATGTTCCCTAATTGGGTCATGAAACATCTGCAAGAAAACAACCAAGCTCAGAGAGCACCAAGGACCCCTCAAGCTTCCTTCTGTTGATAGACCAGAGCTGATCACTTACTCCTGGTTGCCATTTGATTATTCATTTAGACTAGAGCATTTATGTTGGCTGTCCACCTTAAACAACATGGATTAGGCAGCATGTATTACCATCAAACAAGTGTAAAAGGCAAAGAAGTGCACGCCATTAAAATGCAACTAAAAATGCAACAGGCGCAATCTGACCATATTTGATTGAAGACTTTATTCTCCCTCATCCGAAGGGTCAGAGTAGGAATCAGATGTTAACACTTTGGAAAGAGTGCAGAGAAGAGCAATGAAGATGATTAGGGGGCTGGAGGTTAAAACAGATGAAGAAGGGTTGCCAGAATTGGATATGTCTAGTTTAATGAAAAGAAGAACTCAGGGAGACATGATAGCAGTCAGTCTTCTGCCACAAAGAGAAGGTCAACCTATTCTCCAAAAGACCAGAAGATAAAACAAGAAACAATGGATGGAAACTAATCAAGGAGAAAAGCAACCTAGGACTAAGAAGAAATTTCCTGACAGTGAGAACAATTAACCAGTGGAACAACTTGCCTCCAGTAGTTGTGAATGGAAGTTTTAAGAAGACATTGGGCAGCCACTTGTCTGAAATAGTATAGGGACTCCTGCTTGAGCTTGGGCTAGAAGACTCCAAAATCCCTTGCAATTCTGTTATTTTTATTGCCACCCCAAAGATCTTCAGGGATGGAGCCAGCCCTATATTTGGGGCAGGATTCTTCCAAAAGACAGGAGCATGAAGAGCTGACGTTTTTCTCAGTCCATTTTTACTTGAAAAGGTCAGAACCACAAGCCAGCTGACCATATTTTTGCAATCCTGCAGTTACACATTTTTTTCCTATCAGTACTATGAGAGTGTGCTTTACAATCCACTTTGCCACGTGAATCAGTCGATCTAAAAAACAAGGGAATATAGGAGAGGCAACAGCGGGGGCAAGTGGGCGGGGCCAGTCAGAAGTGGTATTTGCTGGTTCTCCGAACTATTCAAAATTTCTGCTGCCGGTTCTCCAGAACCGTTCCAAACTGGATGAATACCACCTCTGCTGCAGTAAACTTTTCTTTCAGGTTTAAACTCTCCTCCTATTCTATGCCTCCATTGACAAGGCTGACATGAATGCTATGGGATGGCAGGGTGGGGACAAGTGACAAAGTCTCTGTTGCAATGTTGCAGTGCAAATGTCACCCCTTGTGTACTTTTCTGCACAAGTACAAAAGGGCCGGCTTGTATTCTGACCTCCGATCCATACTTTCTCATTTTGGCATTGTGGTGTTTAGGAACAGATGTCTCTGTACAATATATAAATATGTATGAGTGCCCAATCTGGTGACTGTTGTGATGGACCAGCAAGAATAGACTTGAGCTATCCTGATGCTTCTTCACGCAACAGCCATAAGTTTCCTTCTCTACTTGTAGCATCATGGTAGTAAAAAAAAAAAAAAAAGAGAGAGAGAGAGAGAATAATTTTCTGCAGAGAAACGAGAGAGATGACCTTGGAGAAGATATATGTAGACCATTAACAAAATGTGTTCAGTCCTAGAAAACAAAAAAGTGGTCTTGCCTTGTCTCTAAGAGGGAGAAGAAAAATGAGGCTTCCAAGATTCTGTTATTGCAGCAAATCTCAATATAATTTACTTCTAGAATTTCTTATACTGTTGGTTTCCTGACCTTGCAGTGCTGACATTTCCTGCCCCAGGTGTCCTGAAATGCCAAAGGGGATAAAACTGTTTGTACAATATGTGTCAAAATGAAATATAGGCAGTCCTCACTTTATGACTGCAATGGAGCCCAAATTTTAGGTTGCTAAGCGACAAATGTTAGTTGGGCCCCATTTTATGACTTTTCTTGCCACATTTGCTAAGTGAATCCTTGCAGTTGTTTAGTTACTAACATGGTTGTTAAGGGAATCTGGCTTCGCCATGGACTCTGCTCATCACAAGGTCACAAAAAGGGGATTGTGTGATCTTGGGACACAGCAACCGATCATTAAGCATCCAAGTGTAAATCACGTGACCATGGACATGTTTGCAATGGCCATCAGTGTAAAAAACGGTCATAAGTCCCTTTTTTCAGTACTGTTGTAACTTTGAACAGTCAGTAAATGAACTGTTGAAAGTCAAGGACAACTTGAATACTTGCTACTGTATTTGTCTTTGTTGTGAATGAATAAATGTTTAATAAAGTTATCTAGAGCTTGAAGTCAAGTGCAGGGTTCTGGTCCTGCACTTCTGATTGGCTGTTAAATGGCGAGTTCAGATTGGTCTGTTCAGGAGAATCTGATTGGCCATTAGCAGGCCGTTCTCATTGGTTAACGGAGCTAGTGCTCCCAGGTTGCCATTGGTTGAATAGTTAATAAGTTGCCTATATAAGGAAGGCTATAACACCCATCCAGTTCGAGCTGTAACACCACGTAAATAAAGAGTTGAAGTTCACTGTTTCACCGGCTTGTCTCCATCCTTCACACCCATGCTCCACACATAACACTGGCGACGAAGGTGGGATGTGGAGATGTCAGAGCTGACTAAACAACGAAGAAGGCAACCGAGCACGTGGCCAAAATGCACAACAGCGGAACCATGTCCGGCGTTGTCGTACTACCCGCTCCGTTCGACCCAGCGCAAGAAGACTGGGAGTCCTACATGGATCGTTTCCAAATGTTCTTGGAAACCAATAATTTGAAGGATGCCACAACCGGGAAGAAACGGGCGGTATTCCTAATGCATTGCGGGCTGACCGTATTCAAGATGGCCAAGGCACTAGCAAAACTGGCTGAAGTGAAGGCTATGGACTGGGACATCCTTGAACCTCTACTAAGAGCCCACTATGAACCGACGGTACCAACGCTCGTAAGATGGCACGAGTTCTACCAAAGAAACCAGCGGAAAGGAGAGAGCGTTGCCGATTTCATTGTGGACCTCCGAAACTTGGGAGCCTCTGCGATTTCGCCGACCTGGAAGAGGCTTTGAGAGACCGAGTAGTTCTGGGATTAAATGCGCTAAACATGCAGAGCAAAATAATGGCAAAGGGCGACATTAGCCTTGCCGATGCCATCGCTGATGCTACTGCAGCAGAAGCAACCAAGAAGTCGGCTGCCCAACTGCGCTGCAACCGCACTCCAACACACCAACCAGCCTGCGACATTTCACCTAAATCAGAAGGACAGCTTTCGACGGCCCACCATGAGGACCTCTTTTTGTCGTCAGACAGTAAAGAAGAAGAGGTCCATCGACTGTGGTCCGATCAGGACCATTACCCGAAATCCCAGCAACCATGCGCTGGCTGTGGGGCCAACCATTACCGGTCCGAATGCAAATTCCGCGACGCGCTCTGCCATGAGTGCGGGAAATGAGGCCATATCGGACAGGTCTGTATAAGTCTCCTAGGACCCAGCCAGACCTCGAAGGGGCCAACTATTGCCAATCGACAGGAAACTGTCCTGTAAGGCGAGAACCAGTAAACCACTCCTACAGAAACCGACCCATGAATCGCCTAACGAGGCGAGAAGAGGCACACCAAACTATCACTATCGGTCACGCCTCTTCCTTGGATGCCAAGAAAATCCAAATTAAAGTGGCCATCAAAAATCAGCCTTGCCAAATGGAAGTCAACTTGGGATCATCTCTCTCGATGGTTTCCTGGAAGACCCTCAAGCAACTCATCCCTACTATCCGGCGCCAAGACCTTCATTTCCAAAGACTCATACTTAAAGACTAACAGGGGAACCGGATTCCAGTCGTGGGATCCAGTTGAGTCCGGGTTTCGTTCAAAAACCGCACAGCGTACTTACCCCTGACTGTGATCGACCAGGACCGGCCTAGCCTGTTAGGCCTCCAATGGTTCGCACCACTCGGCATTGAAGTGGCAGGCATTAACCAAATCGGCGGCAGTGACTGGGAGCAGGACCTCGTCCATGAATTCAAGGACGTCTTCATGGAAAAACTAGGAGAGTACAAGGGGACCCCAATATCCTTTAGCCTTAATCCAAAAATAGCTCCCATCCACCTTAAGCCTCGTCGAGTTCCGTTCGCACTAAAGCCGAAAATCGACGAACAGCTTGAAAAGTTAATAGCCCAGGGAGTGTTAGAGCCAACCGATCACTCTCCCTGGGAGACCCCAATCGTGACACCTGTTAAGCCAGATGGTTCGATTAGAATTTGTGGGGACTACCGAGCCACCCTGAACCACGCCCTGCAGCAAAACCCATATCCGGTGCCGGTGGTGCAACACCTCCTCCATTCCCTGGGGGGCGGAAAAGTCTTCACTAAACTAGACTTAGCTCAGGCTTATCAGCAACTGCCGGTTGATGAAAAAACGGCACAGGCACAGACAATCGTAATGCACCGAGGTGCCTTTAAATGTACGCGGCTCCAATTCGGAGTGAGTGTAGCCCCGGGGATCTTTCAGAGCCTAATGGAAAGACTCTTACAAGGGATTAAAGGCGTTGTCCCCTACTTTGACGATGTGTTAATTGCTGCCCCTACTTCAAAAATTTTACGGGGTCTCCAAAAATTCCAAGATGTAGGCCTTAAGGTGAAGAAAAATAAGTGTAAGCTGTGCACAGATCGTATCGAATTTTTAGGGTACTTAATTGACAGTCAGGGTCAATGACAGTCAGTCATTCACCCTACAGATAGCAAATTGAGAGCAATAAAAAACGCTCCCAGACCCTGGAATAAGGCCGACCTCCAAGCATTTCTAGGCCTCATCAATTTTTATAACGTATTCTTGCCGCACAAGGCGACTGTCGCTGAACCTTTACATCGTCTACTGGACAAAAAAGCAATTTGGGTATGGGGTCATAGAGAAGAGCAGGCATTCCGTAATGTGAAAAAACTACTGACTTCTGACGCTGTACTAATGCAGTACAATGAAACCTTACCGTTAAATATCATGTGTGATGCATCGCCTTTCGGAGTGGGTGCCATTTTGAGTCACGTATTGCCTAACGGTAGCGAAGACCCTGTTGCCTATTTTTCAAAGACGCTCTCTAAAACTGAGCGAAATTATAGCCAGATTGACAAAGAAGCCTTTGCAATTGTGTCGGCTATCAAAAGATTTCATGAGTACGTGTACGGCCGGACTTTTACTATAGTGACTGACCACAAACCTTTGCTGGGAATAATAGCTGGGGATAAGCCAACCCCCTATATATTATCTCCCAGGATGATGCGTTGGTCAGAATTCTTGGCTCCTTATAATTATCAGCTGCAATACCGCCCCGGGAAAGCTATTCCCCACGCTGATGCGTTGAGCCGTGCACCGCTTCCAGAGACTATTGATGACCCCGCGCCAACAATGAAAACGTTGCAGATCGAGACACTCAGGACACTGCCATTAACTGCCCGTGATATTGCGAGAGAAACAAAATGCAACCCCACCTAAGCACGAGTCCTCACATGGGTGGGACGTGGATGGCCATTGGACCAAGTATCAGATGACTTTGCACCATTCAAAAGTCAACAAACAGAGTTGTTTTCTCAAAAGGGCTGCATCATCTGGGATGATAGAGTCGTTATCCCAGAATGACTCCAACAGGCACTACTAAGAACCTTGCACAATGGCCACCCCGGCATCGTGCGCATGAAGGCCCTCGCACGAAGCTACGTGTGGTGGCAGGAATCGACAAGCAAATTGAGTCCTGGGTCAAAACTTCTCATAGATGCCAGGAAGTAAGCAACGCTCCACCAAAGGCAATCCCAACCGAAAGGGAGACACCGCGGGGACCCTGGTCCCGTATCCATCTGGATTTTGCTGGGCTGACCAAAGGCCACACCTTCTTGTTAACTGTAGACACCTACTCGAACTGGCTCGAAATCCACCGAATGAGGAACACGACAACCGAAGCGGTCATCAAAAAACTAGAAAGACTGTTTGCAACCCACGGATTACCAGACGTTCTGGTATCCGACAACGGGCCCCAATTTACCGCACTGTCTTTTGGACCGCGGTATTCGACATGCGCTCACTTCACCTGTGCATACTGCGGCCAATGGTAGGGCCGAGCGCATAGTACAATTCATCAAGAAAACGCTACAGAAAGTGGACTATGACAACATCGAAGAGAAGATAAACCGAATCCTCTTTTTACAGCATATCACTCCTCACAGTGTCATCAACAAAACTCCTGTCGAGCTGCTAATGGGACGAAAGCTCTGCTCCCACCTCAACCAGTTACATCCAGCGTAGGAACCAGAGAAACCACTCGGATCCAGCGGCCGATGCCGTACCTTCCAGGTAGGCGATTTGGTGTTCGCTAAAAACTTATTGGGCGATTTGCTGTGGGTAGAAGCGACTGTGGTCTGTGTAACCGGCCCGAGATCATACCTTATTCAATGCCCTGACGATAGACTTTGGAAGCGCCATATCGATCAACTACGATCAAGGCTGCAGTCAGGCAATTCAGAGCTCCCTAATAACCAAACTGAGGGGGGGGGAGAGATACAGAGGAAGATGAATTTCAATTTGTAGAAAACCTTTTTGAGGGAAACGATAGCAGAACAGAAACGCGAGAACAAGAATCAGGGATGGGAGTGAGTTCACCTCAGGGTGATACCGAAGATGTTGGTGACAACGAAAACGCGAACTCTGAATCAGAGGCACCCCTTTCGCCAAACAACGCCCTACCTCAACAAGAGTGCAGCCAAATACCGGGTGCAAAGCGAAAATCAAAAAGATTAACAAAACAACTGTCCTACCTCAAGGACTACGTGACCGCACCCCGTAAACGGAACCCAGGGGGAAGAGGTGTTGTGAATGAATAAATGTTTAATAAAGTTATCTAGAGCTTGAAGTCAAGTGCAGTGTTCTGGCCCTGCACTTCTGATTGGCTGCTAAATGGCGAGTTCAGATTGGTCCATTAAGGAGAATCTGATTGGCCATTAGCAAGCCGTTCTCATTGGTTAACGGAGCTAGCGCTCCCAGGTTGCCATTGGTTGAATAGTTAATAAGTTGCCTATATAAGGAAGGCTATAGCAGCCATCCAGTTCGAGCTGTAACACCATGTAAATAAAGAGTTGAAGTTCACTGTTTCACCGGCTTGTCTCCATCCTTTGCACCCATGCTCCACACATAACAGTCTTGCTTTATACTCACTCCTGTGATTTGGTTGTCTTTGCATTCAACCACCAGCTATCTAAGCTATTAGTTCAGTCCAATCCAGAACAGAATAACAGGGTTGGAAGGGACATTGGAGATCTTCTAGTCCAACCCCCTGCTCAAGTAGGAGACCCTATTCCTATATCATATGAGCCATGGTGATGCAGTGGTTAGAATGCAGTATTGCAAGCTACTTCTCCTGACCACTCGCTGCCAGCAGTTCGATCCTCACTAGGCTCAAGGTTGACTCAGACTTCCATCCTTCCAAGGTTGGTAACCCCCCTCTCTTCGTCTCTCTGTCTTTGTCTCTTTCTCTGTGTGTCTCTGTCTCTGTGTCTCTGTTTCTATGTCTCTGTCTCTGTCTCTCTCTCTCTGTCTCTGTCTCTCTCTCTCTCTCTGTCTCTCTCTCTGTGTATGTGTGTGTCTCTGTCTCTGTCTCTCTCTGTGTGTCTCTCTGTGTGTCTCTCTGTCTCTGTGTCTTTCTTTTTCTGTCTCTCTGTTTCTCTGTCTCTGTCTCTGTCTCTTTCTCTCTCTCTTCCTCTCCAATCCAGAAATTATTTTTCTGAAGGTCAAGACCTCAAGTATAAAACTGATGAAGATCTCTTCATTAAAGATGCTTACCATACACGTCCTGTAGTAGAGCAAGTACAAAGGCCAAAATTACCAGTGTTTTAGAAAAGAGACTTCCCTATATGGTAAATGCAGGTTAATGAGGAGCAATAATATTTTGCAAATTGGGTGGTTTGCAAATGGCTCAGAAAATAAGCTTTTTTCTTTTTAATGCACTCAGCAAAATTCATCCTGAAAACCAAAAAGCACTCTTAAAGTTTCAGATATCCCACCACCACCTTTTTTTAGTTGTGAAAACAGGAATCCAAAGGACTGGAATTACATGGGCAATCAGGTCAAAATTTTACATAGCTCACCAAATATTCTTTTTCTGCTGGAACAGGAGTCAAAAACGGAAGGAAATATTTGTCACATATGAAGGCAAATACGCCTGTCCTCAGCTCATGATAATAATGAGGACAAATTATGCATTGTAAAGATCGTTTGGAGGTAAAAGATGCTTCCAATGTGATCTACAGGATCCACTGCATGGATTACTAACCATCACCAACTGGGTGTCCTTCAGCCAACGGCGATGTCACCAGATAATTCTTTCAACCAAATCCACTCTCTGAAAGCCAGTTATAGCAATCCAGCCTCTCTGGCTTAGCTGAATAATGAGGCTTTATAACAGATTCCTACAGGCCGGAAAGGAAGGAGCTAATTATGCTTTGGAGGACTTAATTAAAGAAAAACTCCACTTAGCAATAGTAATAGCACCTAGACTTATATACCACTTCACAATGCTTCACAGCCCTCTCTAAGCAGTTTATGGATGTCAGCCTCTTATTTGTTTCATTTATTTATTTTCGTTTGTCAAGCATGTATGAGAAAACAAGTATGAATATAACATATAAACATATAAGTATAAATAGGTATAAATATATACATAATAAATGAGTATGAATAAATGGGAACAGTAGGACTGGGATGGTAGGCATGCTGGTGCACTTATGCATGTCCCCTTACAGACCTGTTAGGAATGGAGTGAGGTCCACGGTAGACAGTTTAAGGTTAAACTTTTGGCGGTTTGAGGATGCCCCCCACAGTCTGGGTCCTCATTTTACCCACCTCAAAAGAATGGAAGGCTGAGTCAACTTTGAGCCTGGTGAGATTTGAACTACCAAATTGCAGGCAGCCAGCAGAGGTAGCCCGGAGTACTGCATCCTAACCACTGCACCACCACAGCTCTACTTACATATGCAGAATGAAGTAAAACGTTCAAGATTATTAACAGTAAAAAAGAAGAAATATAGAGTTGGTTTATTTGAGCAAGGTTAATATAGACATGTTGTCGTTTCTAGTAGGCCTGAATTGACTTTTAGGATCAGGACTAAAATGATGAGGCTTTATGGATCTGTGTAGATCCATAGATAAAATTAAATAAGAGGTAGGCTATGAGAAGAAGAGATCATTTGTTGTATTTTAAGAGAACATGATAAGTTAGTAAATATTTCATGGCCTGTTGGACATTTCTAACTTGTTTTAACTTATTTCTGTATTTAGGCAAGTTCTTTGGAATTGGGATAAAATAACATCAGCAATGATTCAAAGTTCCAAACAACACCAGCGAACGATATTTAGTTATTTGGTTTGTTCGTTTGTATGCATTGATGAATTTAAAAAAATAAGAAATTCTGTACTCTTGAGTTTGATAGAAGAGCTTTGGATTTTCATGGCTATGGTTAAAGCTTTGTAATATGTTTATTAAATATTTGAAGATCTGGAAATGACCAAGGAAGATGGGGCCTAAGAATTCCATTAAAGATCTCCCTCTTTATTCTTGGTTGACTATACTTGTTTTTTTTTTTTAACTGAAATTGGACGCAATTGGTGGCAATGTCTAAAGGTTCAAAGTCATTTTAATTAGAACTGGAAGAGAAGGAAATATTTATACTCCCTGCCCTCATTCCTACACATTTTCTGTTTACACGTTCTTCACTGCATCATAGAGCACAGAATAGTAGAGTTGGAAGGGATGTTGGAGGTCTAATTGAAACCCTTGCTCAAGACCCTATATCATTTCAGACAAATGGATGTCCAGGTTCTTTTTGAAAGCTTTGAGTGATGGAGCACCCACAACTTCTGAAGGCAAGCCATTCCATTGGTTGATTGGTCTCACCCTCAACAAGTTTCTCCTTAGTTCTAGATTGCTTCTCTCCTTAGTTTGTTTCCATCTATTCTTTCTTTTCTTGCCTTTTGGTGCTTTGGGAAATTATTCTAGAAATAGTTTCCCACAAAACTACAGTTATCTAGAGAGTTTCATTAAATCCCTTTAAGTTCTTGGTATAAGAATGGCTTATGGGGTATAATAACTCAACTGGTTTGAAAAAGAATTGCACAGAAGTTAACAGGACATTTTCAGACAAATACAATTACAGCTGTGTTATGGACTAAGCCAATGCAGTGATACAATCTTCAACAGCTTCGTATTACAGCAGACTTGTAATTCTGCACTTCTCATTGGCCCGTAGATAGCGAGTTGTGATTGGTCATTTTGGCCAGTCTGCGGCCAATGGTAGGGCTGAGCGAATGGTTCAATATGAAAAACAGACCCGACACAAAATGGACCATGGCGACATTGATGACAAAATAAACCGAATGCTCCTTCTCCAACACATAACCCCAAACAGCACCACGAACAAAACCCCAGCTGAACTCCTGATGGGCCGAAAACTTCGCTCGCATCTCGATCGCCTCCACCCAAACTACATGCCAGAACAACCCCCGGGATCCAGCAGCAAGTGCTAGGCATTCCAGGAAGGGGACCTTGTGTTTGCAAAAAACTTCTCGGGTGACCCATTGTGGGTCCCCGCAACAATAACGCAACTTACAGGACCCTGATCCTATCGCCTACAAATGGCAGACGGTAAGATGTGGAAAAGCCACATAGACCAACTCCGTTCCAGACTAGCACCAGAACCTCTAGCTGGGGGGGGGGGGAAAGGAACATTGAGGAGGACAAAGAAGAAATCGAAACCCAACAGCCCACACAATCAACCAGGGGATACTCACCATCTGAAGGAGAACCGAGCCAGGGAGTGGCCTCGCCATGTGACAGCAGCACGATGGAAGCAGATCCAGGAAACCCGGAAGGCAATGCTGACGTAAGCAGGGAAAGCAGCCCGGGGCCACAATCTCCGCCATCCAACCCAGCTAGCAGCCCACCAGAACCAGAACCAGGACAGAACCCGGTGGGACAGCGCAGGTCGAGCAGACAGGTGAAGCGACCTGCCTACTTGCGAGAATACATCACCCCACCCCTCAGACAGAACCAAGGGGGGAGGGTGTTATGGACTAAGCCAACGCAGTGATACAACCCTCAACAGCTTCGTATTACAGCAGGCTTGTCATCCTGCACTTCTCATTGACCTGTAGATAGCGAGTTGTGATTGGTCATTTTGGCCAGTCTGATTGGCTGTTAATGGGACCCCCTGATTGGACGCTTGTGGAAGCAATAAGCTCAGTTCATTGGTTGTTTTGATGGCAGCCAGCTCTATAAAAGAGCTGCCCCGATATTTTGCTCTGTTCTTTCCTGTTAAATAAAGAGTTGAAGTCACCGTTCGATGTCTCATCTCCGTTCCTTGTGCCCATGCCCAGGACTTAACACTGGTGACGAGGATGGGATGCGGAGACGATAGAGCTGACTAGAACGCATCGAACAAGACAGAGCTTGTGGCAAAAGAGCGCATGCAACAAACGGCAAGATGACCAGTGGCGCCGTACCACCCGCTCCATTCGACCCAGCAACTGAAGACTGGGACTTGTATACAGATCGCTTCCAGATGTTCCTGGAGACCAACAATTTAAAAGATGCTGCACCTGGCAAGAAACGAGCGGTGTTCCTGACTCATTCCGGCCCAGCCATTTTCAAAATGGCTAAAGCACTAGCAAAACCGGCGGAAGTGAAGACCATGGATTGGGATACCCTCGATCCGATCCTCCGAGCCCATTACGCACCTGCAGTACCTACACTGATACGAAGACATGAATTTTACCAGAGGGACCAACAGAAGGACGAGAGCATTGGTAATTTCGTAGCCAACCTCTGGAATCTAGGAGGCCTTTGTGGTTTTGCAAACTTAGAGGAAGCCCTAAGAGACCATATAGTTCTGGGTTTAAATGCACCACATGTGCAGAGTAAGCTGATGGTGAAAGGCGACATCAGCCTAACAGATGTCATCGCCGATGCTACTGCTGCAGAAGCAACCAGGAAGTCAGCTGCTCGAATGCGCCGAGCGAACGCACCACTTCGCCAACTCGCCAACGAAATCCCACTCACCACTGAGAAGCACACTACCACTACCCACCACTAAGACCTCGAGTCATCCTCAGACAGTGATGAAGAGGAGGTCAACCGGCTCTGCTTGGAACGAGAGCAAAGGAACCAGAGACGTCTGCGCCAATGTGCTGGTTGCGGGGCAAACCACCCGCGATCGGACTGCAAATTCCTTGACGCGCTCTGCCGTAACTGCAGGAAAAAAGCCCATATCGTGAAGGTCTGCAGAAGCAGACGAGAGTCCAGTCCCAACCGAAGGGAGAACAACCTCCGTCGGGAGATAGGCAAACCTCCCGGGACCATCTGAACCACCAATGGAACAACCACTACTACTACAGAAACCAAGCACCTGCCCCTTCAACGAGACGAGAAGAGGCCCACCAAACCATTATCATCGGCCACGCTTCATCGTTCGATGCAAGAAAGATCCACGTAAGGGTCACTATTCAGAATCGACCCTGCGTGATGGAAGTCGATTCGGGATCATCCCTATCAATGGTATCCTGGAAAGCCCTCAAACAGCTGATCCCTGCCATTTGCCACCAGGACCTCAGCATGCAACGAATCATCCTGAAAGACTACCAGGGAAACAGAATCCCAGTTGTCGGTTCCAGCAATGTCCAAGTATCCTTTAAGGACCGTACAGCAATGCTTCCCCTGACTGTTGTTGATTGTGACCAACCCAGCTTGTTAGGGTTACAGTGGTTTGCCCCACTCAGGATTGAACTAGCCGGCATACACCAAACCAGAAGTGACGACTGGAAGAGGCTCTCATCCAGGAGTTCCAGGATGTGTTCACAGGAACATTAGGCAATTACAAAGGGACCCCTATATCATTTAATCTCAGCCCCGATGTAGCTCCCATTCGGCTTAAGCCTCGTTGAGTACCTTTTGCCTTAAAACCAAAGATCGATGAGCAGCTAGATAAACTGATAGCCCAGGGCATATTGGAACCGATTGACCACGCCCACTGGGAAACCCCGATAGTAATGCCCATGAAGCCAGATGGTTCGTTAAGAATTTGTGGGGATTACCGGGCCACCCAAAATCATGCTCTTCAACAGAGCGCTTATCCAATATTGGTGGCTCAACACCTTCTTCATTCCCTGGGTGGCGGAAAAATATTTGCGAAATTGGACTTAGCTCAGGAATACTTGTAGACACAGCAACTGCAGAAGCCCAGACAATAGTTACACATAGAGGCACTTTCAAGTGCAATAGACTCCAATTCGGAGAAAGCGTGGTGCCGGGCATTTTCCAAAGTTTAATGGAGAGACTATTACAAGGCATAAAAGGCGTTGTGCCTTATTTTGACAACGTCCTAATAGCTGCCCCCACTAAAGAGTTATCAGTACAACGACTCAGAAAAGTCCTTCAGAAATTCAAAGATGCTGGTCTGAAAGTAAAAAGAGACAAGTGTCAACTTTGTATGGAGAGAGTGGAGTTCCTGGGATACCTTCTCAACAGACAAGGAATCCACCCCACCGAAAAAAAACTAACCGCAATTAAAAAAGCCCCGAGACCTAGGAATAAGACAGACCTCCAAGCCTTCCTGGGACTCATTAACTTTTATAACATTTTCTTGCCAAAGAAGGCAACCGTAGCCGAGCCCCTACATAGACTTCTCGATAAAAAGGCTTCCTGGGTCTGGGGACGGCGTGAAGAGAAAGCGTTCAAAGAGATAAAAAACCTTTTAACCTCCGATGCTGTATTAATGCAATACAACGAGATTCTACCCCTGACCCGTGATGCCTCACCATTTGAAGTGGGAGCCATTTTAAGCCATGTCCTACCAAATGGAAATGAGGCACCCATTGCGTTCTTTTCGAGAACTTTATCTAAAACTGAAAGGAACTATAGTCAACTTGATAAAGAAGCCCTCGCTATAATATCCGCAATTAAACGTTTCCATGAATATGTATATGGGAGACCCTTTACTATAATTACAGACCACAAGCCACTACTTGGTATTTTGGCAGGAAACAAACCAACTCCCCATATCTTATCACCAAGAATGACAAGTTGGTCAGAATTTTTAGCTGCCTACGATTACCGATTGCAACATCGCCCATGGAAAACCATTCCCCACGCTGATGCTTTGAGCCGCTCTCCATTACCAGACATTATAGAGGACCCTGCTCCAACCGTAGCTGTATTGCAAATCGAAACCCTCAAATCTCCACCACTAACCGCTCGAGACATAGCCTTAGAGACAAAAAAGGACCCTGTTTTGGCACGAGTCTTCAGCTGGATAGAATGGGGTTGGCCAGTCAGTACAACCAACGACACGTTCAAGCCATTTAGGAATCGTCAAACAGAACTATATTCCCAGAAAGGCTGCATAGTGTGGGGAGACAGAGTCATAGTCCTGGAGAAATTGCAATATAGGGTATTGAAAATGCTGCACAATGGATATCCAGGCATCGTGCGCATGAAGGCACTAGCCAGGAGTTATGCATGGTGGCCTGGGTTAGATAAACAAATAGAGACTTGGATAGCACAATGCAGTAAATGCCAGGAGACTCGCTCTGCTCCTCCAAAAACTCCCCCAACACAGTGGGAAATGCCTTGAGGTCCTTGGTCCTGTATCCACATCGATTTTGCGGGACCCACAAGAGGACACACTTTCCTCCTAACAGTGGACGCCTATTCAAACTGGCTTGAAGTCCACAAGATGAAAAGCACCATCACAGATGCAATCACTAAAAAACTGAATAAACTATTCATTACCCACGGACTCCCCAATGTCCTGGTCTCAGATAATGGCCCCCAATTCACTGCCCTGCCTTTCAAACAATACCTGGCAGATCGGGGCATCCACCATGCCTTAACATCGCCAGCTCACCCTGCGGCCAATGGTAGGGCTGAGCGAATGGTTCAATATGAAAAATAGACCCGGCACAAAATGGACCATGGCGACAATGATGATAAAATAAACCGAATGCTTCTTCTCCAACACATAACCCCAAACAGCACCACGAACAAAACCCCAGCTGAACTCCTGATGGGCCGAAAACTTCGCTCACATCTCGATCGCCTCCACCCAAACTACATGCAGAACAACCCCCGGGATCCAGCAGCAAGTGCCGGGCATTCCAGGAAGGGGACCTTGTGTTTGCAAAAAACTTCTCGGGTGACCCATTGTGGGTCCCCGCAACAATAACGCAACTTACAAGACCCCGATCCTATCGCCTACAAACGGCAGACGGTAAGATGTGGAAACGCCACATAGACCAACTCCGTTCCAGACTAGCACCAGAACCTCTAGCTGGGGAGGGGGGAAGGAACATTGAGGAGGACAAAGAAGAAATCAAAACCCAACAGCCCACACAATCAACCAGGGGATACTCACCATCCGAAGGAGAACCGAGCCAGGGAGTGGCCTCGCCATGTGACAGCAGCACGATGGAAGCGGATCCAGGAAACCCAGAAGGCAATGCTGACGTAAGCAGGGAAAGCAGCCCGGGGCCACAATCTCCACCATCCAACCCAGCTAGCAGCCCACCAGAACCAGAACCAGAACCAGGACAGAACCTGGTGGGACAGCGCAGGTCGAGCAGACAGGTGAAGCGACCTGCCTACTTGCGAGAATACGTCACCCCACCCCTCAGACGGAACCAAGGGGGGAGGGGTGTTATGGACTAAGCCAACGCAGTGATACAACCCTCAACAGCTTTGTATTACAGCAGGCTTGTAATCCTGCACTTCTCATTGGCCCGTAGATAGCGAGTTGTGATTGGTCGTTTTGGCCATTCTGATTGGCTGTTAACGGGACCCCCTGATTGGATGCTTGTGGAAGCAATAAGCTCAGTTCATTGGTTGTTTTGATGGCAGCCAGCTCTATGAAAGAGCTGCTGCTGCCCAGGTATTTTACTCTGTTCTTTCCTGTTAAATAAAGAGTTGAAGTCACCGTTCGATGTCTCGTCTCCGTTCCTTGCGCCCATGCCCAGGACTTAACAAGCAGGTTTCTGCACCATCACTTATTCATAAACTCAGCAGTTTAGTCTCTCTCTCTCTCTCTCTTCCTCCCTCCCTCCTTTCCTCCCTCCCTCTCCTGGTTCTAAATAGGAGATGCAATAAGGCACTTTTTCTTCAGAGACCCTAGTTGCTGATTTATGAGGAATCACCAATCTCTTGTCTAAAAAAGGCTTTTATGAAAATTAAATGTTGATATATATGTCCTTAAAATGTTGGGGGATCATCTGGATACTTGGCATAGTTGTGAACATTAAGAAACTCCATTGAGAAAATGATATCCATCACTCTGCTCTGATACATATGTCAATAGTTAATAATCATTAATCCTACCTACTCTTCCCTGCACTCTTTCCAGAGTCTCAACATCTTTTTTATATTGTGGTGACCAAAACTAGATGCAGCAATCCAAGTGTGGCCTCATCAAGCCATTTTAAATATACCTGACTCGAAACAGCTGAATGGCACATGTATGATACAGTTGACCAATGCTACAATAAAAAAGAAATTAATTAAATTAGTTTTCCCAATGTGGATGCTGAAAATTTATTCCAGAAACAGAGAGAATAAAAGTATGTAAGAATACAATTCATCTGTGGACTGGTTCACTTGTTGTATTAAATCATGATTAAGCTGTCTTGAGTTTTTCTTTGCATGTTTTATGAGCTCTACAATATTTTATACAATTGACAGAATCATATATTCTGCTTGAGTATATCCTTTGATCGCTGTTTTTATATAGCCACTATTTCCTTGAAATATGTAGAAGCTTAAGGAGGTACCACATATTTGACGCATGCTGTGTTCTTATCACAACTTTCTTAATACCTCCTTAATACAAGTATGCATTTTTTCAGACCCCACATAGCTATAATGTGAATCTAGGAAAATGCATGGCTTCATTAAAACATGTTGACATGTGCAGCAAAGATGAAATTTCATTAGCCTGGATCCAAATATTGTGTGCCTGTAATTCAAGCCAAAATTTCTTGCTAATCTGAACTTGGGAAACATCATAAATGATCCTCAAACATCCGTAGCAGTGTTCCAATATTTGAGGGGCTGCCCCAAAGAAGAGGGAGGGTCAAGCTATTCTCCAAAGCACCAGAAGGCAGGACAAGAAGCAAGGGATGGAAACTAAATCAAGGAGATACACAACCTAAAAGAAAGGGGAAATTTCCAAACAGTTAGAACAATTAGTCAGTGGAACAGCTTCCCTCCAGAAGTTGTAGGTGCTCCATCACTGGAGGCTTTCAAGAAGAGACTGGAGAGCCATTTGCCTGGAATGGTGCAGGGTCTCCTGCTTGAACAGATGGTTGGACTAGATGTCCTTCAAGGTCCCTTCCAGCTCTGTTATTCTGTTTAAAGCTGTAATGCTTTGGAACAACTTCACTGGAGAACCAAGTGGTTTTCCCCAGTGCCATGAAAGAAGATCAGAGAAAGAGAGACTTTTCAGAAAACTCCTGAGGCGCTGCCAGTGAAAATAAGAGGGCCAAGATTTGTTTGTTATTCGGGGATAAATTTACAGCCCGATCACTGCAAATCTGTTTCAGCCAAACCAAATGGCCTTTGCTGACGAAAGAGAAATACCTCCTGTGTGGTATTCCTTTTGACACTGGTGAAATTCTACTGGGGACAAGAAGAACTCATATATAGCCTTAATTTAAACACAGCACAACAAGTGACTTTCAGTGTCTAGACTGAAAAGGAAGGACAAGGGTTATGTCAGACTATTTACAGGAAAACGCTGGAGGGAAAATGCCTAAGTAAGAATTCCTTCACGTTCAGCTTATATTTCATCTCTTCCCCACTGGACTGTCTTTCAGTTTAAGCCTGTGGAAGAGGACAGTCTCATGATAGAATTTAACCATGTTGTTTGTTCCTTTTTGTTGTTGTTGAAGACTAGACCTCCCACTTTGGATGTCTGTGGATGAAAATTTGGTATATTTGGGGCTTGGGGATACATTCACCTGCACACACACGACCCACACATTTTACTCTTATCTGGAAATCGCTGAGGTAATCCCTATAAAGAATTCAAGATGTTACTGGTGTGGCTGTTCTCTGATGACTCACAACACCATTTCCAAGGAAGCTGTGTATCCCCACAATACAAATAAATAAATAAATGCTGAGATCCTAAGAAGGAAAGAGATGGTCAATGGTGTTAAGTATCTGGGGGTGCAGATAAACAACAATCTGAATTGGTCTCTCCACTAATGGTATCATCATTAGTGAAGTGTGCAAACCAGCATGTGCATTTCCTGTGTTGGATGAGGAGACCACATCTTTTCTCCTTCTGTCCTGGCCATTTTTCACAAAGGCACGATGGAGAGCATTTAAAAAATTGCATCCCTGTTTGGTTTGGTGGCCACAGCGCCTCAGATAGAAAGTCCCAATAGAGAGTGGTGAGGACAGTGGAGAAGATTATAGGAAGCTCACTTCCCAGTATTCAGGATGCTGCTTACAAATGCTCTGTGCTTAGAGCTCAAAGCATTGTTGCATACCTACCCCACAGTATGTTACTGTTGCTCCTCTCTGAGAGGAGGTTTCGAAGTACCTCTAGAAGGACTACCCAATTCTGTAGCAGTTTTGTTCCCTGTGCCAGGGGTTTCAAACTCATGTCGTCATGGTGTCATCACACGATATATCGGAACTTTTCCCTCCTTCACTAGACCAGGCATGGTTTTGTTTTGTTTTGAAGACATTTTGCTTCTTATCCAAGAAGTTTCTTCAGCTCTGACAGAATAGTGGGGAATGGAAGGATTTATATCCCTTGCGGTCCTGTGCTGTCTTTCTTTGATCGTGTCTGAGCTGATTTCATGGAAGTGGTTGGCAAACAGCTTTCCACCACCACAGAATATGGCAGAAAGTCTTTGTGTCCTGTAGAAGTGAAAGCGGGGAGAAAAGAGGGCTTGAAAGTGTGTTTCTCTGATGGAGAAGTTTACAGAAGAAGGACTGAAATCCTGTTCTGATTATAGTGGGGCCAGAGTTATTGGAGACTTAGAACAAGATGGCTGCTGAATTGCAGTCATGTATGTCTGAAACAAGGGATGCTCTCCACAGAGGACATTCACTATAGCATAGCCAGCAAAACATTAACAACTCACTGTACAGTAAACATTGTAAGCTTCTCATCATTGTTGTCCAGCTAAGAAGAGGCTTATTGTTTTGTTCTGGACAAATTGCAGAGCTCATGGCAGGAGATCAGAAAGAGAATCAAGAAAGGCTTGTAGCATCCATAGCTACATGCCAGATAGATTTAAAGCAGCTGTGTCTTGGGACAGTGAGACCAATAGGCAGTGGCTTGATCAAAATATAGAAACAACAGCCTAAATACCTCAGTGCCAGAGATGCTTGATAATTTCAGTCTGTCGGTATTTAAACTCTGCAAGGCTGGATTTAGAGCTGCCAAGTGAAGAAATGCAAATTAACACACCCAAGACAGATTTTTGTCTTGCCCCCGTTTAAATAAATTCAGAGAGAGTGTGTATCCCAGCTCCTTTTCTTGATGATTGATTTCACTACTGCAGTGTTTTAATGATTTCCCCCTCTTCACCTTTTGTTCAATGGAAATGTGCCTTCTTGGAATTAAATTCCTGTGTTCTGTATGTTCTTGAATCTTATCTTTCCTCTGGGTTACATATTTTCAGTTATTTGAAGAGTTCTCTCGTGCTTTCAGTTTAGACAAATAAATAAATTAGTTAAATACAACAATAATAACAATTACTACTACTACTACTAGTAGTAGTAGTAGTAGTAGAAGAACAACAACAGAATAACAGAATTGAAAGGGAGGTTTTCTAATCCAATGCTCTGATTGCTCAAACAGGAAAGCCCTATACCATTCTAGACAAGTGGCTGTCCAATCTCTTCTTAAAAGCCTCCAATGATGGAGCACCCACAGTTTCTGAAGACAAATTGTTCCATTGATTGATTGCTCTCACTGTCAGGAAATTTCTCCTTAGTTCTAGGTTGGTTCTTTCCTTAATGACACCTGCATAACTGGATAGAAGCATTCCTGTCAAATCGACAACAAATGGTCAAAATTGGGAGTATCCTATCAAATTCTGTACCTGTCAACAGTGGTGTTCCCCAAGGCAGTGTTCTAGGACCAACTCTTTTCATACTCTACATAAATAACCTCTGTGATCATAATAAGAACAACTGTGTTCTCTTCTCTGATGATGTAAAACTATTCAACACCACAGACAATACTACTACCCTCCAAAAAGACCTTGACTATGTATCAGAATGGTCAAACAAATGGCAACTTCAAATCTCAACAAATAAATGCTCTGTCTTACATATTGACCAAAAAAAAATCAGAAAATAAAATACAGGCTGAATAGTCAAGACCTTGTTGAGGATCCAAACTCTGTCAAGGATCTTGGAGTACTCATCTCTAATGATCTAAGTGCTAGAGCCCACTGTAACTACATAGCCAAAAAGGCATTAAGAGTTGTTAATTTAATCCTATGCAGCTTTTTCTCTGGTAATATCACACTACTAACTAGAGCATACAAAACATTTCCTAGACCAATACTTGAATACAGCTCATCAGTCTGGAACCCACATTACATATCTGATATTAACACAGTAGAGAAAGTCCAGAAATATTTCACAAAAAGAGTTCTCCACCTTTCTACTCATTGCAGAATACCTTATACCACCAGAATTGAAATTCTAGATCTAGAAAACCTAGAACTATGCTGCCTTCGGTCCGATCTAAGTATAGTATATAAAATCATACATTGCAATGTGCTACCTGTCAATGAATACTTCAGTTTCAACCATAATAATACAAGAGCACACAATAGATACAAATTCATGGTTAACTGCACCAAACTAGATTGCAGGAAATACGACTTCAGCAACAGAGTGGTCATTGTCTGGAATATTCTACCTGACTTTGTGGTTTCTTCCCCAAACTCCAAAAACTTTAATCTTAGACTGTCTACAATTGACCTCACCCTTTTCCTAAGAGGTCTGTAAGGGGCATGCATCAGCACACCAATGTGCCTACTGTCCGTGTCCTATTGTTTCTTTTATTTTTCTTATATATATCCATGTATTCCTAACTATGTTTTTACTTATACCTATTATCTTGTAAGCAACTGACAAATATATACAATACAATACAATAAATAAATGAGTTTCCATCTATTGCTTTTTGTCTTTCTTTCTGATGCTTTGGAAAATAGGTTGACCCCCTCTTCTCTGTGGCAGTCTGTAAAATTTTGGAACACTGCTGTCATATCACCCCTAGTCCTTCTTTTCATTAGACTAGACATAACCAATTCCTGCAACCATTCTTATATATTTTGACCCCTACATGACCCCATAGGAATCTGACTATTCCCTTGGAGAAAAAGAGACTCAGCAGGTAAATCACAGAGCACACAAAAGAAAAAAGGTAGGAGAAAAGGGAAACCTCCCTCCACACCCACAGCAACCACTCACAGTGCAGATTGCTTCACCCAGGAGCCAGCACTCTTCAACCAATCAACTCTAACTGTGTGCCCAGATTAATTGTAGAACCCCACAATTCCAGCTTCTAAATTAAATATTTTAACGATGCATCACGAAGCAGAACATCCTTCTTGGGTTTCTGGATGGAGAATGGAGATGTCCTCCTATCGTTTCCTTCTATGCTCTCATCCTGGAATTCCTGTAATAAGCTTCTTTCAACTCTTCCCAAGTGCTAGAGAAGGATCATAAATGATACACACACAAAAAAAAATACTTTGTCCTTTGTGCCATGAAGGAAAATCTCTTGGGTTGTTCCTCCAGGTTCAGTCTTGTGGAGAGCAGGAAGTTGAGTTCAAAAGAAGATCAAAGAAGCTTAGCCTTTCAGTATCATTAAGAAATTTATGACATCCCAACCATTGCTCATTTGTTTGAAAATGGTGCGGGAGCATCTAAGAAATTTAGAAGAAGCACAGGAGGATGCTAGCTTCCAACATCTCAATAAAAGTATCTGATGACACTTTGATCTCACCCTTGTATGCAAAATGTAAAATCCAGAAAAAGTGTCCTCTTCCCCTCCCCCTTGAAGAGATGAATATCACAGGCCTTCTCTCATTAGCAAATTGACCTGACTCCAGCCTTTTGAACTTAGGAAGGCTGACAAGATAGCAACCTGAAATAATCCTTGATGTTTTTCTGTTTGCCTCAATTTGTCCTTTTCTTTATAACGGAGTAAAAGAATAACAGAATTGGAAGGGACCTTGGAGGTCTTCCAGTCCAACCCACTGCTCAAATACAAAACCCTATATCATTCCAGACAAATGACTGTCCAGTCTCTTCTTAAAAGCCTCCAGTGATGGAGCACTTACAACTTCTTGTGGCAAGCTGTTCCATTGGTTAATTGTTCTCATGGTCAGGAAATTCCTCCTTAGTTCTAGGTTGCTTCTATCCTTGATTAGTTTCCATCCTTTGTTTCTTGTCTTGCTTTCTGGAGAGAGAGATAGATAGATAGATAGATAGATAGATAGATAGATAGATAGATAGATAGATAGATAGATAGATAGATAGATAGAACAACAATAATTACAACAGATAGACAAATAGATTGATACAAATGATATTCAGACAGACAGAGACAGATCAATTGCAGGATATAATCTGTTTAAAGTAGAGCTGCCTGAGTGGTGGTGATTTTTTTCAGTGCTGATGGTGATACTGAGAGAGAGAGAGAGAGAGAGAGAGAGAGATCAGGCAGGCAGGCAAACAGACAGACAGACAGAGGCAGATATTGTTGCAGGATGTAATCTGTTAAATAAAGCCACCTTTTGTAATTGACTCATTGTGATCTTGTCAATGCCGATGGTATTCTAGTGGTTGGAACGCTAAGGTTCCAACCACTAGATTGGAGCTAGGTTCCTGATGCTAAGTTTTTTGTTTTTTGTTTAGATTAGGCAACATTCATTAGATGTGCCTATTATGACTATAACCGAGGTAGAAAAAAAAATAATCACGTCCAAGTGAAAAGTTAGTTGAAACTTTTCAAACTTTTCAATACATTTCCTTGAAATTAAGCCCATCAGACAGTGAGTTAAACACATATAGACTGCATTATTCAGAATATATATAACCCAGCAGGATTAAAATGGTGAAACAGAGCAGTTTCTAATGCTCCTTAAAAGCCAGGGGAGAACTAGTTGCACCAATTCCATTGATCTGTGAAAGCATGTGCAAATCATCCTGTCTATTTTATTGATAAACTTTCTTTTGGCATTAACAATCCTGAGTCATGAGAAGAGATGCAAAACCTAAGGTAATCTTGAGACAAAGGAGAGGAAACTGTGATTTAAGAAGAAACTCCTATAGAATCAAGATCACATGAAGAGTTATTATGACTTTATAATGCATTCATAAGACCAGAAGTGGTATTCAGCAGGTTCTGATCAGTTCTGGAGAACTGGTAGCAGAAATTTTGAGTAATTTGGAGAACCGGCAAATACCACCTCTGACTGGAGATTTTACAGTATCCTTCCCCTGCCAGGCCCACCAAGCTACGCCCACAGAACTGGTAGTATTAAAAATGTTTTAATCCCACCACTGCATAAGACCACTCTTGGAATATTGCAAACAGTTTTGGTTGCCATAATATATAAAAAAAGATGTTGAGACTCTAGAAAGAGTATAGAGAAGAGCAACAAAGATGATTAGGAGTCTGGAGGCTAAAACATACAAAGAACGGTTGTTGGAATTGGTATGTCTAGTTTGATAAAAAGAAGCACTGTGGGTGACATGGTAACAGTATTCCAATATCTCAGAGGCTGCCACAATCTATTCTCCAAAGTACTTCAAGGTAGGACAAGAACAATGGATGGAAACTAATCAAGGAGAGAAGCAACCTAGAATTAAAGAGAAATTTAGAGAGAAAATCCAGCAAATAAAATTATCTTCTAAGCTTCAGCTACAAAAACCCTAGGTTTCTAATAATGAGCTACTTGTTCATTGTATACTTAGAGTTGCTTATAGTTGCCTCTTACATCCATGGAAGTTACACACATGGATAACGTTTAATTTTAATGTAAATGGGGTCACTTATATTACACTCTTGTTGTGCAAATCACACAAAATTCCCATTCTGGAAAATGAGTGTTCCAAGACTGTCTTCAGTGCATAAGCTCTCAGTGTACATACAAGCAACATGATAAATCATGATAATAATCATAAAATAAAATCATCATAAATCATGATACAACACTCAGTGATGATGCTCATGAGATACTAAATAAACAATCAACATCAATCATAACAGGATAATATATAACTGCCATCAACATAAATCGTAAGATACAAACAGTTACAGTCATAAGAAGCTAAGGAAGTAGATAATAGGAAAGATGAGGAGGATAATAGTAATACAACCCTACTAGGTTGTTTGACATCCCAGGACATAAGAAAATGTTGTGGGAATTAATTCTTTAGCAGAATGGTGGCCTGGAGGGAAACTTATCAAGTGACTGATAACACTTTTATAACCATCATTGAAGTGATAGTCCTTGTTGCTCTTACTTTGATATAGTAAAGGTTGTATGATTCTAGAAGATGCCATAAGTTACTAAAGGTAAGCACCACCTTAAGGTTGGGAAAATTATTCTAGATGGGGGCTATTCCTACTCAGTATAAAGAAGTGTTGTGGCCTGCCAGTGGCCTGCAGAGCTGGCAGCAGACTTGGACAGTGAGGAAGTTGGGGAGGAACATGGACCAGTCCTGGAGTCTGGGGAAGGCTCTGACGAGGTCTCTGCGTTGGAGGCAGAGATGGGGCCAGGGCCCTCTGGCAGTTATCAGCTGCCTTCAGAGTTAAAGATCAGTGGGATGGAAGAACAGCTGGAGCCTTTTCCCAGTGTGTGCATGCGCAGAGCTGCCAGGAGCTAACAAACAAGCGTCAACTTGGAAGTAAAGCCACAGATGGACGGTGAATAGCCACTCCCATAGGGAATAAAGAGGAGTGAAAGGGAAGTAGTGTTTGCAGGAGGCAATCAATTCAGTTCATTAGGGTGAAGATCTGTTCCAGATTGTAATTGATGCCTCAGTGTGGCATTTGGAAGACATTGGCCTGGCAACTCTCCCAGACTGATAAAGGTTTGTAGTTGTGAAATCTCATGAAAGACTGTTTGTGTTGTGATTAGCCGGCAGCAGGTGCAGATGGCTGAGGAGACCAATGACTCTGATGAGGGGCCAGGAGCATCAGGGAGTGGATTGCTGCCTTCAGAGATTTTGGGGGCTGGCAGCAGCGATGAGGAGGTTCCCAAGGAGCCTGTGCCAAGTGCACATGCACAAAGGATTGCTCAAAGGAAAGAACAATTACAGCAGCACAGGCGACTCAGGAGTAAGGCTGCAAGGTAATGGCCCCTCCCTCAAGAGGATAAAAACCAGGTTTGGAAAAGCATTCTTTGCAGAAGGCAAAGGAGCTCTGAAGCTCAACTTGTGGACATCTTAATTCGTGTTTGTAGAATCTTGTAAATTAGTTCTTATCTCTGGGTTTTTGGCAGCATTTTTTGGCAAGGCTCTTTCTTGTTGGAGCTGATTAGTGCAAAACAGCCTTTTATCTGCAAAGGAACAGAATTCATTATTAAACCTTTTTACAATTTACATTTTATTTGATTTGTCAATCGCTTACAAGATACAGGTATAAGAATAAATATACTTTTGAATACATGAGATAGATGCTTATAAGAAAAATAAAAAACAATAAGACAGGGATGGTAAGCACACTGGTGTGCTTATGCACACCCTCTACAGCCCTCTTAGGAAGGGGGTGAGGTCAATAGTAGACAGTCTTAGGTTAAAATTTTTGGGGTTTGGGAAAAAAACCACAGAGTCAGGTAGAGTATTGCACACATTGACCACTCTGTTGCTGAAGTTGTATTTTCTGCAGTCAAGTTTGGTGCGGTTAACCTTGAGTTTGTATCTATTGTGTGCTCTTGTATTGTTTTGATTGAACCTGAAGTATTCATTGACAGGTAGGACATTACAATGTATGATTTTATATTCTATATTTAGATTGGACCGGAGGCGGCATAGTTCTAGGTTTTCTAGGTCAAGAGTTTCAAGTCTGGTGGCATAAGGTATTCTACAATGAGTAGAGGAGTGGAGAACTCTTCTTGTGAAATATTTCTGGACTTTTTCAATTGTGTTAACATCAGATACATGATATGGGTTCCAGACTGATGAGCTGTATTCAAGTATAGGTCTAGCAAATGTTTTGCATGCTCTAGTTAGTAGTGTGATATTACCAGAGAAGAAGCTATGTAGGATTGGATTAACAACTTTTAATGCCTTTTTGGCTATGTAGTTACAGTGGGCTCTAGCACTTAGATCATTAGAGATAAGTACTCCAAGGTCCTTGACAAAGTTTGGATCCTCAACGAAGTCTTGACTATTTAGCTTGCATTTTATTTTCTGATTTTTTTTGCCAATATGTAGGACAGAGCATTTATTTGTTGAGATTTGAAGTTGCCATTTGATTGACCATTCTGATACATAGTCAAGGTCTTTTTGGAGGGTAGTAGTATTGTCTGTGGTGTTGAATAGCTTTACATCATCAGCTAAGAGAACGCAGTTGCTCTTAATATGATCACAGAGGTCATTTATGTAGAGTATGAAAAGAGTTGGTCCTAGAACACTGCCTTGGGGCACACCAGTATTGACAAGTACAGAATTTGATAGGACGCTTCCAACTTTGACCATTTGTTGTCTCTTTGACAGGAATGCTTCTATCCAGTTATGCAGGTGTCCAGAGATCCCGTAAGATTTTAGTTTTAAGAGCAGTTTGTTGTGTACCACTGAATCAAAGGCTTTACACAAGTCTGTGTAGATTGCGTCTATTGCTTTGCCCTGATCGAGTTGTATAATCCATTCGTTTTTGCAGTGTAAGAGTTGCAGATTACAGGATAGTTTTTTTCTGAAAGCAAATTGTTCATTAGAGAGTTTGTCTCTAAGTGGAGGATAATGGATTGGTTAATAATTGATTCCATGACTTTACAGGTGACTCAGCATAAGGAGATTGATCTGTAATTTTCAATGAGGCTGGGGTCTCCCTTTTTGAAGATGGGGATGACCGTGGCTTGTGACCATAGTTTTAGCAAGGAGCTGGTCCTGAAAGATTTTTCAAAGATTATGCTTAGAGTTTCGACTATGGCAGTAGATAGCTTTTTAAGAAGTAGGCACATACTCTGTCCGGTTTAATAGATAGGGATGGTTTTAGATTGCGTAGTGCTTTTTCAACGTCTTCCGTAAAATCAATAGATCATTGTAGTCTGTGGTTCAACTAGGAAGTACTGGGCTTGATCCATTGGTGTTTACAAATACTGGCCAAAGAATGTGTTAAAGAGGTTTGCTTTGATGGTGTCCTTGTTGCAGTCTTTGCCATTAGATCCTTTCAGGGGTGGGATGGACCTTGAGTCTTTTAATTTGTTGATTATAAAATTGTAGAAAGCACAGGTGGAATTTGTGGGTAGAAGGTTTTCCTCTTGTTTAATGTGATAATTAGTGCATTCAGTTTTTATCTGGTGGCATAGATTTTTGTATTGGCTTTTGAAGTTGGCAACGTGACCAGATTTGTTTTTTCACCAAAGTGATCTCTATTTGGATTGAGCCTTCCTTATTGTTATGGGTAATCTGTTTTTTTCTGGTTTTGGGAGTTGTTATTTGTACATATAGGGTACATATTCGTACATATAACCTTAAAAGATGTTGGTTGCTTCATTTGTCTGTGTTTACTCTTTAAGAATCCGGTTGGGTCGGCACAGTTTGCTGGGACTATGCTGGAAAATGAATGAGAGACATTCACTTTAAACTAAATAAAAAGGGTTTTGTTGGGACGAGGAGTCTGTTTCGTGCTTTTGAGGAAGCCTAGGTTAGAACAAGAAGCACTTTTCACCTCAGTAGGATACCATTTGAATACTTAGCATCATGATTTTAAACTTCTGAACACACTTGGTGCTCTCTCTCTGATAAATATTGGAAATGTATTCTAAAAGCAACCTCTAAGTTGGCACTGCCTAATTTGGATTCAATGGCTGCACTTTTCTTTACATGTATATATTTTCCTCTCGTTGAACGAAACAAAAATTCTTTGTGGAATAATGTGAAATGGAGGGAAACAGATGGAAAGTTTCCCAGAAAAGGGATGTGGATGAGTGACATTTTGGAAGACTGACAAGATTTTACAAGACTCCAATCCTTTAGGAAATGACATAGTGTAGATGTTCACCCCTTTTTTGGCACAAAGCAATGTTTTCAAACAGTACTATTAATTTTCATTGCTAGCATTCAGAAAGTTATCCAAAGCAGAAAGAAAATGATTTGTAAACTCAGCAAAGATTTCTGAAGGACTACTTTAAAAAAAAGTATATATGGATAAAGATTTCTGAAGTGCTACTCAGCATTTCCTCTTCCTTTTTCCACTCACTGTTTACAACTACTTCCCGCCTGTTCTTTAGAGTACATTTTTCACACAAGAGAACTTTTACCATTGCAGTAGCTCAGTGTTTCTATGATGGCTATGAGGTCCTTACTAATACTTTTGGAGGTCCAAGGATAGGAAGAATGTCAACAGCCTGATAGGGTTGAAGATGGGGTTGAAAGGTCCACATGAGGTTATGGAATAGGATCCCTCTTCTGGACTTCCCATGAAAATGGGGTTTCCCATAGAATCTATGCTGAATTATGACAAAAAAAAGCTGCCCCCCAAAAGCCAATATACAGTCCTAGGATACATCAACAGAGGGAAGGGGTCAAGAAACAACAGTACTGTTTACACCATGCTGGTAAGACCACATTTGGAATATTGGATCCAGTTCTGGTCATAAAAGATGTTGAGACACAGGTGCAGAGAATGTGGTCATATTAAGAGCAACTGCATTCTCTTTGCTGGTGATGTAAAGCTATTCAACACCATAGACAATACTGCTACCCTTCAAAAAGACCTCGACTATGTATCAGAATGGTCAAACAAATGGCAACTTCAAATCTCAACAAATAAATGCTCTGTCCTACATATTGGCAAATATATATATATATCAGAAAATAAAATACAGGCTGAATAGTCAAGACCTTGTTGATGATCCAAACTTTGTCAAGAATCTTGGAGTACTCATTTCAAATGATCTAAGTGCTAGAGCTCGGTGTAACTGCATAGCCAAAAAGGCGTTAAGAGTTGTTAACCTAATCTTACGTAGCTTTTTCTCTGGTAATATTACACAACTAACTAGAGCATACAAAACATTTGCTGGACCAATACTTGAATGCAGCTCATCAGTCTGGAACCCACATTATGTGTCTCATATTAACACAGCTAAGAAAGTCCAGAAATATTTCACAAGAAGAGTTCTCCACTCCTCTACTCATTGCAGAATACTTTATGCCACCAGACTTGAAATTCTAGACCTAGAAAACCTAGAACTACACCGCCTCCGGTCCGATCTAAGTACAGTATATAAAATCATACATTCCAATGTCCCACCTGTCAATGAATACTTCAGCTTCAATCATAACAGTACAAGAGCAAACAATAGATACAAACTCAAGGTTAATCGCACCAAATTTGATTGCAGGAAATATGACTTCAGGAACAGAGTGGTCAATGTCTGGAATTTTCTACCTGACTCTGTGGTTTCTTCCCCAAACCCCAAAAACTTAAACCTTAGACTGTCTACTATTGACCTCACCCCCTTCCTAAGAAGTCTGTAGGGGATGTGCATAAGTGCACCAATGTCCCTACCATCCCTGTCCTATTGTTTCTTTCATTTTTCTTATATGTATCCATGTATTCATAACTATGTTTTTACTTATACCTATTATCTTGTAAGCAATTGACAAACCAAATAAAATAAAAAAAGAAGTGCAAGAAAAATGATAAAGCCTGGAGGCTAAATTGTGTGATGAGCTGTTGAGGGACCTAGGTATATTCAGTCAATTTATCATGCCCCTGGTGGAGACTGACTCTGAGGAAGAGGAGGAACAGCTAACAGGGAGTGGGAGTGTGGCTCCAGAAGTGGTGGAGGAGGCTGGGGAAGGGCAGAGGCCAGCTGAGCAGTCAGAGGAGGATCCAGGCCCATCCCTTATCCATCCTAGGTCACGCAGGGAGGAGAGGATCAGGGAAAAGCGAGGTCTACTCAAGAGGAGATTACCATGATCCTCCTCGTGGCTTGCAGGTGGGAGCTATGCATATAAGTTTGTAACTGTGCAGTTAGAATTTGCAGGAGTCAATTTTAGTGTTCACCTTGAAACAGGTTTATCTGTGCTGGCGTTCTTCCCATGGACTCTCCTCAATTATTTTCCTGGAGTTTATGATTAGTTATCTTGGCTTGCTTCAGAACTCTCATCAATGCGGTTTGTTTTGGTTTTCTGTTTGCCTCATTATTTACTTTTGTGACTTTAAACTGTGCCTAATAAAACAGTGAAGTTAAGTTGAAGGCCTTACCGTACTGTAATGTATGTTTTGGGTTTTGTTTGAGAGACTAGGGATCATCACACTATTGAAGGGAAGGATTGTGTGTGGGGAGCAACTATCTTGTAGTATTTGAGGGGCTACCACAAAGAAGAGGGAATTGACTTCTTCTCTAAGCCTAGGGCACCAAACAGGGCAAGAAGTAATGGGGTTCCTATGATGGTATAATTCTATAATTTAGAGGACACTTCTCGGATTTTGTCTCTATCTCTCAGAAGCCATGAATATGATATATTGAAGATGGGGGGTGGAAATGGGAGTTAATTTAGCTTTCCACCCATTGGGTGGGAGTATTTATTGACTTGCATCAACAAATCTTAAGGTGTTTTGTATGACTGGGTTAGCTTCCTCAAGACCCTCAAGAAGAATTTCTGCAGTAAAAATGAATGCATTGCCAAGAATAATATTCTTGTTTTAGACATTGCTTGTTTTGAACATTGATGTACCATTTAAATAGAGAAAATCTATCTATCTATCTATCTATCTATCTATCTATCTATCTATCTATCTATCTACCTATCATCTATCTGTCTGTCTGTCTGTCTGTCTACCTACCTACCTACCTACCTACCTATCCATCTACCAACCTACCTACCTACCTATCATCTGTCTGTCTATCTATCTCTATCTCTATCTATCTATCTATCTATCTATCTATCTATCTATCTATCTATCCATCTATCATCTATCTATCATCTATCATCCTATTTATAACATGTCTGTCTGTCTGTCTCCCTCTATCTATCTATCTATCTATCTATCTATCTATCTATCTATCTATCTATCTATCTATCTACCCACCTACCTACCTACCTACCTACCTACCTATCATCTATCTATCATCTATCATCCTATTTATATCATGTCTGTTTCTCTCTCTCTCTCTCTCTCTCTCTCTCTCTCTCTCTCTCTCTCTATCTATCTATCTATCTATCTATCTATCTATCTATCTATCTATCTATCTATCTATCCAGAAGTGTGTGACAGGGAAAGAAGGGTTAAATGAGAGATTTTCCAAGATACAAAGGAAAGAGGAGACTTGGGATTACCTGCTTTTAAATTGTATTCTGTTGCCTGCTGTTTGGTTTGGGTAAACAAATGGATGTTGTTAAGAAACAAGATTTTTTTTTTAGAATGAAAAGGACATGGTCTAAGGTTTGGATGCCGTGGTTTATGGCATGATAAAGTTATGTAGATTTTTTTTAAAATCCTGATATCAAGAATGCCAAATTACAAATATAGTACAAACCCAGGCTTGCCTGAAAATGTTTCTGATGGCCTTAGTCCAAGAAGCATTTTAGAGAAAAGAATATGTAAGGCAACATGAAACAGTTAATGTATAAAGATTTGCTCATACAGGAAAATGGAGCGCTTTAGATGAAATCAAGAGAACAATTGACTGTAAAGTAATTTAGTTTTCAATGGCTTTCATATGCACAATTAAGATTTGACATAGATAAAACAGTACCAGGAATACAGTATGGTAAAAGAGAAATTGAAAATGAATCATGTACAAATTATGAACATTTGATTGCTGACATCTATAAACATTTTGCTGAAAAGCAAGCTACAAAATGAAAGGTCAAAATGGATTACGAACCTTGGTTTGAATATTTCAGTGGATCAGCATATTTAGTATTTATTTTATTTGTCAATCACTTACAAGATACAGGTATAAGAATAAATATAATTTTGAAAATATGAGATAGATACTTATAAGAAAAATAAAAAAAACAATAGGACAGGGACAGTAGGCACATTGGTGCACTTATGCATGCCCCCTACAGGCCTCTTAGGAAGGGGGTGAGGTCAATAGTAGACAGTCTAAGGTTAAAGTTTTTGGGGTTTGGGGAAGAAACCACAGAGTCAGGTAGAGTATTCCAGACATTGACCACTCTGCTGCTGAAGTTGTATTTCCTGCAATCAAGTTTGGTGTGATTAACCATGAGTTTGTATTTATTGTTTGCTCTTATATTGTTATGGTTGAACCTGAAGTATTCATTTGCAGGTAGGACATTGCAATGTATGATTTTATATACTATATTTAGATCGGACCAGAGGTGGTGTAGTTCTAGGTTTTCTCGGTCAAGAGTTTCAAGTCTGGTGGCATAATGTATTCTGCAATGAGTAGAGGAATGGAGAACTCTTCTTGTGAAATATTTCTGGACTTTTTCAAATCCAATTGAAAGGTCTCAAATAGAAAAAAGTGCATAAGAATAAACCAGAAAGGTAGATGAAAAAACAAAAATACCAGGAAAGGGGAAAAAAAGGCTTTTAAGGCTTTCCCTTTAAAATAAAAAGCAAATGTAGAGATTGGACTTCCAAAAAAAAAAGAGAGAGAGAGAAAGAAAAACAAAGACAAGCTCTAACAAAGCCAAAAACCCAAATAGTTATTACAAAAAAAAAGATTTTAGAAAATACAATAAAGCTGGTGAGGAGGGATAGCACAACTTAGGAAAAGTAAAAAGGGCACACTGCACTTTGTTTAATTATCCAAGGCTCTTATTATAACTATCTTCTCCAAAAACTTATCACCTTTCCCCCCCCATGTTTCAACACCAGACTCCAGCTGTTGATAGAAACCCAGAAGAGCACCTGCAATAATACTCTCTCATGCTCTTCCCTCTATCTTATCAAATAGCAATGTCCTTGAAAAAGAGTCTCAGTTCTTTCTTTCTCAGATTTGTCTGGTCACAGGGAAAGAGAATATTTTCAAGCCTCTAGTTGGCAGTGTTACAAAGTTTCTTTGCTCTCACTTTCCCCCTCCTTTTCCAAGCAGGATATAATAAGAATTTTTTAAAAAAGAAAAAGATATTTTTTAAAAATGAAATAACTAAAGGGAGCCTCTAGCCTAAAATATTACAAAATCAAAAAGGAGAAGAAAAAAATAGATATAAATGAAAAAACCAGTCCAATTTCAAAATACAAGATCATATATAGAAAATCCAGCAATGAGAAAAACAAACAAAACATTACTTTGACATTCCTATTTAAAATCGCCGCTTAATCACTTCTGTCAAAACTTTTACAGATTCTTTCTTTTCCTTAGGGTGTCCTTTCAGATCAGAGTTAAAAAAAAAGTTCTCACCAAACTGGCACACTCTTTCTTTCTGCTCTCTTCTGTTTCGGAGCTGTCCCAACTTCAGCAGCTTTAATGGCTGCCTCTTTGCCACTGGCAAGAAGAGCTTCTCCTGGATCTACCAGGGACTTTGTGGTATCCCTGGGATCAACAGGATGTGCTCTTCACTTTCACCATCTCTTTGGGATGGTTTAGATCTGATAGGACCATCCAGGAGCAAAGATATCGGCAGCGATCTCAGATCTCCAAGATCGCATGCCGTATCGTTGCAACGCCAGCTCCACCCTCCCTACCGTCCCTGTCTTAATGTACCCTTTTATTCATATCTATTTCATGTGTTAATAATCTTGTTCATACTTGTATATATTATCAAATGCATGCTTGACAAAATAAATAAATAAAATAAATAATTAAATAAAATAAATAAAAAAGAGAAGAAAAATAATGACTTCTGACTTTCTCTGGTACAAATATAGATGATCACATCCTCCTCCTTTTCTTCTTCTTCTTCTTCTTCTTCTTCTTCTTCTTCTTCTTCTTCTTCTTCTTCTTCTTCTTCTTCTTCTTCTTCTTCCCCTCCTCCTCCTCCTCCTCCTCCTCCTCCTCCTCCTCCTCCTCCTCCTCCTCCTCCTCTTCTTCTTCTTCTTCTTCTTCTTCTTCTTCTTCTTCTTCTTCTTCTTCTTTCTTCTTCTTCTTCTTCTTCTTCTTCTTCTTCTTCTTCTTCTTCTTCTTCTTCTTCTCCTCCTCCTCCTCCTCCTCCTCCTCCTCCTCCTCCTCCTCCTCCTCCTCCTCCTCCTCCTCCTCCTCCTCCTCCTTGGATGAGAAGCAAAATGTTTTCAAGAAAAACAACCAAGAAAGACCAGTTGCCTCTTGGAAAAGCACCTTTGGAACAACCATGACCTGGATGGCTGAGTACCTCCATAGACAGTTATGCAGAGTCCAATATCCTATCCAGTACTTGTCTCTTCCTCCCCATCTACTACTGCCTCTCCTAGAAGACTGAAAGTTTCTCAGTTGCAGTCAGTGTGCCACCAAACAGAGAAGCCACATTCTTCCAAATCTGGAGGAAAATCTCAGGTCAAATGAGAAATAATAAACAATACTGATGAAAGAAACAATGAAGGGGGCCCAAAGGAATCTTGGTTTATTTTGACACTTGGGCAAAACTTGTAGAACCAAACAAGTTAAGAGTTTGATCTCAGGAAAACAAGTCAAGTAACTGTTCTGATGGGCAAGTGGCATGTGCCTGCACAAGTGTGTTGTGTGCCATGTAACCAAAACATTGACTGCAAATATTTCCTTGGAAACGGGGCCAAGAGTAAATAGTCAGATGTCTTTCAAGTGCAGTTACTCCATGCATTGGCTTATGTTAAAAAGACATCTGAGATTTTAGCGGATGGAATTTGTGAGACTTAATCCTTTGGTTTCTCTGCTGCGCGTTCAACTGCTTGCCACCAAAATTATCTCATTCCCACTGTTGGAACAACCGTAAAACCATGAAAGAGAAAGGTACATGTTGCTTAACCAGAGATGGGGGGGGGGAGGGAGAAAAGAAACATGTTGGCAAAGCAAACCAGTGTGACATTTTTGATTTTTTTGTGTTGCAGTCAAATTTGATTGTAAAGGTGAATTTTAATCTCATTCTCATGCTTTTTATTATGGATTGCTCCTCAAATCTTAATTACTACTACTACTACTACTACTACCGTGTTTCTCCAACAATACGGCCTCCCCCAATAGGAAGTCCCAGCATGTTTTATCAGCAGAAAATCAAATTAAGCCCCTCCCCCGAAATTAAGGCCTATATTAAACGTGCAAAATGGGGGGGAATGGTGGGGGGGGGGCTTGCCGTTAGGAAGTACTTTTCTTGCATACCCGGATATGTGCTGCCTGCGTTGACTTTGGCGTTGGTGGGGCACTTCATATCAGGAGATCTTCTGCCACCGTTGCTTTCCCTTCTCCCTTGCTGCGTTTAGAGCAATGCTGTGGTGTTTGGCACAGCCACGCGCAGCCAGCCAGGGCCCCTCCCTGCAACTGGAGCCCAGCGGAGACACTCAGTTTTCTGTACGCTCATTTGCATTCTTGAAACCCCGCGCTTTGTTTGGCCAAAGCACGGGGCGATCTGATTGGTTTAGTGAGCCGCGCTGATTGGCCCGCTGCGAATCTCCCACGATTGGTGGAAACAAATCTCGGGAGATTCAAAGCGGTGCCATTGGCCGCGGCCGCCGTGGCTTGAGAATAAAAAGCCGCTGCTTTTCCCTCGGAGCTAGATTAGTTCCGGGTACTAAATAAAGAGCTGAAACCCTAGTCACCGCCTCCTGGTCTCCTTGCCGACGGACATGACACTGGCGATGAGGGTGGGATCCCGAGTCTGAACCCCATCGAGCATGTGTCCGACGGAAGCAAGACTGACAAGATGGTCAGCATCGCTCCGCATGCGCCCTTTAATCCCGCTAGCGAGGACTGGGAATCCTATAGATTCCTCATGTTCCTCGAATGCAGCATGTTCCTTATGTTCCTCATGTTCCTCGAATGCAGCAACATGAAGGACGCCACCAGGCCAAAAAAACGAGCTGTCTTCCTGACACACTGCGAGCCCGCAGTGTTCAAGATGGTGAAAGCCCTAGCAAAACCCGCTGACGTCACAGGGATGGACTGGGCCGACCTCGAACCTTTGCTCTGCAACCACTACGCCCCTGCCGTGCCCACCCTCATTAGGCGGCACAATTTCTACCGGCGGGACCAGAGACCGGGCGAAAGCATCAGCAACTTTGTTGCAGAGCTGCGGAACCTAGGAGGCATGTGCAGATTCTCTGACATGGACGAGGCCCTACAGGACCGAGTCGTGCTTGGACTTTGGGATCCAGTCCTACAGAGTCGGTTGATGGCCAAAGGCGACATCACCCTCGCCGACGCCATCGCTGAAGCCACCGCAGCTGAGGCCACCTGGCAGTCGGCGAACCGCATGCAGAGATCTGACGCAGGGGACCGCACCATGACCACCAACCCTGGACGGGCGACCGAGGCCCAACCGGAAGCAAGTCACCGTGAGACAACCACCCACCATGGCGAATTCCACTCCGCCTCCAACACCTCGGACGAGGAGGAGGAAATCCACCGGCTCCAGGCAGGACACGACCAGCGCAGTCGGCGGGGTTGTAAGTCGGGGACCACGTGTGCCGGTTGCGGAGGTGACCACCCTAGATCTGAGTGCCGTTTCTTCGATGCAGTCTGCCGGCACTGCGACAAAAAGGGTCACATCGCCCGTGTCTGCCGATTAAAGAAAGCCTACAGCCCCAGACGGCAAGACCACAGCGAGTGGAGACGGGACAGCACACCCCCCCAGAACCAGAGATCGACCAGCCGACAGCCGATGGGACTGGAGCGGGCGAACCTAACGAGGTGGCGAGACCCCACGGAAGGAGGAAACCTACCGGACAGTCATCATCAGCCACGCATCAACCACCGACACCCAAAAAGTCTATGTGGAGGTAGACATCGAAGGCGAGCCTTGCAAAATGGAGGTGGACTCCGGGTCCTACTTCTCCATGGTCACCTGGCAAGAGATCAAACACTTGGTGCCTACCATCCACAAGAAGGGACTGGAGAACCAGAGACTAATCATCAAAGACTACCAGGGAAACCGCATCCTGGTAGTCGGAACCAGACAATTCAAAGTGACATTTAAGGGCCGCACTGCAAAGCTTCCCCTGATGATCATGGACCGAGACCGACCCAACCTTTTGGGACTGCAATGGTTCGCACCGCTCGGCATCGAAGTCACAGGCATCAATCACATCACCGAGACCTATTGGGAGCAACAACTGGCATGGGACTTCCAGGAAGTGTTCGACGGCACCCTAGGCAAGTACCGAGGGCCCCCCCATCTTCAGCCTAGATCCTAACATTCCCCTGAGATGCCTAAAACCAAGGCGGGTACCTTTTGCACTCCAGCCAAAAATTGACGAGCAAATTGACAAGCTCGTCAAGCAAGGGGTCCTACAACCAATTGACCATGCCCGGTGGGAGACCCCAATTGTCACCCCAGTCAAGCCCGATGGGTCGGTGAGAATCTGTGGGGACTATAAGGCCACCCTAAATTGCACCTTGCAACAAAGCGCCTACCCCGTCCCAGGAGTGCAGCATCTTCTACAATCACTGGGGGAGGCAAGATTTTTGTGAAACTCGACCTGGCCCAAGCATACCAATAGCTGCCGGTCGACGCAGAAACCGTGGAGGCGCAAACCATAGTCACCCACCGGGGAGCTTTCCGATGTAACCGACTCCAGTTTGGAGTCAGCGTGGCACCTGGAATTTTCCAGAGCCTCATGGAGAGACTCTTGCAAGGCATCAAGGGGGTAGTGCCCTACTTCGACGATTTGCTGGTGTCGGCAACCAACCAGTGAGAACTGGAGGGTCGGCTAAGGGAGGTGCTAACCAAATTCAAGGAAACCGGGCTAAAAGTGAAGAGGGAAGAGTGCCAACTTTACACAGAGCGGGTCGAGTTCCTAGGGTACCTCCTAGACCGGCATGGCATCCACCCAACCGCAACCAAAATCAGAGCCATTAAGGAGGCCCCCACACCCAGGACTAAAACGGAACTGCAGGCATTTATGGGATTGCTTAATTTTTACAATGTTTTCCTGCCCCAAAAGGCGACCACGGCGGAGCCTTTGCATAGGCTCTTGGACAAGGCGGCTACCTGGACTTGGGGGAAATGCGAGGAAGCCGCCTTCAGGAAAACCAAGGACCTGCTCACCTCGGATGCTGTCCTCATCCAATACAATGAGACCTTACCACTCGCCATCACATGCGACGCCTCACCCTTCGGTGTCGGCGCTGTCCTCAGCCACACAATCCCAGATGGAAGAGAAGCACCCATCGCTTTCTTCTCCAGAACACTCACCAAACCAGAGCGGAACTATAGCCAGCTGGACAAGGAGGCACGAGCCATCGTCACAGCAGTGAAGAGGTTCCCTGAGTACCTCTACGACCGCACATTCACAATCATCACCGACCACAAGCCGTTGCTGGGCATCCTGGCAGGGAACCGGGCCACCCCGAACATTTTATCTCCCAGAATGACAAGGTGGTCCGAATTCCTTGCTGCCTACAGCTACCAGCTCACACACCGACCCGGTAAGACTATCACACATGCAGACGCTTTGAGTCGCTCGCCGCTACCCGATCTAGACACTGACCCAGCACCCACGACGAGCGCCCTCAGCATAGAGACTCTGCCCAATCTACCCATAACCGCGTCAGACATTGCCCGAGAAACCAATAAAGACAAACGTCTGGCGCGGGTGTTACATTGGGTGGAGAAAGGGTGGCCGGAAAAGGACAACGGCGAAGCATTCAAAACATTCCGGAACCAGCAAACAGAACTCTCACTGCAAAAAGGGTGTGTACTGTGGGGGGATAGGGTGGTTATCCCAGAAAAACTGCAAGGGGAGGCATTGGAATTGTTACATGAAGGGCACCTGGGCATAGTTAGAACGAAAGCCCTGGCCAGGAGTTACGCTTGGTGGCCAGGGATGGATAAACAAATCGAGACCTGGGTGGCAAGGTGTCAACGCTGCCAAGAAACCAGACCGAGCCCTCCCACGGCACCGATCCTAGAATGGGAAACTCCCAGGGGACCTTGGTCTAGGGTCCACATAGACTTTGCCGGGCCCACCAAGGGACATACATTCCTAGTAACCGTAGATGCTTACTCCAACTGGTTGGAGGTAAGCAACATGAAATCCACCACCACAGAGGCCGTGACCAAGGAACTTTGCAAACTATTCGCAACACACGGCCTCCCGGATGTCATCGTGTCGGACAACGAGCCCCAATTCACCTCGCTGGAATTTGAAAAATTCCTAGTGGAACGGGAATTGTCAGTGCATACGACACGCACTGACAGTGGAACGGGAACTGTCAGTGCATACGACACGCACTGACAGCTCCGGCGCATCCGGCGGCGAACGGAAGGACAGAACGGATGGTTCAATTTACGAAAAAAACCATCCAGAAAATCGAACACGGGGAAATCCAAGACAAAATAAATAAAATGCTTTTTATACAACATATAACCCCGAACACGACAACAAACAAAAGCTCGGCAGAGCTACTAATGGGGAGGAAAATAAGGTCCCCACTCGATAGACTGCACCCCACATACAACCTGGAAAAACCCCGAAACTCCTCCAGCAAGCACTGATCCTTTGCACCAGGCGACGCCGTCTACACAGAAAACCTAACCGGAGACCCACTATGGGTACCAGCAACCATAAACCAACTGACAGATCCCCGCTCATATCGGCTGCAAACAACCGAGGGACGAGCGTGGAAACGCCACATCGATCAAATAAGATCGAGAACAGTCACGAGAAACACAACCAACATGCAACCAGACATAGACAATCCCCTTAACACAAACCAAGAGGGGAGGGAATATCCCGGCAACCAAAACCCAGAAGAAAGGAACCATCCATACTCACCAGCAAGCAGCCAGCTCGGAACCTCACCAGGGAGAAGCAGCCAGGCCAGCTTGACCAGCCTGGAAAGACCAGGCGGGAGCGGCGAAAACCGCAGCTCAACCAGCCTGGGTAGACTGGGAGGGAGCTGCGACAAGCGGCCCAGCAAGGCCTACCAGGCGGTTCCATCGACGAGGCCGAGAGACACAGAGAACCCAACCGAACTGGCCGGGAGCCAACCAACGACTGACCTGCGCAGGTCCAGTAGGCAAGTGTGGAGCCCTACCTACTTACGGAACTACATTACATAGGACCAAACCAAGAGGGGAGGGGTGTTCTGTACGCTCATTTGCATTCTTGAAACCCCGCGTTTTGATTGGCCAAAGCGTGGGGCGATCTGATTGGTTTAGCGAGCCACGCTGATTGGACCGCTGATAATCTCCCGCGATTGGTGGAAACGAATCGCGGAAGATTCAAAGTGGTGCCATTGGCCGCGGCCGCCGCAGCTTGAGAATAAAAAGCTGCTGTTTTTCCCTCAGAGCCAGATCAGTTCCGGAGACTAAATAAAGAGCTGAAACCCTAGTCATCGCCTCCTGGTCTCCTTGCCGATGGACACGACACTCAGCTTCAGGCGCTCCTGTCACCATCTTCCCTTCACCTTAAAGGCAAAGCCAATTCTTTTAAAAAGCAATGTCCTACTACTGTTACAACAAAGCCTCCCCTGCCCAAGAGGGCAGCCCAACCCCACGTGGGGAGGCAAATCTCCCGGGGCTGCAGCGCAGGATCGGCCCACCCTGGGAGAAGCGCCCAGCCGCCATCCCTGCCTGGCACCAGGCAGAGCGTGAAGAGCTTTGCCTGGGGTGCCCAGCGCAGCTGACAGGTGGGCCTTCCTTCCTGGCAGTGGAACTCTCGCCAAGGCAGTGAGCACCTCCCCACCAGGACCTCTGCTCATCTTGCCAGGGCTGCGCCACAGCCGTGTGGGCCAGGCAGAGCCAGGAAAGCAAGCCATAGGTACGCGTCCGCCTGCCAAGCAAAAGAGCCGGGCCAACTTGAGCTTGGCTTCCTTCCTAAGTCCCTCCAACCTAAACCCAAAGGGGCCACCGGGAGAGGCCGCCCGAGGCAGTGATAGCACTCACCCATCCGTGGACAGGGAGGCAAGGTGATGGCCTGCACCGCGTCCTCCTCGAAGCTGAGCCCCGCCAAGTCAGCACCTCTGCCCAATGCCTTTGGTACTGCAGCGTTTGGAGATGTATGGGGATGGGGACGGACTGGGCGAGGGGTGGAAAGGATGGGTGGCTTCTGGCTCTCTCTGCCGGACCCACCCTCAAGACGAATTCTGTGTCAAGACAAGACAATTGCACATATAATAGTGGGTTGATCACACAATCAGCCAGATGTTTAGACTGGATTTGGCATTTTTATCAACTCATTGAGCCCTTCTGAAGAATCTATGATAGATGTTATTAGAGATATCTTTGCAGGATATAAGCTGTTCCAAATAAAGCTGCCTTTTGAAATTGGTTAATGGTAATTTTTTCAATGCCAATGGCATTCAAATGGTGCTACAGTTGTTTTGGGATTGCATCTAAGCACTTATTACTATATAATATATTATAATTGTTATCAAAAGAAACTTTTAGACAATGAAGAAGCCTGACATTCAGCAATTGACAAGTCCAAACTGATGAAGCTTCTTGGATGAGAAGCAAAACCTCTTCAAGGCAAAATAAAGTCCAGTTGCCTTTTTCAAAAAGCACCTTTAATACAGACATTCAGCAGCTATGTTATCGCACATCATGCTCAATCCAAATCAAAACATCACTGTGAAATATGAGTGATGAGCCCAAACAATAGTGTTTCATTCAAGAATCTATGATTGACTAAACCATGATGCATGCCGGTCAATGGCAGTAAGAGAGAGATCATTGTCCTCAATTGCAATCTTTTTCTTTTTTCTCCATAGTGATAGATGATAAATAATTAAAACTGATTAAAACCAAAGGTTATATTGAATAAAGCATTTTGTGGCAGTCAAATTGCCAGTTTATATTCTCTTTCTTAATTTTTCAAAGGAAACAAAATGTACATTTAACTTTAATTATAAGTATGCTGGAGAATAAACTCGATGTATGAGACACTCCTATGGGCTCTTGCCAAAGAATGTCTGAACAATAAACTTCAAAATTATATACATATCTCTACAGGCCTGAAAACATGTTTGCACAGAATTAATTCATACTATTGTCCTAATATTTCACAGCTGACTTTTGTCAGCCAAATAGGTACATTGGGCAGGTACGAATCAGGATTAGGGATGCATCACAGGATTAGCACTGAGGTTCTTGTGAGATACAAGCTTGATTGTGAAGATGTGTCTTCAGGACCCAGAATGTTGGGTTTCTTTGTGTTATCAAAAGCATTTGTGTGGATGACCCCTGGGTGAGCATTATAAGCTTGCAATCTTTGATCAGGGAGTCCATAATCCATGGTTTTTAGGAGATTATGGTTGAGTTAGGATCAACCTTGGCCTTGAACAAAAGTGAAATCCTTGCCTTTTATTTTGGATAAACCATATTTCCTCCAGAAGTAGAAATTCAGTCCCTTGTAATTGACTCTGCTTTCTCTTATTAGTCAGCAAACCAGCAAATTATCAAAATATGGTTTAACTGCATGTTATTGGAACAGTTAGAACCAATCAGTTTATTTCACCGAATGGGAAAGAACAACGGGGAAGCTAGGAGGCTGAGATTCTGGGTAAGATTCTGAGATCCTTGAAATTGCTTTGATTGGCAGAGTGCCCCACAGAAGAAATGACACATTTTGTATCTCTGTGCTAAAAACAGTGTCATTTTACAAGATCCATCCATCTCTCTTTCTCTGTGACTCTGTCTCTGTCTCTGTCTCTCTCTCCCTCTCTCTCCTTCTCCTTCCCCCTACCTCCCTCTCTCCCCCCTCTCTCTCCCCAACTCTGTCTCTCTCTCCCTCTCTCCTCTCTCTGCAATATTTAGCTCTTCTTCCATGGATTGTCACATTAATTCATAATTGCCTCATCAGTCTTTATTCACCCCCTAAAGAAAGAAATTATGCCTAAGTATTGGAAAGTAATGAGGAAAACTATCCTTAAAATTGTTTGCCTTGTGTTGAGAGTAAAATATTGTCTCTCTTTAAGAAAATCTGGTATTTTCACTCTCTCTTTCCCTCCCTCCCCCTGCGGCCTCTCTCTGTTTTTTTTTCTCTCTCTCTCTCTGTCTCTCTCTTCTCTCTCTCTCTCCATCTCCCTCCCTCCCTCCTCCTCTCTCTGAAAGTCAGGGATACACAATTTACTAATTGTGTTGTCTTTCCCCCTTGAGCAACAGGGTTCAACATGCAAGAGGTGGCAGCTTTCTCGTTTTGTTTATGAGATAGCCAGAATTCTGCATCAACCAGCTGTCACTTATTTCACCAGGAAAGTGTGACAAATGGAAGCATTAAGTAACTCACATCATCTTACCCCACACATGATTGATATCAGCTTCTTCCAAAACAGGGCTATAAATAACATTACTCAATATCAATATTGCATTTGTATCCAGGGTTGTATTTATTCTGGAAATATGCCCCATCATTATTGGAATTCTGCTCTTGTTATTTTTATTTTTTTGGAGGGGCTCCGAAGGAAGAAAATGAAAGGCACAAAGATGAGGTGGAAAAGATGATGATCAAATTTTCCTTTTCCATGTGGGCTTATTTTTCTGAAAATTACAGTAGGATATTCTTAGAAGAAGGGAAATGCCTGGGCAGCTGACATTTGGTGAGCTGGTCTGTGTGTGTGTGTCCTGAAAAGACACCGAATGATATATTTATCAGATGCAAATCAAGAGTGTCTTGTTGTGCAAGCAGAACTGAGGCTGTTTATATCAGAAGCAAAACAAATTCTGTTTAATGGCCTGTCAGTCAGCACCACCGCTGAGCTCCCACCTTCAAATTTAGACCTCTGTGGAAGCTCTTGATGGAAGAAGTTAGAAGCTAAGCAATGGCTCTCTATATGCTTAAGATTACTGTAACACCAATGTGCTTGAGGTGACCTTTCAAGACCACGCGGAAAATGATGTGTCTGCTTAGTCTTAGTGGATGTTCTTTTCTAACAAATCAAACACAATCCAAAGGGAACAGAAATGCTTCTGCAAAATAATTAGCTGTGATAAGCCAAACTGTGCGAGACTGCCAAAAGATAACAGACAAGAAATAATCTGCAATACAAGAATCTTCAAATACAAACTCAGGATACTGGAATGTCCACAAGGCTGGAGTTTAAAAACGTCTTTGCCTTCTGCAAAGAACATTTGTTTCACAGCTGGCTTTTATCTTCTTGAAGGAGGGGCCATTACCTTGCAGCCTTACTCCTGAGTCGCCCATGCTGTTGTAACTGCTCTTTCCTGCAAGCAGCTCTGAGTGCACTTGGCACAGGCTCCTCGGGAACCTCCTCATCACTGCTGCCAGTCCCCATAATCTCTGAAGGCAGCAGTCCACTCCCTGATGGTCCTGGCCTCTCATCTGAGTCATCGCTCTCCTCAGCCATCTGCACCTGCTGCCGGCTAACCACAACAGCAGGTGTGAACCAGTTTAGCCACACAACCTCAGTGTTATGGCCGCTAGTAAATTCCTGGGGCCAATTCAGTTTAATCTCAACAATCCTGACTTTGCTGCTGAGTGACTCTGTTTTTAAAAATGACCTGAGTCATCTTCTGGAGAGTCTATTTTCTCCTCTTAGAAAAGAAAGTTTCAATACTTGAGGTTGGAAAGTTTGGTTAAAAGAATGGGAACCATTCTTCCAAGCCCTCAGATATCAAAAGAATGGCTAAGTAATCTTTCAGGAAAGACTAGTACCCTTTTCCATGAGAAGATATGCAAAGTTGAGGGCCAAGTGGACCAAGGAATGAAGCAAAGCCCCTATTTAATTGGCAAATATGCTTGTCTTGATAGAATTAGGAGAGTCATTTCTTTAACAATAATAGCAGATGGCTTGCCATTCAACACTCATAAGAAGAACAGAACTTGAAGTGGCTGGATGCATAATTTTATTCTTTGTTGCAAAATAAAGAGTCACCACCCCAAGCAAACTCATCAAAGTCACAGAGAACAAGGGAGCAGCCCATTCTCCAAAGCACCAGAGGTCAGGAAAAGAAGAAATGGGTCTTCTGGTTTGAATGGCTTTCGGCGACAGACAGAAATCCGTGATCGTGTGCGGTTTCTGTCTGGGCTTGCTGCTGGAGCGCCCCAAGCTGGCTGGTTTTGGGCTAAGCCATCCCAGAGAGGTGGTGAAGAGCTGGGAGACCACCAGCAAGGTTGAGGAGAGCCACATCTCTCCTCCTCAGCTGGCCATTACTCCCTTTCCCAAAGGTGGTTGCAGCAGTGGTCAGAAATAGCCACCACAAAGAAGAACTCGACCGGAAAAGAATGTGCATGAGGAAGATAAAAAGTGAAAGTTTTGGCTGACCAGGTTAAATTGTAAAAGCAACAACCAAGGTACCCTGGAATTTAAACTTCCAAAAAAAAAAAAATCGCTCCCAACGAAGAGTCGGAAGCAGTGAAGGAAAGTGAAAAGGGAAAGGTTTGGCTCCCCCCCTTCTCTCTCCTTCCCTATACTGACAACTAAGAGACTTAAACAAGAAATCAGAAAAATCCACTTTGACTTCAATAGGCAATTAAGATGAAAATAAAACAAAATGCCAAAGGGATAATAAAGATTTCTGGACATTAAAAACTTTCTTTTTCATAAGCAGGAAGGGAGAGAAAAAGAATAAGGGCAGGATCTGGAAGAGGGAGGAAACTGCCTGGTATTAAAAAGAATCTAAAGTAAAACTTCAACAAGACTTCTAAAAGATACATTTTAACTGAAACTTTGCAACTAAATAGTAACCCCAGGAAGAGAAAGTGGAAAAACAAGAGCAAAAAAGAAACAGCTTGCATTTATTTGGATTATTTGGTGATCTTTGGATTTTTGGTTATTATATTTGAATGACTAAAATCAATCAGGTGGTTGTTTAAAAATTTATACAATGGCACCACTTCTGGATGAATTGAAAATGGAACTTAAAAAGTGTAAAGAAGATGCACAAGAAGGGAAGGGTTCTCTTGGCTTTGTCTTTCAATTCTTAGAAATTGAGATTTGGAACTATGAGAAACAACAAGAAATGACTGCAAAACAAGAAGACTGGGACAAAGAAGAAGCCATCTTTAATGAACAAGCAATTTTATGTGGGGAAGAAAAAGGAAAGGGAGGAAAGAGAGTGGAGAATTTAAGACTTTAAAAAACAACCAAAGAAAAGAAAAATAAGTAGAAAAATAAGTATAATACTGGAAAGCAACAGAAAAGGGAAATACAGAAGAGAGAAATAGAGGTAGAGAGACAAGGAGGTAAAAAGGGGAGAGAGAAGAAGAGAGGGAAGAAGGAAAGGAAAAGAAGTTACAAAGAACCGGAGCAAGATATAGAGAAACAGGACCTATTTAGAGATAATGGGTGAAAGTCTAACTGAAAAAGGGATTCTGTAAAGGTACATAAGATTGTATTGTTATTTAGTAATAGAAATAACTTTAGAAAATTGGAAACAACGTATGATTAAAATAAGGGATAAAATAGTGTAATTTAGTGAAATCTTAGTGTAATTTAATGGAAATAAGTGAAATAAAATAAATGAGAAAATTGAATTAGGAAGGAACGGGAACATTTTAATTAGTTAATGTTTTATAAAATATAAGTGAAGAGGGGGGGAATTAACTATGGAAAGCTTATAATTGTTGTCATAGAAGTATGATATTTAATTGAAAAGTAATATTAAAGAAGTTAAGACTTTAATGAATATTAATATTAATGATAGAATTGAATTGGAATGGAATGTTGTTTTAATTATATACATTTATACTTTTTTTAAAAAAATTAAGAATACAATGTGTATTTTAAGAATGTACCAAGCAGAATCCAAATGGAAGTTATGTATTATATTGAATGTTACAACTTTAGGGAAAAGATATAAAGGCGTCATACTCCAATCAGTAACTACAGGAGAAATTTTGTTTAATGAGAAAAGATAATAGATAATTGAAACAGGACAGGCAAAAAATATAAATACAATGATTTGAATTGAGATGAGATAATTAAAATAAAATTGAGAAAATTAAAAGAGGGGAGAAGCTATGCAGAAAATGTAAAACAGTAATAAGATATGGAATAGAATATAAAAATGAGCATGAACCTGAATTTGTGTCTGTACGAAGAAATGTAACCCGGGATTATGCTCCTTTCAAAAAAAGATGTTTTATTTGTATTTTTTTTTTCTCTTTGTGAAAACTCAAATAAAATTTACAAAAAAAAAAAAAAAAAGGAAAAGAAGAAATGGATGAAAACTAATCAAGGAGAGAACCAACCTAGAACTGAAGAGAAATTTTCTAACAGTGAGAAAAATTAACCAGTGGAACATCTTGCCTCCAGATGTTGAGGGTGCTCCATCACTGGAAGTTTAAAGAAGAGACTGGATAACCATTTGCCTGAAATGGTATATGGTCTCCTGATCTATCAGAGGATTGGAGTAGAAGACCTCCAAGGTCCCTTCCAATTCTGTTTGAACTATCCTCTAGAACCTGATCTAGCCCCATTATAAACTGAATCTCACTAAATATCTATGGAGGTTCTCACTCATCCAGGTCCTGGTTGTCCCATAGGTGCTTTTTCAAGAGGCAACTGGACTCTGTTTTTCCTTGAAGATGTTTCGCTTCTCATCCAAGAAGCTTCCCCAGTGCTTCAGTTTTTGGATGAAAACTGAAGCTTCTCATATCAAGGCGCTTCTTTAGTTCTGAAGAAGTCAGAACTGCAGAAACTTCTTGGATGAGAAGTGAAACGTTTTCAAAGAAAAACAGAGTCCAGTTGCCTTTTGAAAAAACACTTTTGGGTGAAGCACCATAAGCTGAGAAGTTATAATTTGGAAGCTATCTTCTTCTAATGAACTCTGAATTCCCCCACTTTTCCGTTCCAAAATTTGTACTTTGCCCCACTGTAAACAGATTAACTCTATTTGATTGTCAACACAGGGAGACTACAGAAGGAAAGTCAGTAATAGCGCCAAGATGGGACTATCAAAATTGCTTGTTTGTACTGTATAGTGCCTAGTATGGTTTATACTTAAGCTATGTTCATATATGACCTTTGCAGTTTGTTTACAAGACTTGGCAATGCCAGCACGTCAGTCTTTATTGCTAAAATTTACTCGCTTAGTGTTATTAATCTCTTACAAGCTGTAATGCTTTCTTATTCTGCTGAAAAGCCCTGTGGATGAAAATTGCGGTAGAAGGGAAGGGAACCCACATCCAACTGAAGCATATTAGAGAAGTGAAAAGGAGGATTCTATAAAGTCTTGCCTTTCTTGTATGCAAGATCTGTGTGGACATAAAAAGTGTTGATGGGTTTTGTTTTGAGGTTATTTTGGGAGTGGGTGATGAGATTTGTGTTTGTATCTGTGTAGGAATCATAAAATCCTAGGGATCTTGGAGGTCTTCTAGTCCTACTCCCCCCCTGCCCAAGGCAGGAGAACTTACTTCATCCTAGACAAGTGGTTGTTCTTGAAAACCCACAATTTCAGGAGGCAAGCTATTTCATTGATTAATCAATCTCACCATAAGGAAATTCCTTCTCAGTTCCAGGTTGTATCTGCCCCTGAAGACCTTCCACCCATTGCTTCTTGTCCTGCCCTTAGAGAATGGAGAATAGGTTGACCCCCTTTTCCACGTGATAGCCCTTCAAGTAATGGAAGACAGCTATCATGTCACCCCTAATCCAGCTCTTGGTTAAGCTAGATACTGTGTTATCTAGATACTAGATAAGTGTTTTTCTGGTGAGACCAGTCTATCTGGGCAACCTGGTCTACTCAAATATGGGATGGAACATATTACTTCTGCCCTGATAGACTGGTGTAATCTTCCCCCTGGTACAGCCAACAAAGCGAGGAGAGCCCATTGCCTGGAGGTTAACATACTTGCCTAATATGCAAGCAGCCCAGGTTCAAATCCAGGGGTAGGCTTCAAAAATTTTAACAATGGGTTGTCTGCCTGGTTACTGGCTGGGTATGGCTATGGTGGGCGTGGCCTAGTTGGCCTCCTGCACTATGGTGTGCCCCCTGGGCACTTTTGCCCTTCCTGGGCTCCGGAGGCTTTCTTTGAGCCTTCAGGAGGGCAAAAATAGCCTCCCTGGGATCCAGAGGCTTTCTGGAAGCTGGAAAGGGGCCCATTTCGGGCCTTCCCAAGCTTCCGGGAGGCCCATTTTTCACCCTCCCTGAGCCTTCGCAAACACCCTGCAGTTACCTGGCATCCAAAATGGACTGCATGGGGACTCCTGGGAGGGGAGGGGAGGGGAGGGGTGAGTGGGGTCAGTAGAGGTAGGATTTATGTCTTTGCCAAACTGGGCAGTATCTTGGCTAGAGGATCACTTGAACCTTGTGTGAACCTGTAACAACCTACCCCTGTTCCAATCCCTAAAGGGTATGGCTTGCTGATGAGAGCTAAAAAGCTTGAAATAGATCTATACTAGTCTCCCTTTATTTCTTTGTTGGTAAATTTAAATTTAACACTAGATATACCTACTTCCCTATTCAGGCTATTCAGACTTTTCATGGCTACTGTGCTGCAGAGATAGAACTCCAAAAGAACTCCTTATTTTAAATAAAAATATTTTGGAAAAAGCAAAAAGAGAATATAAAATATTCTGTTTGTTGTTTACGAAGTCCCATATACGCCTTTCTTGGCCAAGGAGGCAAAAAAAATATTGAGTTGTTTAAATCACAGATAAAATCTCCCACAGATAGAATAGAAAACTGGATGCAGTATTCCAAGTGTGACTTCACCAGTGCAGGGTAGATCTTGTTGATTCAGCCTCAAATCACACTGGCCTTTTTGGCAGCTGCAGCACACTGCTCCTGTGGTGGCTCTTATCATGTCCACATGTTCAAAGTTGAACTGCTCACTGGGTCCAGATTGGCCATGAATCAAATGGTCCACCTATGTCAATGTTATTGCTTAGAGTTTTGTACTTGTTTATCTTGAACTGCATTTGTTAGCTTGATTTGATCAGATCAACCAGAGCCCATTGATCAGATTAAAAATTACCCTTATAGATATTATTTGTTGACCAGGCAAACATTAAATCCTCACAAATCATTGTAAGGAAAAGAAAGTAAGATATTACAAGCCAGGAGGTCACTTTTATCAGCTTCCAAAGGGAAGGTGAATTATCTGTACTATTTCTTTTAGCTGTTTAAGGGATTCATAAATAGCCTGTACAAAGAATTTCCTATCCTCCTGTTTTTATGTTTATTTATATATACCCCATTTTCCCGAAAATATGACCTACCCTGAAAGTAAGTCCTAGCTTTTTACATGAGTGCCCAATATTAGCCCTACCCCCCGAATAAGCCCTCATTAAGATCCTGCCGACTCCAGAGTGGACAGATAAAAATTAAGTTAGGGTGGGGATAGGGTGGTGATGGAGCTGCCCTACTACTTACCTTTGGTCAGTTGGAGCCAGGCCTCACATATCCCGACACCTGCCTTGCTGGCCCATATCTTCTGCAGCTGGCAAGGCTTTTCTGAAGGCCTCTGTAGCTGATGACAAAGCTCTGGATTGATCCAGAGCTCTACTATCAGTTGCAGAGGCCTTCAGGAAAGCCCAAAAGTCTCTGACAGCAAAAAGGAGGCCAGGGGCAATGCACACAAGTGAGCTTAGTCAGTGGATGACTTCCCCCAAAATAAGACCTGGTGCTGGGAAAAAAATATAAGACGGGGTCTTATTTTCAGGTAAACATGGTGCATGTTTATATATTATGTTTATTTGACATGTTTCTATCCTTCACAGTAGTATTTGTTAAGTTCCTAGCAGTATACATATTTTTAAAAACAACAACACAAAATTAAGAACATGATAAAAGCACGACCCCAAAAAAACAATTAATGGTGGTTGATTTTATTAAACAAGTTAACAAAAGGCAAAAGTGAGGCAGGGAAATGGAGTTTTCAAATAAGCAAATTCTACAACATTAGGCTACTGTCGTGTCCGGAAATAGGCTCAGAGTCGGTGACTTTCAGTAAAAGCTCTTTATTTTTAACAAGTGAACCGAACCGGCAAAAGGCAAAAAGCCTGCGGCTTTTATACCCTTTTGCCGCGGCGGCCGCAGCCAATGGCAGCGATTCAAGTCTCCCGCTCTTGGTTTGCACCAATCACGGGAGACTCCAATCGGGCCAATCGGCGCGGCTCGCCTGGCCAATCAGAAATCCCCGCGCCTTAGCCAATCAAGGCACGGGGATTTCGAGTAGCCCATTTTAATACATAACACCCCTCCCCTCTTGGTATGGTCCCTCACGTGGTGTAGTCACGCAGGTAGGCGGGGCTCCGTCGGGTCCTAGTTGACCTGTGCAACTCACTTTCTTGTTGTAACTCGGCCGGAGCGGTCATCTTTCTGGCTGCTCCTGCCTCTGTGAGAACCGGCTGGATGATCGGGCCGGTTCTCTCGCCATGGCTCCCGCCTGGGCCTACCGGGTCGGTTGAGTCACGGATTTCGCCGCTCCCACTTGGCTTCTCCGAGTCGGTAGAGTTGGCCAGACGGCTCTTCTCCGGATGGGACTCGCGAAGACTGCGTTCCGGTGAGTTTTTCAGTTTTATTTTTTCTTGCGGTTGTTTTACCGGGTATTCCCTCCCCCCTTGGTTCGTGTCTTGGGGGTTGAGGTAAGTCATTGCTCGTGACCTTAGCTGGTCGATATGTCGTTTCCAGGCTCGCCCATCGATGGTTTGGAGCCGGTACGACCGAGGACCAGTGACTTATGTTATGACGGCTGGGATCCATAGGGGGTCCCCCGTCATGTTTTTGGCGTAGACTAAGTCGCCTGGTTCGAAAGTCCGGTACCTGGAGCTGGAGTCCAGTGGCCGCTCCGGGTTATAGGTCGGGTGTAGACGGTCGAGTGGGGACCGCAGCTTTCTGCCCATCAGGAGCTCTGCAGGGCTTTTGTTAGTTGTGGTATTTGGCGTGATGTGCTGTATGAAGAGTAGTTTGTTGATTTTATCGTTGATCTCCCCGTGGTCCATTTTCCGGAGGGTCTTTTTTGTAAACTGGACCATCCGTTCCGCCCTACCGTTCGCCGCCGGATGCGCCGGTGCTGTCAATGCGTGGCGGATGCCCTTTTCTGCCAGGAACCGTTCGAAGTCGATGGAGGTGAATTGTGGCCCATTGTCTGAGACGATGACGTCTGGGAGGCCGTGTGTGAAAAACAGTTTGCACAGTTCTTTTATGACAGCCTCTGTGGTGGTGGATTTCATGTCAGCCACCTCCAACCAATTTGAGTATGCGTCGACTGTGATTAGAAAAGTGTGTCCATTTGTGGGGCCAGCAAAGTCTAAATGTATTCTGGACCAGGGTCCCCGTGGTGTTTCCCAGTCCCGGATAGGTGCTGCGGGTGGGCTGGATCTGGTCTCCTGGCACCGGTGGCATTTGGCGACCCACGCTTCAATTTGTTTGTCCATCCCTGGCCACCAAGCATAACTCCTGGCCAGGGCTTTAGTCCTGACGATGCCAGGATGACCCTCATGTAACATCTCTAGGACCCTGTTTTGCAATTTGTCCGGAATTACCACCCGATCACCCCACAGGATACATCCTCTTAACAGTGAAAGTTCAGTCTGGCGCTGCCGGAATGTTTTAAAAGTCTCGTCTTTGTCTTTTTCCGGCCAGCCTTTTTCTAACCAATGTAAGATTTGTGCCAAATGCCTATCCCTAATGGTTTCTCTGGCAATGTCAGATGCGGTTATGGGCAAATTCTCAATACTCAGGGTGTTTGTTGTTGGTGCGGGGTCAGGGTCAGAGTCCGGCAAGGGCGAGCGGCTTAAGGCGTCCGCGTGCGAAATTTTCTTACCTGGCTTGTGCAGCAGTTCGTAGCTGTAGGCTGCCAGGAATTCAGACCATCTTGTCATGCGGGGCGACAAGATGTTTGGTGTGGCACGGTTTCCAGCGAGGATGCCCAGCAATGGTTTATGATCAGTCACTATTTTGAATGGGCGGCCGTATAGGTACTCATGGAAACGCTTAACGGCGGCAACTATAGCCAAAGCTTCTTTGTCCAGCTGGCTATAGTTCCGCTCCGGTTTAGTCAAAGTTCTGGAGAAAAATGCGATAGGTGCTTCTCTCTGGTCTGGGAGGGTATGGCTGAGGACAGCGCCGACGCCGAAGGGTGATGCGTCGCAAGTGACAGCTAAGGGCAAAGTCTCACTGAATTGCATCAGAACGGCGTCGGAGGTGAGGAGATCCTTGGTTTTTTGAAAGGCGGCTTGCTCTCGTCTCCCCCAAGTCCAGGATGCCTTCTTGTCCAGGAGTCTATGTAAAGGTTCCGCCGCCGTTGCCTTTTGAGGTAGGAAGACATTATAAAAGTTAAGCAAGCCTAGGAACGCTTGTAGATCTGTTTTGGACTTCGGGGTGGGGGCTTCCTTGATGGCTTTCACCTTTTTAGTTGTAGGATGGATGCCCTGCCGGTCTAGGAGGTAGCCCAAAAATTCTATTTGCTCTGTACAAAGTTGGCATTTTTCGCGTTTGACTTTAAGTCCTGTCTCTTTAAATTTTGTTAAGACTTGTCTTAGTCGGTTTTCTAATTCTGCTTCGTTTGGCGCCGCCACTAACACGTCATCGAAATAGGGCACCACCCCCTTGATGCCTTGTAGTAAACGTTCCATCAGGCTCTGGAAGATGCCTGGTGCCATGCTGACTCCAAATTGGAGTCTGTTACACTTGAAGGCCCCCCGGTGTGTCACAATTGTTTGGGCTTCCGCTGTTTTCTCGTCCACAGGCAGTTGTTGGTATGCTTGGGCGAGGTCGAGTTTGGCAAAAAATTTTCCCCCTCCCAGTGAGTGCAGTAAATGTTGCACTATTGGGACTGGGTAGGCACTTTGCTGTAGCGCGCTGTTTAGGGTGGCCTTATAGTCCCCGCAGATTCTCACGGACCCGTCTGGTTTTATTGGGGTCACTATAGGGGTCTCCCATCTGGCGTGGTCTATCGGTTGTAATACCCCTTGTTTGACGAGTTTGTCGATCTGCTCGTCAATTTTTGGCTTTAACGCGAAAGGTACCCTTCTAGGTTTAAGCCGCTTAGGGGGAACCCTTGGGTCTAAATCAAACGAGATAGGGGGCCCCTGATACTTGCCCAAGCCTCCATCGAAGACCTCCTGGAACTCCTGGACTAGCCGCTGTTCCCAAGCTTCAATGGAGACGTGGTTGACACCTGTCAGCGCGATGTTAAGCGGGGCGAACCATTGTAGACCCAGCAGGCTCGGGCGGTCGTGGTCGACTATTGTGAGTGGTAGTTGTTCGGTGTGGCCTTTGTAGGTTATGCTAAAGTTCTTGGTGCCTACTACCGGAACGCGATTACCTTGATAGTCTTTTATGATGATCTTTTGGGCATGCACGTTCCTTCTTTGTAGTGTAGGCACTAGTTTTTTTATTTCGCGCCATGCAATCATGGAAAGGTAGGATCCGGAATCCACTTCCATTTTGCATGGCAGGCCTTCGATGTGGACTTCTACGTATATTTTTCTGGCGCCGTCGGAGATGGCGTGGCCGATGGTCACCGTCTGGTGGGTTTCTTCTTTTCGCCGACCTTCGCCGCTTCTTTGAGATCGTTGCTTCTGGTCCCACCGACCTGCTGGTTGGCGCTCTCTGGCTCTGGGCGGGGAGCTTTCTCTTCTTCTGTCTTGCTGTTCCCATTTGGGCGGGCTGCGGGTCTTCCTCTGGCGGCAGACTCGAGCGATGTGGCCCTTTCGGTCACAATGCCTGCAGATAGCGTCAAAGAATCGGCATTCTGACCTGGGGTGGTCGCCGCCGCACCCGGCGCAGTTGGTCCTCGACCTATGACCTTTCCGGCTTCTTTGGTCTCCGCGTCCCGTCTGCACGCGATGTATGTCCTCCTCGTCATCTGACGTGCTGGAGGTTGACTGGTAATCGCCGTAGTGCGCGGTCACTTCGTTTCTTGTGTCGGCCGACCTCGCGGGGTTGTTGTTTCCGCCCTTCGCGTCAGATCTTCGCATGGTGTCTGCTGATGTGCGGGTTGCTTCTGCGGCTGCTGCCGCGGTGAGGGCATCGGCTAGGCTGATGTTGCCTTTGGCCATAAGTCGGCTCTGGAGTGTCGAGTCCCATAAGCCTAGTACGAAGCGGTCTCTTATGAGACTGTTCAAACCTTCAAACTCGCAGAGTCCTCCTAGGCGCCGTAACTCTGCGACGAAATCGCTCAATTTTTCGTCTGGCTTCTGGTTTCGGCGGTAAAATTCGTTGCGCCGTATTAGAATGGGGACCTCGGGGGCGTAATGGCGCCGCAGTATTGGTTCAAGGACGTCCCAGTCCATGGCGGTTGCGTCTGCCGGCTTGGCTAATGCCTTAGCCATCTGGAAGACCTCTGGTCCACAGTGTGTAAGGAAGACAGCGCGTTTTAGCGGGCCCGGGGCGTCCTTCATGCCGGCACATTCTAGGTACATCCGGAACCGATCCGAATACGATTCCCAGTCCTCGGCGGCGGGGTTGAAGGGAACGGGCGGTGCTATCTTTGCCATCTTAGTGTTGTCGCTGGTTCTTAGGTGGACACGGGGTTCGGTTCAGGGGCGAGATCCCATCCTCGTCGCCAGTGTCGTGTCCGGAAATAGGCTCAGAGTCGGTGACTTTCAGTAAAAGCTCTTTATTTTTAACAAGTGAACCGAACCGGCAAAAGGCAAAAAGCCTGCGGCTTTTATACCCTTTTGCCGCGGTGGCCGCGGCCAATGGCAGCGATTCAAGTCTCCCGCTCTTGGTTTGCACCAATCACGGGAGACTCCAATCGGGCCAATCGGCGCGGCTCGCCTGGCCAATCAGAAATCCCCGCGCCTTAGCCAATCAAGGCACGGGGATTTCGAGTAGTCCATTTTAATACATAACAGCTACCATGCAAAATATGTTTCCCTGGTCTTTCTCAAACTTGTTTCTAAAGGGGAAGACCCCAAAGCAGACTTCTAGGGGTGAAAATAAGTTCTAGATATACAGGTAATTCTCTTTTTTTTAATGAAAGTTTTTTTATTTTTATTTTTTATATATCTCTTCATGTGAGCAATGTGATTCCAGATTACAACATTTATACTTAGTCATAATTACATTTTGAACCTTCTTATTTAATATCATATCAAATCATTATCCATTCCACTAATCGTTACATACATTTTCATTTCATATTTCAATTCATTAATTCAATATCAAGATCATTTCATCCTCACATATATTTTCAATTCTTTATCCCCTATTATTTCCATTTTCATCTTATCACCTATTTTATTTTACATTATACATTATTATCTTCATTAATTTTCTCAAGACTAATATATAATAAACAGTCAAAAAAGAGTAAAAATAAAGTAAAACTAATATATTTAGGGTCCACATGGTATATCCCCCAATCTACAATATATCTTATATTTATTCCAGATATGTTCATATAACCATTTCATATTTTTTCTTTATTTCCACTTAGCCAAAATTTACCTATATCATTTTAATAAATTTGCATTCCACTACTTTTAATCATGATCCTCTCATTATAGATACTTTACATTCCAAAATAATCCCTTCTAATTTATCATATTTTCTATTTTTTCATATCCTTTATATCATCGATTACATTTTCTACTTCATGTATATACGAAGAAGAGAAAGAAAAACAGAAAATGAAGTTTCCCTTTTTGCTTCCCTTTAGCCAAATTTAACCTATAAAGTTTATATAATTCACACTTTTAATCGCAATAACATATTTTCCCTCTGTTTGCCATACAACGGCACTGAAAAAGATGTGACTTATGACCGTTTTTTCACAATTATGACCTTTGCAGCACCCCCCCGACACAGATGCTTGGTGATTGGTTCTTACTTATGATCTTTGCTGTGTCCCAGGGATCACATGATCTCCTTTTGTGACCTCCTGATGAGCAAAATCATTTGGAACCCCAGATTCACTTAACAACCAGGTTACTCACCTATCAGCTGCAGGGATTCACTTAACAGCGGTGGCAAGAAGAGTCATAAAATGGGATCCATTGTACATCGAGGTCTCTCTGTCTCTGTAACAATGCCAATGACCTTTCAAATAATTTGCATCTGAGATCCTTCAGAGCTCTTTAATTGAATACTGAGGGTATTAAAATAAGTTTGGGATTGAATGAGGATAGTTCCACTGTGTTCAGGAAGAGCTGCAATTCACCAGCTTTGTTTAGTAATGGAAGCTGGTTTAATCAAAGAGAGAAGCAACCTGGAATTAAGGAGAAACTTCCTAATAGTGAGGATAATTAGCCAGCGGAACAGCTTTGCCTTCAGAAGTTGTGGGCGTTTCCATCGCTGGAGGTTTTTTTTTTAGAAGAGATTGGAAAACTATTTGTCTGAAATGGTATAGGGCCTTGTGCTTGAGCAGGGGGCTGGACTAGAAGACCTCCAAGGTCCCTTTTAGATCTATTCTGATGGAAGACCAAATCAAGGAAATGGTGGCTGTATGAAAACAGTGACCAAAGGGATATATATTCAGGCAGAATATATGATCCTGTCAATTGTATAAAATATACGTACTTTTTAGCCAAGCCTGAATATCTGCTGAGTGCCTCTATTCTCATAAATTAGGAATAGTATCATTTTAAAGAGAGCATATATGTGAATTCCTTAATTGTGATGGTTAGCTCTCATAACTATTTAGAAGCATAACTAATTAACTACCTTCTGTTAAAAATAGAAAGAGACTTGTTATCTAGTCTGTCTTAATAGTGTAGATGGGTTGACTTTGAAAAAAGTGTATAATTTTTTGCAGGAACAAAAATTTATACCTCGAGTGATTTGTTCATATCAGATGACAATAATTTTGCATCTCTTGGGCTGATCTCGGTTTGTGTTCACAGTCAATTTAAATTCTAGGCTGCATTAACAGAGCGATAGATTCAAGATCACATAAAATGCTAGTACTGTTTTATAATGCTTTGGTAAGATCACACTTGGTTTATTACATCCAGTTTTGATTGCCACAATATAAGGCGCTGAGCTTGTCGATCAGAAAGTTTGGCAGTTTGAATCCCTAGCACCATGTCACGGGGTGAGCTCCCATTCCTTGTCCCAGCTTCTGCCAACCTAGCAGTTCGAAAGCATGTAAAAATGCAAGTGGAAAAATAGGGACCCCTTTGGTGGGAAGGGAACAGGGTTCCGTGTGCCTTCAGCATTTAGTTATGCCGGCCACACGACCACGGAGACATATTTGGACAGCACTGGCTCTTTGGCTTTGTAACGGAGATGAGCACTGTCCCTTAGAGCTGGCAACAACTGGCATGTATGTGTGTGTGTGTGTGTGTGTGTGTGTGTCTATATATATGTTCCAATATTTAAGAGGCTGTCAACCTGTTTTCCAAAGCACCAGAAAGCAGAACAAGAAGCAATGGATGGAAGCTAATCAAGGAGAAAACCAACCTAGAATTAAGGAGAGATTTGCTGACCATTACAACTATTAACCAGTGGAACAGCATGCCATCAGAAGTTTTGGGTGCTCCATCACTGGAGGTTTTAGACAAGATTGGACAGCCATTTGTCTGGAATGGTAGAGGGTCTCCTAGAAGACCCCCAAGGACACTTCTAATTCTATCATTCTGTAAAGAGCCAATACGACTTTGAGACCTGGGAATGACCTGCAAACAAATTATTTGAACGTTTTTCTATAGTCCTAATTACCATTATTCATATACAATCAGCTGGGTTCATATACAGTACTTGGATGAGATAAATATGATTCGGAACCTCTCAGGTTTAACTGAAGACTTCAAATCCTGATGCATTCTGAGGAAAGAGGCTTCCTAAATCTCCAGTTTAGACAATAGATTCTCTTTCACGAAAGATCACCTCTCCAAATACCAATATTGCCTATTGATCAATTTCTCAGTGCTTAGATCTGAAACCTTTGACCAAATATGTTAATACTAATTTGGACCACTGGAAATAGAACACAGATCACAGAACACAGAATAACAATGTTGGAAGGGACCTTGGAGGTCTTCTAGTCTAACCCCCTACTCAAGCAGGAGACCTATACCATTTTGAACAAATGGCTGTCCAATCTCTTATTGAAAATTACTAGTGATGGAGCACAATTGTTCATGGGTATCAACAAGGATAATTGATAAATCAGAATTCTAAAAAAAGTAAAGATTTCCCCCCAAAATATGACATGCAAATTAAAACTATCAGGAAGCAAATAATCTTAGAAATTCCATGGTGAATTGAGATAACTTTCATTATAATATTTTGACAAAATTGAGCACGAAAAATTGCAGCCAAATTTTGGAGGGAAAGCCAACATTCCTAGCACACCTATAACAATGTTTTAGTTGGGAAGAAAGCAATATTGGTCAGTGTTGGAGGATGTATTTATTAATTGGTTAGCATTTTAGTTAATTCTGGTCATCGAATCACCCCTGGATATCTGGCTCAGCTCTAATTTCAGCAAAAATTCACGACAGTTTTCAAGGCACCAGTGAACCAAATGTGCTGGTCTTATTTGGCTGACTAGAATAAAATAAAAATAAAAATGGTAAAAAAAAAATTCTATAAAAACTGGTTGGGGTTTATTCATTCCTACCTTCATTTGCACCAGCTAATTAATTGATTTCTTCAATACTTACTTTCCACCCCTCTGTCAAAACTATGACAATACATTTCCTTGGTACATTACTTTCCCAATCACAGTTCCAGTAAATTAAATTTTAACAGACAACTTCAAGCGCTGGAAAATAATATTGGAGTGTTATAAAACCAGATTCTTCTTCTTCTTCTTCTTCTTCTTCTTCTTCTTCTTCTTCTTCTTCTTCTTCTTCTTCTTCTTCTTCTTCTTCTTCTTCTTCTTCTTCTTCTTCTTCTTCTTCTTCTTCTTCTTCTTCTTCTTCTTCTTCTTCTTCTCCTCCTCCTCCTCCTCCTCCTCCTCCTCCTCCTCCTCCTCCTCCTCCTCCTCCTCCTCCTCCTCCTCCTCGATTAGATGATCATTTGTCCGAAATGGTATAAGGTGTCTTACTTGAGCAGAGGGTTAGATTACAAGACCTCCAAAGTCCCTTCCAACTCTGTTATTCTGTTATTAGGGGCTTGTAGCTACTGTTTTGATTTTTTGAGCCACTCCTGTATTTTGCTGATAAAAACTGTCAGCAGATCAACAGCAGTTGGGATACTGAAAGAGGCAAGGAGTTGAAACAGAAACATGAGTTCTTAGGAAAAGCTGAAGCTGTTTTTTTTTTTTTTTTAAATGCTGACAGGGACCTCTTGAGATGTTCCTAAAATCCCTGAAGCGTCTACTCCCTTTCAACTCCAAAAGGGCAAGCTGTTAAGTGATACTTCAAATTAATTGAAACAATTGTGAAGTAAAGGTAAAGGCTCCCCTCACACATATGTGCTAGTCATTTCTGGTTCTTGGGGGCAGTGCTTATCTCCGTTACAAAGCTGAAGAACCAGCACTGTCCGAAGACATCTCCATGGTCATATAGCCGGCAGGACTAAACCCTGAAGGTGCATGGAACGTTGTTCCTTCCCACCAAAGGGGTCCTTATTTTTCTACTTCCATTTTTTATGTGCTTTCGAACTGCTAGGTTTGCAGAAGCTGGGACAAGTTAGGGGAGCTCACTCTGTTATGCGGTGCTAAGGATTCGAACCGCCAAACTGCCGACCTTTCAAGATCAACAAGCTCAGCGCTTTAGCCACTGAGCCATTGCATCCCTACAAAAACAATTGTATTTGTAGTTAAATCCAATAGACTAAGGATATACCTCTTGAAGTCACTCAGATGTTCCTGAAATACAACTGGGGTGGGGGTGTTTATCTCTACCCTCCTGCCCCACTTTTATTTTATTGATTGCTCTTGGCCAATTGTTTGTGCATCAACAACTTCTGGACGGCTAAAGATTGTCAGTTCAGATGGGGGCGTTATGATAAATCAGCATAAAAAATCAGATACATCTGCATCTGAGCCTTATCTTCTTTTGCCCAATGTCTTCAAGTATTCCTAGATTTTATTACTCTGATTAAAGACAATGAACCGAAGTACTCAAAGTTAGAGCAGATTTAAGCCTCGTGACAAATTGGCAGCTGGAAACTAAACAGATATAAAATCTCAGGTAATTAGTTGAGGTAATATGCCTCAAGTTGATTATCTGAGATTTTATATTTCTTTACTTTCCAGTTGCCAATTTGTGCACGTGTGGGTTCTTGGTGCTCTCTAAGCTTGGTTGTTTCCTTGCAGGTGTTTCATTACCCAACTAGGTAACATCATCAGTGCTAGAAGGGAGCGGGGCTTGCTGTCTGCTTATATACAAATGGCTCATTCTGTCAATAGTGGAATGTTCTTAGTAGTTCCTCAATTAGGCTGTTGCTTACTGTTAGCTTGTTTGCCTGAATTAGTCGTTCCTTGATTAGGGTATTGATTGTTGGTCTAATGTTAATCTTGGTGTTAATCTGTGCTGATCTGAGTGTTGGTTAAGAAGGTGTTTTGGTCTTTATTTTACATTTTTTGTTATTGTCTCTTTTGAATGGTGTGTAGATGTTCTTTATCTCTATGTGTACATGGATATACATAGACGCATGCATACACCACCGAGAGAATGTTAACATCCCCCAAAAGCTGGCAAATGAGCATGCATCGACACGTTTTACTGAAAAGATTCATCATACGCCTTCCCTTTTAGATGCAATCATCAGCTATAGAAGTAAAACAGACTATAATTGACAGGCACATGAATAATTGAGGTGATCCTTCAGTTATCCAGGTCAAAGACCAGTCAAAAAAACATCCCCTCCCCCGTATTCATCAGTGCCTCTGATTGCCTGGACCGGACCTCAATTTGTTAGTCTTTGTTGCATAATTTCAAGCACCTGCTCAAGGCAATCACCCCAGGATCTGACCCCTGTAAAAGAAAACACATTTGAATAGCTTCTCCACGTAGGTGGCAACCAGCTGCAAAATTCCAGAGGCCCAAATCCAGGTGCTGGGCTTCTCGTGTTGACAAGAGCTGGGTGGCCATCTTCCTGACAATATGCATTAAATAGTGTTGTTCATAAGTAGGCAGATAAGGTCTTCTTTGGATTCTTTCGGTTAAAGAACTCTGAAATTTGGGATCCATAAAAAGAGGCCTTGATGCCTGCTGTCTGCTTCCCTCCCCTCCCTCCCCCCCTCTTTCTATCTATCTATCTATCTATCTATCTATCTATCTATCTATCTATCTATCTATCTATCTTTCTCTCTCTTCTATATCACTATCATCTCTCTCTCTCTCTCTCTCTCTCTCATCTTTTTCAACCCAAATGCAGATCAAAAAGTCAAGATGGTAGCGATCTCAACCATGCAATGAGGCATGTAAAATAGAGTTAAGGATTTGATTACATGTTGTGGTTGAAATTTGAGTCTTTGACCCTTCTTCCTCATGGATGCTCCTTAATTCTACCTTAAAATTGCCCCTTTTACACTTCTCTGCATGAGTGAATAGATGAATTTAGAAGGAGGTCTAAAAATATATCTAATCTCATCTCTTGGTTTCCACCCCAACCATTTTGTCATTTTTGCTTTTCTTCAATGGACTTCCCCTGGGTACTGAGCATGTCTGCTCCTTCCCTGAACTATTTTTTCCCCTAAAGCTTTTTTAAACATACATTTTTACAAGGCTCAGCTTCTGCTGCGTGCTTCTGCTTCCCCTCATATGTAGCTCCCATAACTGCATATGCATTAACACTCAAATAATTACATTGAGGTTAAAATATAATATGAGTTCCAGCAAATTGTACAAATGAATCATTGGAAGCTGTTAGGTGGATTCCAGTCAAATGCACACAGGCTGTTGATGGAGTTTATTTATTAAACATTTGGTGATCACAATCTTAAAGCCCATCACAGGTATAAGGCAAACCATCTACTTGTCAGATATTGGAGATGTTCCATCAACCAGTAGAAGATAGCTGTCTTTGCACTGGAAACGGTAACGGTTTGGCATGGCTTTACTAATAATCTGCAACACTTTGATGGTAAATCAAGCTGATCTGGTGTTTGCTCCTTACTGGCTCTGGAGCAGAGGTGAATGAACACAGAAATGTGTTTGAATATTAGTAGCTTGGATTGATAGTAAACTGTTGGTTTGAGCTCCGAGTTTGACGATTTGGTTGCAAATGTTTTGTCACCATTTGAGGAGACTTCGCCAGTGTGTTTGAGTTGTCGGATCATATCTCAGTAACAACAGCCAGCCACCCAAATGATCAAACAAACTGAAACCAGATCGTGATTCAGAAGTACCCAAATAAACAACTTAATCCTAACCTGTATGACACAGATGGTACTTAATTAGAGCCCAGCAACAACAGGCAGCCAATCAAACAGTCCAAAATCAGACCATGACTCAAAAATATCCAAACAAACAACATTCAGACCAGTTGCGAAATTCAAATTGTTTTACCACTGGTTCAGTGGGTGTGGCTTGGTGGGCGTGCTTTACCTAATGCACATGCACAGCTTTCCTCACATCAGCTGAGGCCTGCAGCACCAATCAGCTGAGGGGAGAAAGAAGAGAAAAGCATAGGGGAGCGTGGGAGGGCCGATCCTGCGCTTTTCTCTTCTTTCTCCTCTGAGCTGATTGTCGGAGGGTTTAAACGGGATGACCTGCTTTCTGACAGATGAGCACAACTCAAAACGCACTGACAACATCTCCTGAAATGGTGACAAAATGTGTTATATGTGGCAATTATATATATTGCAAGTTACACCTGAGAAAATGAAGAACAGAAGAGAATCCCTATTTATTTGATATTTGAACTATGAAATGATTGTTGGATAGTTACATAACTATATCTAATAAACATGTATTGTTTTGTAACTTGTTATGTTCTAAAGTAATGGCAAGCCTATAATTTTTGGCATAAGGATATGATAAGGAGATGCTAGGTCATTCTGACCCAACGGAAACCTGTTCATGATCCATTGTGCTTAGATGGACATAACAGGAAGAAGCCATGAGAACTAGGGTAGTTTCCGAGGACAAGGAAACAGGTGTTATGCTACAATAATATGGGTATTGTGTAAAGGGGAAGAGACTGTATATTTGAACCTGTGTATAAACCCCAGCTTTCCTGGGAACCATGTTTTCTGCCATAAGCACAATTCCCTTTTGCAAAAGCTTAATAATAAAGCTCTTGTTCACTGTCTCTGATTGTTTTTGTGATTATTATCACAAAATGTTTGCAACCAAATTGTCAAGCTCAGAGATGAAACCAACAGCCTATGGATCACTTCTTTCACAACTCTAATGGTGGTGAGAACATAGAATAATAGTTGTGGTTTACTAGGACACCTAGATCTCTCTCACAGTTGCTATTGTTGAGCCAGGTATTACCTATTCCATATCTCTGTATTGGATTGTTCTTGCCTAAGTGTAGGGCCTTACTTTTCTTGCCACTGAATTGCATATTGTTGGAAGGGGAACCGGTGTTCAAGACTGTGAAGCTCCTTCTGCATCTTGAGTCTATCAGTTCAGAAATGGATCAATTCAGAGATTGGAAAAGGTCTCCCTATAACACCTGATTTCCCATGCAAGCTTTTATGGTATTGTGGAAGAACATCAAGTAAAACAGCATCAAAATGAAGCAGATAAACCGGCAGAATACCTGTTACCTATTGGCTGCTTCTGTTCTGTAATGCTTGTCTAACTGATGGCTGACTCTTACATGTACATTTATATTCTTATAGATGTCTAGATATTTTACCCATTCTCCTACCACCTTTCCAAATTATAGTTTTCTTTTTGCTAATCCTCAATGACTCAGCCTCCAAGGATGCCTGAGAGTTTTCTTATTCCGAGCCAGAGGTGGTATTCAGCCATTTTGGATTGGTTTTGGTGTACCAGTAGTAGAATTTTTGGCCAGTTCAGAGAACTGGCAAATGCCATCTCTGACTGGCCCCAACCACCCACCCCTGCTGTTACCTCTCCTATATTCCCTTGTTTGTTTTTTTTAAGCTCAGCTGATTTGTGTGGCAGAGCGGAATGCCACGCCTCAGCTGAGCTAAAACAACAGCTCAGCTCACCTCACTCAGCTCACACAGAGGTTGGTCTTTGAGCCCTGTGGGCACATGCATAAAGAGCATGAAGTGCATGCGCATAGAATCACTAAGAAAAAAATTGGAAACTCACCATTGTCCATTGCACTAAAAGGAGACAACATTCGGCTTTGAAAAGAATGGATCCACATGTTCAGTGTACCATAAAGTGTCTGTGATTATTGTATCAGCATGGTATCTTTGACATCTTGCTGTTGACTTCCTTTACCAGTATCCAGTATCCAGTATCTTTTCCCCCTCTTGGAAGTGAACTCAGAAGGATAATTCTTCCAACAGTTCTTCAAGAAAAATTACAGTAGTAGACAAGCAATTAAAGCTATGGCAGCTTTGCTGTTCAAAATCAGCTCTTCTTTGGAACTTTTTTCTGTCTAGAAGTTGAGCTTAAATTTTCCAGGATTCCCAGCCACAACCAGCCTTGTCACGCAAAAAACTGTTCATTTCCCATGGGATGGTGCTTTTTGAGACGTGCTATTTTCCAAAATACGAGAGCTCTGTTTAGTCTTATAGCACTTCTCACTGTACTGGAGACAGACAGGAATTACAAGGATCTGATTTGGAAGTACTGGATGAGAAGAACTTGCAAAGGTTAGTCTAGACTCGTCCCACCAAAGAATATCCTTAATTTGACCATCATCCTCATATCTATTAGAAGATATAATCCTCATCTCCATTATAAAGCTTCTTCACTGAAGGTTATTATCTGTAATTAACCACATCGGTCTAGTGTAGGAGTCTCCAAACTTGACAACTTTAAGACTTGTGGACTTCAACTCCAAGAATTCCTCCTCCAGTCATGTTAGCTCAGGAATTCTGGGAGTTGAAGTCCACAAGTCTGTCAAATTTGAAGACCCTTGGACTAGAAGAACTCCAAGATCCCTTCCAGTTCTATTCTGATTGATTGATTGATTTTCAGAATTGATTGATTTTTGAGTTCTCCTAAGGCTGAGAGAAAATAATGGTTCACTCAATCAGCTTTGCAACTAAGAAAGGATTACAGCTTGTAGTCCAGCACCTTCACCACTGCACCATCCTGGCTATGTGCCTTATTCCCTTGCATGGGAATAGAGCTTGCCCTATACTTCAGGTGGGATTTTGAGGTGAAAAACAAGTCGTTTTGTTAAATGGTTCTTAGGGCTCATAAAAGAAACAACATCTATGGATATACTCAAATATTTCCCCAGAAGAAAACTCAAAGAAACAACTGTCAGACATATGCAAAATATATACTGAATATGGGTATTGGACATTATTTTACTGGATGCTTCTAATACATGTTTGTTACCAGACACTGAGGAAGAAGGTTAGGTTATAGCTTTTATGCTTTACATGCTAGCTTTGTCTATGAAGGATTTTTATTTTTTTGTGGAAAAGTATCCAGTCTGCAATATACTGCCTGAAGTTAATGTACAAGTCATAGCTGTGCAGCATTAATTTCAGTCCCATAAATGCTGCAGCTTCAGGCAATTGTTTTTTTTTTTAATTATGCATTGATTAACTTTTCTTCATATCCACATGGGAAAGCATTAGGACTGTTCAAATCCATAAGCTGAATAGGAAGGAGGAAGAGAGAGAGGAAGGAAGGATTAAAAATTCTGTTTATATATAGAACCTCAGATCAAACAAAGAGTACAGTCACCATGTGCTTTACTGCTTAACTGTTCAACTGTAACAGGATGGGAAAGTCTAGGGAAAAGAGCATAGAGTATATACCATAGATCCAAACTTGTAAACACTGCTGAGTACTACTGAGTACTACTGTAGTTGTTGCAACAAAATGCATACTACTGTAGTTGTTGTAACAAAATGTATTCCAAAGGAAGGAAAGGAGGGAGGGAGGGAGGGACAAAAGAAGGAAAGGAGGGAGGGAGGGACAAAAGAAAAACAAGCTTCTTTTTTACTATTGCCAAGAAATGTCATGTATGGATTCAGAAGAAGTTAAGATCTGTTCAATGGAGACTCTTTTTAAAGTCTGTACTCACAGTAAAAAAAAGATTTAAACTGATTTGGGATATGACATGCAACCTTCTTTGAAAAGAGTTATTTGTTTAAATAAATTATTATTTTGATTATGGTTCTTCACCCAGCCAGCCAAATGTTCAATCTGGATTTGACATTTGTACCTACCTATCAAGTATTTCCCAAGAACCTGTGATAGACAGATGTTGACGTTTGATGGTACTGAAGGTTATTGTTCCAGAATGTAAGCTTTTCCAAGGAAAGTAGCCTTTTGTAATTGACCGATGTGAATTTGTCAATGCCAATTATGTTCAAGTGGAGCTTCAGGTATTTTGGGATTGCATCCAAGGCTCCTATTACTGTTTGGTACTACCTTTATTATTTTAAATGCTTTGTGCAAAAAAGATTTTAAATTCAGTAAATAAAAATAAAATCTTTAGTATGCCCCGCTCACAATAAAACAAAATAGGTGAGCGTTAAGGAATATAACTGCACATAAAAGCTTATGTTTGCTGCTTAGGATAATAGAGGGACAGGAAACCATCAATTAAGTGGATCCATAATTGGTTCAGAAATGGCACTCAAAGAGTCAAAAATGTCAATAGTTCTTCATCAAACTGGAGAAAGGTATCAAGCGGGGCTCCAAATGTTGAATCTGAAGCTCAATACTCTTCAACCAGATAATGATTTTGATGAAGAGATGGCAGGAATGCTGATTGGAGTTGCAGATGTCACTTGACGGGCCACCTTGGAGATGGAAACAACATTCAAAATGATCTTTAAGAGTTATAGACATGAGTTGAAAACGAGAGGCTGGAATTTGCAAGAGGCAAATGAATAAATCTAATCAAGGAAAATTCCTTATTATAGAGGGGGAAAAAATCAAGTCCAAGTGGAGAATTATTGACTTGGTATATTAGCAGGAGTGCTCTTAATTCTTGGGCTCTACAGGACCTAGCTGGTGATAAGCAGGATTGGAAATGCTTCTTTGTCTTTGAGGCTACTTGTCATGCCCCTGTTGGAATCTGATTCGGAGGGGGAAACCAAACAGCTGACAGGGGATGGAAGTGTGGCTCCATTGGCTGTTGAAGAAACTGGGGAAGGGCAAAGTTGCACAACTACAGACCTTTATCAGGCTGGGAGAATTGCCAGGCAGATATCTTCCAAACGCCACACTGTAGCAGCAATTACTTGTCAAGAAGTCAGGAACAAATCTTCACTCTAATGAACTGAACTAATTATCTCCTGCAAACACCACTCCCCTTTCGCTCCTCTTTATTCCCTATGGGATGGGCCATTCACAATCTGCCTTTGGCTTTACTCCCAAATCGACCCTTGTTCTTTAACTATTCCCTTCTCCTGGAAGCTCTGTGCATGTACACATCAGGAACAGGCTCCAGCTGTTCTTCTTCCCCACTGATCTCTGACTCCAAAGGCAGCTGATAACTGTTGGATGGCCCTGGCCCCATCTCTGCCTCCAATGCAAAGCACTCAGCAGAGCCTTCCCCAAACTCTGGGACTGGCTCATGTTCCTCCCCAACCACCTCACTGTCCGAGTCTTCCGCCAGGCTGGTGGGCCACAACAATGATTGAGAAGGATCTCACAGGACATTTTTCAAGTGGAAGAAGAGAGATCCTTATCAAAGACAATTAAAATCTATTCTTTATCATTCTGGATTCTGGACCTGGATGAAGTCCCAGAGAGCTGCAGATTCTGGTTGAAGGTCCTAATAAGAAAAGCAGAAGATGTTCTACTGAAGATTCCTAAATAAAGTAAGTGGGTTTGAAGGATTTCATTGCTCTTTCCAATGTGATAATTTGATGAATGTCAACCACCCAAATCAGACTGTAGCGCTCGTCCAAAATCATTCTAGGATTCAACCCAATCATCACTATGTGCCCCCTTTTGCTGTTGGAAGAATTGTCTAAGAGTTAAACCAAAGAGAAACTAGCCAGCTACTGCTAGCAGAAGACACAACATTACACAGAGGTTCTGCCAGGAAGATTTTTCCCCTCTTCGAAAACTTGCAAGTGCCTCTGAATTTCCAGTTGAGGTGCTGAAAACATGCTGAAAAACAGCCATTTTATGGGGGTTTTGTGCTCATTAAAACCAGAAGGCATGCAAAACAATGAAATTATCTCTTAACTAATGCTTTATCTTGCATGAAGGAAAACACCATAATTGCAGCCTTGATTAAACAGCATTATGAAGTTGGTAGAGTTTGTATTTAACAGTTTGGTGCTCCAGGAGTTGCCCTTTTAAAGCAGCAAATTCTCAGAGGCATCAATCAGCCTGGTTGCAACACACTAGATGCCTATATTTTTATGATGATGGAGCCAATGAAGGATCATAGAAATGCCTCCTTGCAAAAATTATGATTTTATTTCTCCTGGCTTCCAAATCATCATCATCATCATCATCATCACAACAACAATAACAACAACAACAACAACAACAACAACAACCCAGATTCCTGTCTGTGCTTGCTTAGGTCATTGCTTAATGACCTAAGCGCCAGAGCTCACTATAACAGCATTGCCAAAAAGGTATTAAGAGTTGTAAATCTAATCCTACGAAGCTTCTCCTCTGGAAATATTGATTTGCTAACTAGGGCATAAAAAACCTTTGCTAGACCAATACTCGAATACAGCTCATCTGTCTGGAATCCACACTGTATATTGGACATTAATACAATTGAGCGAGTCCAGAAGTATTTTACAAGAAGAGTACTACACTCATCTGCTCGTAACAGAATACTCTATATCACCAGGCTGGAGGTTTTGGGCTTGGACAATCTTGAACTACGCCACCTATGGTTGGACTTAAGCGTAGTACACAAAATTATCTGCTACAATGTCCTACCAGTCAATGACTACTTCAGCTTCAACGGCAACAATACATGAGCACACAACAGATACAAACTCAATGTAAACTGCTCCAAACTTGATTGCAGAAAGTACGACTTCAGCAACAGAGTGGTCAAAGCCTGGAATGCATTACTTGACTCTGTTGTTACATCCTCTAACCCCTGCCCCCCACTCCTTTAACCTCAAACTAACCACTATTGACATCACCCCATTCCTAAGAGGTCTGTAAGGGGTGTGCATAAATACACCATCGTGCCTACCATCCCTGTCCTATTGTCCCCATTTATTCATACCTATTTCCTGTATTCTTTTTTTTAAACAAATTTTATTGATTTTAAAGACAAACAAACCATCATTAACCATTAAATACATAAAACCTCTTTCCATTATTAATTTTACAAGTCAAGTAAAATATTATTTTATGCAACATGTTTTACACCATTTCAATATAAACATATATATATCTCTTAACAAATTTCTCATTATTTCTCTTTTTGTATTCAATTTCATTGTTTTTATTATTATTTTCTATATTTATCCAATTTATAATCATCTTCATTCCTCTCTGACTTGATTACCATTATTCTCATCCAACATTCCTCCAAGGTTTTATTAATTCTCAAACAAAACATAGACACACAAAACACAAAAATATAAAACTTCTTTTAAGAAAGTAGTTTGGCCCCAGATTACCTCTCTTTGTATGGACTTCAATTAAATTCGTGCTCATCTTGTATACCATTACCTATCTTATTTACCATTCTATATCTTCTATATAACTTCTCCCCGCTTTTCATTCTTCTTATTTCTATTTTATTTAATTCATTTTAATTTAAATCATTATATTTGTATTTTTTGTCCATTCTTTGCAGATTATCCATTTATCTCATTCCCTATAGTAAAAAAAAAAAAAAAAAAAAGAATTTCTCCTGAAATCACTGATCAGAGTATGATGCCTTTCTATCCTCCCCCTAAATTAATATTTAAAATAACACCTGATACCCAATCTGATTCTGCTTAGTACATTCTGTTCTGTCCTTAATTTACATACTCGAAATCCCCGCGCTTTGATTGGCTAAAGCGCGGGGATTTCTGATTGGCCAGGCGAGCCGCGCTGATTGGCCCGTTTGAAGTCTCCCGCGATTGGCTCACTCCAAGAGCGGGAGACTTGAATCGCTGCCATTGGCCGCGGCTGCCGCAGCGAAAAGGATAAAAGCCGCGGGCTTTTTCCTTTTCGCCGGTTCGGTTCACAACTGTTTAATAAAGAGCTTGAAACGTAGTCACCGACTCCTGGCGTCTTTTTGCGGACACGACACATTCTACCTACTCACCTTTAAAGAGAAAAAATAATAAATTCATAATAATTAATATAATTAGATAATAAATCTAAATATTAAATCTTATAACATTCCGATTGTCCATTTCAAAAAACAAGTGCTACAATTTTATTAAATTTTAAAATCTATCATTACTAAACATTTCAATATTTTAATCTTTTATTAATTCTTATAACATTCTAGTTTTCTATTTCTAATACATAGTACCATCTTATGTACCTTGCAGAATCTTCTTTTTAAAGAAATTATACCTTACCCTTTATCCCTAAAAAAAAATCCTTTTTTCCCATCTTGTTTCATACCTTTGTGGCTTTTCCCTCCCTTTTCCCTTCCTTTCTTATCCCCCCTGGCCTTTTTACCCCCCCCCCCCTTTACTAACCTCCACCTTTTTAGCTTTCCCTCTCTGTTGTAATCCTTTCTCCTTTTGCTCAGTAACATTGAGTTGGTTTTGCATCTTATTTTTTCCTTTCTTAAGTGTTTTTTTAAGTCTTAAGTCCTTCATTTTCCTTCCTTCCTTTCTCCTTTCTCTCTTAGTTAATTTTTTAGATTCACTGAAGATGGCGTTTTCTTCTTCTTTTTCTTCTTCTCCTTCTATTTCCTCCATCTGTTGTTGTGTTTGCTGAAAAATAGCAAGCGCCATTTCTAAAGAAAGGAAAGCTTCTTTCACAGCGTCCTTACTTTCTTGATATTCCTTTCTAAGTTCATCATCAGATAAAGCCATTCTTTGTTCTTCTTAGAGCAACCAAAATGTTTCAAAAGTTAAAACAATTCCTCAAAGTCCCAGAGACATCATTCAGTCCAAACAACGCACAAAGTTCTCACTTTCTCTTCCTGGGGTGGTATCAGTAAAAGGGAAAAGAAAAAAAGCCCAATCTGTATTTTACAGCCTTGTTGCAATCAATTTCTAGTCTCAAGATCTTCAAGGCATCTCCTCCAGCAAAATCTTAATATATATATATATTTTGTCCTCTCCCTTACCACTTATAACAAGAAGCCAAGTTTTTACCTTTTATAAAAAACAACAGGTTTCTCAATGGCCATTTGTTGATTCCATAAGGAAGGAGGGTAAACTTTCCTTCCAGCACCTCAATTTTGCCGCTTGAAATCCTCCTCTGGAAACCAAGTATTTTTCAAAAAGTCATAGTTCTCAGGATTAAACGCCTCTTAAAGTCCTGGATCAGCCAAAAAACTTTCTCTTGAAAACTTTCTCCCCTCTTCCTCCTGCTCAGTCTTACCCAGCTGCCGGCTTCTTTGTGGCGGCCATTACAGATTGCCGCTTGACCGCCTTGAGAAAAGGGGGTTTTGCTGGCTGGGGAGGGGGTCTGCAACACCCCCAAACCCCTTACCAGCTCCCCCTATCTTCGGTTGCCTCTGCGGGGCAGCCTTAGCCTCCAAACCCGTCCAGATCGGAGGCACCAAAATGGCTAGCACGGCAGGGATTGCGCAGGATCGCGGAACCCTGCCGCTGGCGAAGCCGACAAACCGGAAGTTCCTTATTTCCTGTATTCTTACCCACGCTTATACTTATATCTTTTACCTTGTAAGTGATTGACAAATCAAATAAATAAAAAAATAAAATCAATCAATCAATAAACACAAACCCCATCAGCCTTGGAAGCCATTTTTACTTGGAAACTTCGAGGCTGCCACATTCAGTGCCTGGGAATTTGGGAGGGGGGATTTCATGGTGAGATAGAAGATTACTCTCAACAACATTCTTTCTCAGAGAGTCAAGGACATGTTGCTCTGCACCTGGAGGGTGTGAATGAAGGGTTGTCTCCAGTTGGAATGAAGATTTGATTGGGCCATGTGATGGACTGGTGGGTGCAGGGTAGTGGTGGGATTCAATTTATTTTTACTTATGGTTCTATGGGCATGGCTTGGTGGGCTTGGTGGGTGTGGCTTGGTGGGCGTTGCAGAGGAAAGATACTGCAAAATCCCTATTCCCTCCTCACTCCTGGGGGAAGGTTACTGCAAAATCCCATTCCCTCCCCACCCCACTGACCTGCTTTCCAGCTCCATTCTTCTGTGCAGAGAAGACCCAAAGAAGACCCAGCCAATCAGCTGGGAGTCAGGAGGCAGAGAAGAGATGGGGGTAGGGCCAATCAGAGTTGGGATTTGCCGGTTCTCCAAATGACTCAAAATTTCCATTACCGGTCTGAATACCACCTCTGGTTCAGGGGATGGATCTTTGATTTCTCTTTTGGGAAGGGAAAACCCAGAACTCTCAAGATTCAGGTTTTCCCATATGTGCCAATATGACAACTCTAATAAAATGGAACTTTGAGGAAATGTTTATTTCTGAGCTTATTGGTTTGGTTAGTTGGAACACTGACACACACACAAACACACACACGCAGAGCCTGCAAAACACCTAATGCAATTTTGCATTTGGGCTTCCCTCACCTAACAAGCCAGCATGGTTCCATGCTTCTGTGAAGGGATCCTAGGAGGAGAAAGTTGAGCCAAGAATCTTTCCAATGAGAGTGCAGATGGGACCTTCCATTGGAAGTACAAATTTTGGAAGCAGCATGTTTTAACCTGGGATCGACCTGCCCATCAATTCAATAGCGCTGGCAAGGATGAATATCAAAATATCTCTCATCCTTTCATGCCCGTGATCAGTTCTGTGCTTTTATCCAAATAGGTTTTTTGTGAATTTTTTTGGGAGCGGGGAAGTAAGGTAAGAGAGGCTGCTAAGGGAATTGTTGGACCTGCTATAACTTAAGCCTCTAAATAGGAACAATTCTTGACTCCATTTGTGGAGAAAGGTATAATTTTATTAGAGTTCAAATGTATTGCAGTCCCTAAATTCTATTTTTCTCTCCCTTAGCTATCTCTCACTGCCCGACTCCAGTGTAGCCAATCAGGTTCGGGCAAGATGTCAACCCAAGCACAGTTTGGTATGCAGCTCCTTCCTTCTCCCAGCTGGGTGTTGAGGAAACATAGCACTTACTTTCACCTGAAGGTAGGACAAAGAAGCAAAGGATGTAAACAAATCAAAGAGAGAAACAACCTAGAAGCAAGGAGAAATTTCATGACCGTCAGAACAATTCATCGGTGGAACAACTTGCCTCCAAAAGTTGTAAATGCTCCAATCCTGCTCCAAGTGTTTAAGAAGAGATTGGACAACCATTTTACTGAAATGGTATAGGGTCTTCTCCTTGAGCAGGGGGTTGGACTAGAAGACCTTCAAGATCCCCTCCAACTCTGTTATTCTAGAGATCCTCCAACAAAGAATTAGGAAAAAAAATATGTTTTTTTTAAATGTTTTTTTTTTGCAAAAAGAAAACAAAAGAAAATGGATATTAAAAAAAGAACAAAATAAAAGAAGTATTTTCTACACAGTTCCACTTGTTTTTATAACATCCTGTGAGAGTCATAAATTTTATAACAGCAGATGTCTGTTATTCCGTATTAAATCTGTTTAAAGGGGGGAAATAAGGTTGCGCATTGTAAGTGCTTGTAGAGTAAAAACACCGTTGTAAACTCTACAAGCACTTACAAAATAATAAAAATAATAAAATAATAAAAAACAAGAAATTTCAAAATAATAAAAAACAAGAAATTAAATCCCCATCTTGAGGATTCCATCAAGGTTGTGTTCCTGGAGAAGTGTGAAGAAGTTCAGATTAACCCTTTTCTAAACATTTTAGCTGCATAAAATTGAAAGGGATGGCTGAAGCCATCTTTTTGCCTGGAGGATGTTCTACAAAACTGGTAGGGACCATAAATGGCAGCTCAGAGGTGGTATTCAGCAGGTTCTGACCAGTTCTGGAGAACCAGTAGCAGAAATTTTGAGTAGTTCAGAGAACCAGCAAATCCCACCTCTGACTGGCCCCACCCCCATCTATTCTCTGCCTCCCAAGTCCCAGTTGATGGGCTGGGTCTCCTCTGGTTGCCCTGCATAGGAGAACGGAGCTGGAAAGCAGGTTAGTCAGGTGGGGAGGGAATGGGGATTTTGCAGTATCCTTCCCCTGCCACGCCCACTAAGTCATGCCCACAGAACCAGTAATAAAAAATTTGAATCCCGCCACTGTGGCAGGGGTGTCAAACTTGATTTCTCTTTTTTTAAAAAATATTTTTTAAAAAACAAACTTTATTGAATACAAAAAATTAAAATATACAAATATACAAACTCGAAAGACAAAGATCCATACAGACAAACGTCACAATAATCTCTGTGCTAAAACTAATTAAACTTTCCTTTAATACATTTGACAGTGAGTTAAATATTTCCTAAATTATATTATGTGGCAGTTATTTCTTGCTTCCTATAGGTTCTCTGTTATTTATGTTCTATCAAACATAACGTTCTGTTATTAATGTTTGTTGTTGGATTATACTTATTTATTTTTACCGATGAATTCCTTCTATTGATTGTTTAAAGAACGAGGGAGTCTAAGATTAACATTAACAATTCCTGTTTGTTATTGTATGCATCATAATCTGTTTCATAAATTAGTTTTTCCCCCCTTGATTCCCCTTTTCATTTTTTTTTTACGTTCTAACCAATCGTACCACTTATTCCAGTTCGAGTAAAATTCCGCCTCCTCTTTTCCTTTTAATTTTAATGTGAGTTTTTCAATTTCTGCACATTCACAAATTTTTTGAATAATAAATTGTATTGGTGGTATATTAGGCGATTTCCAGAATTGAGCCAGTGAAATACGTGCGGCTGTTAGGATATGTGTTAAGTTCTGCGCATGGGTGCAAGGAACGGAGACGAGGCAGTGAACAGTGAACTTCAACTCTTTATTAATCATGCTGAACAGAGCAAAACCCTAGGGCAGCAGCAGCCCTTTTATAGGGTAGGCTGCTGACCTATTAGCCAATGAGAAACATGGAAGAGTTAAACGCTTGAACCAGTGAGAGTTGGCAGGTTAACAGCCAATCAGATTTCCCAGAAAGAACCAATCCGATATCGCTATTATCGGCCAATCAGAAGTGCAGGATTAGAACCCTGCTTTTTCTTAATGTTTGTTAAAACTTTATTAAACGCCTTTATTAGTTCATAACACCCCTTCCCCCCAGGTTCCGTTTGAGGGGTGCGGTGATGTAATCCCGTAGATATGCAGGTTGTTTTAACTGTCTATTAGATTTGCGCTGTCCCACTGGTTCCTGTCCGTAGTCCGGTTTCGGCGGGACGTTTTTTGATATATCTGGTACAGGCGGTTCCGCATCCTTACTGGACGACTCAGTGCTGCTAATTCTGTCATTGTTGTCCTCCAATCTCTGCGAGCTTGCCTCCGTTGAAGTATTCCTCTGTGGCGAGGCCATCCCTCTCCCTGATTCTTCTTCATGTATCGTGCCTGGGTGCTGACTTCCTTCGATTCTGCTTTCCACCATCTCGAATTCGGTTTCTTCGACATCCCCTCCCCCCCCAGTTTGAGAGTCACAGGAGTCATGGGAACTGGGTTGTAGCCTAGAGCAAAGCTGATCTATATGGCGTTTCCACATTTTTCCGTCCCATGTTTGCACATGGTACGATCTGGGCCCGGTGGTTTGAGTTATGGTTTCTTCGACCCATAATAGTTCGCCGGAAAGGTTTTTAGCGAAAACTAAATCGCCTACCATGAACTCGCAGCATTTTCCATTAGATCCACAGGGTTTCTCTGGCTCGTAGGATGGGTGGAGCCAGTCGAGGTGGGAACGGAGCTTGCGTCCCATCAACAGTTCAGCTGGAGTCTTATTGGTGACGCTGTGCAGGGTGATGTGTTGGAGTAGGAGTATTCTGTTTAGTTTGTCGTCAATGTCCCCATAGTCCATTTTGTGGAGAGTTTTTTTTAACAAATTGGACCATATGCTTGGACCTGCTGTTAGCTGCAGGGTGCACCGGTGAAGTTAGCGCATGGCGGATACCCTGGTCTGCTAAGTATTGTTCAAACGCCAGGGCAATGAACTGAGTTCCGTTGTCGGAGACCAGAACGTCTGGTAGCCCATGCGTTGCGAATAGCCTATTCAATTTTCGGATGACGGAATCGGTTATAGTAGTCTTCATTTTGTGGATCTCGAGCCAGTTGGAATAGGCATCCACTGTTAGGAGGAACATATGTCCCTTAGTAAGTCCCGCAAAATCAATGTGGATGCGGGACCAAAGCCCTTGGGGGGTTTCCCACTCCATTGGAGTTGCTCAAAGTGGGGCACTGCTGACTTCTTGGCACTTTAGACAAGTCTTTACCCAGGCTTCGATCTGCTTGTTGATGCCTGGCCACCACGTGTAGCTTCGTGCAAGCGCTTTCATACGCACAATGCCAGGGTGACCCTCATGCAATGTTTTCAATACTGCTCATTGTAACCGCTCTGGGACGATGACTCTGTCTCCCCATAGGATGCAGTCTTTTTGCGAGAAAAGTTCTGTTTGCCGGTTTCCGAAAGGGGTGAAGTCGTCAGGGGTTTGTTCTACTGGCCATCCTCGTAAGATCCAGCTGAGAACTCGCGCCAGGACAGGATCTCATTTTGTTACGATAGCAATGTCTCTGGCTCTTAATGGCGGTGAATGTAGTGTTTCAATCTGGAGTGTCGTAAGGGTTGGAGCTGGGTCGTCGACGGTTTCTGGAAGTGGGGCACGGCTCAATGCATCAGCATGGGCTTTCCCTGGGCGGTGTTGTAATTTATATTTGTACGCAGCTAAGAACTCCGACCAGCGAGTCATTCTAGGTGACAATATATAGGGGGTTGGCTTGTCTCCCGCTATAATCCTTAGCAAAGGTTTGTGATCGGTAACAATAGTAAAAACTCATCCATATACATATTCATGAAACCGTTTCACAGCAGATACAACAGCAAGAGCCTCTTTGTCGATTTGGCTATAGTTATGTTCAGCCTTTGATAGGGTCCTTGAAAAATAGGCAATAAGGACCTCACTACCATTTGGTAACACATGACTCAAAATGGCTCCTACTCCAAATGGTGATGCGTCACATGTAATTGTTAAAGGCAAAGTCTCGTTATACTGCATTAAAACAGTGTCTGAGCTTAGTAAATTTTTCACTTGTCAGTATGTGTTCTCCTCTCGGTGTCCCCAGACCCAGGTTGCATTTTTATTGAGAAGTCTATGTAGGGGCTTAGCTATGGTCGCTTTCTGGGGCAAGAAGATGTTGTAAAAGTTAATGAGCCCCAGGAAAGCTTAGAGGTCAGTCTTATTTCTGAGTCTTGGGGCATTTTTGATTGCTTTTAGTTTGCTATTAGTGGGGTGAATGCCTTGTTTATCGATTAGGTACCCCAGGAACTCTACTTTATCTGTACACAGTTGACATTTATTTTTTTTAACCTTTAGGCCGGAGTCTTTGAATTTCTGGAGAACCATTTTAAGATGCTTTTCTAGTACTTCTCTATTCGGGACCACAATTAAAACGTCATCAAAGTATGGCACGACCCCCTTGATCCCTTGCAAGAGTCTCTCCATCAGACTTTGAAAAATCCCTGGGGCTACGCTCACTCCGAATTGGAGTCAGTTGCATTTAAAGATATCTCGGTACGTAATGATCGTCTGTGCCTCTGTGGGTTTTTTATCTACAGGCAGTTGTTGGTACGCCTGTGCTAAATCCAATTTAGCGAAGACTTTTCCGCCCCCCAGGGAATGGAGAAAGTGTTGCACCACCGGTACCGGGTAAGCGTTCTGTTGAAGGGCGTGATTAAGGGTGGCCCGGTAGTCCCCACAAATCCTTAATGATCCATCCGGTTTGATGGGTGTTACGATTGGGGTTTCCCAACAAGCATGGTCAGTTGGTTCTAAAACACCCTGGGCTGTTAATTTATCGAGCTGCTCATCGATCTTTGGTTTAAGGGAAAAAGGTACCCGATGAGGCTTAAGGCAGATGGGGGCTACTTCAGGGTTAAGGTTAAATGATATCGGGATCCCCTTGTACTCACCTAGTTTGTCTGCAAAGACGCCCTGAAATTCCTGGATGAGGGCCTCCTCCCAGTCGTCGCCTCTGGTTTTGTAAATGCCGGCTACCTCGATCCCAAGTGGGGCGAACCATTGAAGGCCTAACAAACTAGGCCAGTTGCTGTCAACGATGGTCAGTGGTAACGACGCAGTATGATTTTGGAATGATACTTGGATTTCCTGGGTCCAACGACCGGAATTCGGTTCCCCTGATAATCTTTGAGTATGATTCTTTGGGCTCTGAGGTCTTGACACCGGACGGCAGGGATTAATTGTTTAAGGGTCTTCCAGGAAACCATTGAGAGGGACGATCCTGAGTTGACTTCCATCACACAAGGCTGGTTTTCAATGGCGACCTTCACTCAGATCTTCTTTGCATCTAACGATGAAGCGTGACCGATTGTAATGGTTTAGTGTACCTCTTCCCATCTCGTTGAAGTGGCCAGTGTTTTATTTCTGTAGGAGTGGTTGTTCCATTGGTGGTTCAAAAGTTCCTGACTCACAGGACGATTCCCTGTGGTCTGGCGGTAGTTGTTTCCCCTCTGAATTGGGCTGGATCCTCGCTTGCTTCTGCAGACCTTCCCGATGTGGCTTCTTTTCCCACAGGAATGGCAGAGCGCGTCGAGGAATTTGCAGTCTGATTGCGGGTGGTTTGCCCCACAACCCGCGCATTGGTGCAGTAGTCTTTGATTCCACTGGTGGCGTTGGTCACATTCAGACTGGAGCCAGTTGACCTCTTCCTCATCACTTTCTGATAGCGATTCGTGGTGGGTCGCTGTTGTGTGCCTCTCTAAGCGAGGTGAGGTATCGCTGGCAAGTTGACGGAGCGGTGCATAGGTGTGGCGCATTCGGGCAGCCGACTTCCTTGTTGCTTCTGCTGCAGTAGCATCTTTGATGACATTGGCAAGATTGATGTCCCCTTTGGCCATGATCTTGCTCTGCGCAGTGTGGTCATCTAATCCCAGAATTATTCGGTCTCTCAGAGCTTCTTCGAGGTCTGTAAACCCACAGAGGCCTCCCAGGTTCCGGAGATCCGTGATGAAATCTGCAATGCTCTCTCCTTTCCGTTGGTCCCTCCGGCAAAACTCATGTCTTCGGACAAGCGTTGGTATGGCGGGTGCATAGTGAGACCGTAGAAGGGGCGCGAGGACATCCCAGTCCATGGATTTCACCTCAGCCGGTTTTGCTAGTGCCTTGGCCATCTTAAAGATGGCAGGCCTGCAATGGGTTAGGAACACTGCTTGCTTTTTCCCCATAGTGGCATCCTTCAAGTTGTTGGTCTCCAGAAACATCTGGAACCGGGCTATGTACGAGTCCCAGTCTTCTTGTGCTGGGTCAAATGGAGCGGGTGGAATGGTGCCGCCGGACATGGTTCCCGTTGTCGATGTGCCTTCAGCCACGTGCTCTGTTAGGTGCTCTGTAGTGTTCAGTCAGCTCTGATGTCTCCGCATCCCATCCTCGTCGCCAGTGTTAAGTTCTGCGCATGAGTGCAAGGAATGGAGATGAGGCAGTGAACAGTGAACTTCAACTCTTTATTAATCATGCTGAACAGAGCAAAACCCTAGGGCAGCAGCAGCCCTTTTATAGGGTAGGCTGCTGACCTATTAGCCAATGAGAAACAAGGAAGGGTTAAACCCTTGAACCAATGAGAGTTGGCCCATTAACAGCCAATCAGATTCCCCAGAAAGGACCAATCCGATATCGCTATTATCGGCCAATCAGAAGTGCAGGATTAGAACCCTGCTTTTTCTTAATGTTTGTTAAAACTTTATTAAATGCCTTTATTAGTTCATAACAATATGGATAATCAAATATTTTACTTTGGTGGGATAACCTTCCTTAATGATACTCAGAAGATACAATTTAGGTTCCCACTCCAATCCACCCTGGACAATTTCTTCTAACCAAGTTTTAATTCTACTCCAAAACTTTTTGACCACTGGGCATGTTCACCAGAGATGGAAGTAAGTACCATGATTCCCTTTGCATTTCCAACAAGTTGGATTGGATGTTGGATATATTTTTGCTAATCTGGAGGCTGCTAGATGCCATCTATATATCATTTTATATAAGTTCTCTTTGTAAGACACAGAGTTAGTTGTTGTAAGATTTCTCTGCCAGATTTCTTCCCAGTCTTCTAAGTCTATATTATGGCCAAAATTTCTTGCCCACGCTATCATTGGTCCTTTCACAATTTCCTTACCTAATTCATATTCCAATAGATAATCGTATAATTTAGATATTATATTTTTATCCAGGCTCAAAAGTATCTTATCAAATTTAGTGCTTTTTGATTCTATTCTGAATTCTTTTAAATCTTTCTCATATCTTATTGCTATTTGGAAATTGGACCAATGATCAATCATTATTTTTTGGTTTTCTAACTCTTGGGTGGATTTGAGCTTTCCTTCTTTGCCTAAAATTTGTTGATATTTGAGCTTTTTACTGATGTCCATTGTATTAGGGTGGAACATTGACTCCATTGTAAACAACCATAACGGAACTTTAATATAATGGTTTTTCCAAAGATTTGCGTAAAGTATGTCTCTGAAAGTATGAGTGACTTTTACTACTCGGGTTCCACAAGAAGGCATGTTACCCTATTTGTAAGTCGTATCCTTCTAATGTTAGAATTCTTTTGTTTTCCAATTTAATCCAATCCTTCATCCACATTAACATTGCTGCTTTATAATAGGTCTCCCAGACAGGGAGACCAAAGCCGCCTCTGCTTTTTTTTTTTTTGAAGCAAATTTTTATTAATTTTAAAGATAAAACAACACATCATTAACCATTAAATACATAAATACATAAAACCTCTTAACATTATAAATCCTTACAAGTCGAATAAAACATTATTTTTATACAACATAATTCCAATTTATCCCATCTCCATATGGACACACAAATATCTTTCAGCAAATTTCTCATTATTTCTCTTTACTCCTATTCAAGTTCATTTCTCTTCCATATTTATCCATTTTATAGTCCTCATATTCATTTCTTTCTGGCTTGTTTAAATTATTCTCATCTAACATTCCTCCAAGGTTTTATTGATTCTTTTTTCCTTTTTTTTATAAAAAACAAATTTTGTTAGTTTTACCAAAAACACAATACACAAACATACAAAACACAAAACATAAACAAAACTAAAAGATCTTTTCTGAAGGTTGTCTGTTCCCGGGTTAAAACTCTTCACACAGACACAAATTCAAACATCATATTCATCCCATATATCCTTCCATAACTTATTATCATTTTCTTTTTTATATATATATATAAAAAACCATTTTTATCAGTTTTATAAAAACAATGCACAAAGAATCAAGGCATAACAGCTTATAAATTCTTTTCTAGGAAAAAATAATAATAAAAGACCAATAAGGCATAACAATTCCAAATTATAATATCAATACTTCATATAGTATTAACTTCATATCTTATCCCTACTTCTCCTTTCCATCCAAATTATTTCTTATTAATTAAAATTTTATTGCCTTTTATCAATATACAAAATCCAAAAAAAAGCATATATATCCTTCCATATCTTATTACCATTTTCAACAACATTCTTTGTCTGTTCTATTTCCAATTATCCATTCATCTTTCTTTTTTCTTTTACTATACTTTTCCTGTACACCAATTGGAGTAACATCTATAACTCATTACCCTAACTTAAAAATACTACGTATAGCAATTTTTCTTGGGATTCTGTTTAAAAGATTCTAAGATTACATAATAAATTTTATATTCTAAATACACATATCACAAACCTATGTACCCTCCAGAATCCCTCTTTTAATCTAAATTAAATTCACCCATTGTCTCTAAATAAACTTTTTTTCTTTAGGTCTTGCTTCCCCCCGTTAAGGCTTCTCCTCCCCCCCTTTCTCTCTTGCTTATTCTTCTCCTTGCCCTTTTTACCCCTTTGCTTTTTCTCTTCGCTTTTCTTGCTCCTTTTCCTTTGCTTTCTAACCTTGCCTCCACCTTTTCGCTCATTTTTCTCTCTTTTGGTTGTTTTTATAATTCTTAAAATCCCCTTTTTCTTATCCTTTTTCTCCTCCTCTCCGGAAGGGACCCATTGTTCATCAAAGATGGCTTCTTCTTCCTCTTCTTCCTTGTCCCAGTCCTTCTGCTGCGTAATCAACCTTTCACAAGTACATAACGCCATTTCTAAGAATTGAAACAAAGCGCCCAAAGTATCTTCTTTTTTATATTTTTGATATTCAATCTCTAGTTCATCCACAAACGATGCCATTATGAAAAGGGAAACTTTTTCCAAAACAACCACAAGTATTTTTAATCAAAGACAATCAAAAGCAATTAAAAAAAAAAAAAGTTCCAAAAGTTAATACTTTTCTTCCTTCTTCTCTTTCTCTTTCTGGGGTTAATTTTTAATCAAAGAGGTCCAATTACATATATCTTCCTTTGGGATTCTAGGCAATCTCCTCCTTTTTCAGCTTCTGCTCCAATTTTTTTTCTCCCTTCCCACTTGCAATGTCAATTTTAAATAATCAGAAATCCATACCTCCAATAAGGGTTTTCCAATTTCTTAAATTTTTCAATGTCCAAAAATCCTTTTGTCTCTTAGCTTCAACTTTCAAAGCAATCCACTTTCAATGTCCAATATATCCAAATATTTCTGCTGTTTCCATGGGGTGGGAGAGTAAAGAAAAAAGAAAAAAAGTTCCCTTTAACAGCTTCTCCGCCGCTTTTCGCTCTTCTTAGGGATACAATGTATCCTCCAGCAATTCAAACAGCTCAATTCCAGGCAATTTAAAAGATGTTACTTGACCCGGCTCAGACAGAACTTTCACTCTTCACACGTCCTCCAGCACAATCTTACCCGGTTGCTGGCTTCTTCATGGCGGCCATTGCTGACCGCCGCTCCACCGCCTTGGGAAAAAGGGGTTTTTCCGGAGAAGGGGGGGGTCTGTGACACCCCCACCTCCCTATCCGACTCCCCTCTCTCTTCAGCTGTCCCTACAGGGCAGCCATATCCCCCTGACCCATCTGGATCGGGGGTACCTCGACGGCTAGCACAGCAGGAATCGCGAGCTGTCGCGAATTCCTGCTGCCCCGAAGCCACGCGAAACCGGAACCCAAAAGCCGCCTCTGCTTTTATTGTCTTGTGAATAAATTTTCTTAATTCTTGACTTCTTGCCTGCCCAAATGAATTTCATAGTAATTTTATCCAATTCTTTGGAAAATGATTTATCCAATAATATAAGGATTGTTTTGATTTTATTGAGGGTCCTAACCCTAACCCATCACCACCCTGCACTGATCCACTCCGTAGCCAAGACCCTCATCTCCAGAACCAAACACCTAGCTGACAAAGACCACCTGAGAACAGAACTAAACACCCTCACTAACGTATTAATTTCCAATGGATTCCAAAGAAACACTATTACCAACCTAATCCAAAGAGAGATACCCCCCCCCCCAAAAAAAAACAAGACACAGAACAAGACAATGGTATTGCACTCCTCCCTATATCAAAGGCACCACAGACAAAATCAGCAAAATTATCCACAAACACAATATCAGGACAGCCTTCGGCACTGACCAAAAAGTAGCCAACATCCTAAGAAACCCCAAAGACAAGATCCAGCTAGAAAACCAAGGAGTTTATGAAATACCATGCAATTGTCCAGCCACATACATTGGACAAACCAGCAGGAGAATAAATGCATGCATCGCAGAACACAAAAACGTAGTCAGAAAAGAAGAAAATACTTCCCCCCTCTTCTAGCACCTTAAAGCCACAGGATATGAAATTAATTTCAAAGGAACCAAATTAATATCCACTGAACACTCCAGCAAGAGAATAATCAGGGAAGCCATCGAAATAGAGAAACACCCCTATAACCTGAATAAACGGGATGAAACCTCCCGCCTACCAGACATCTGGAAACTAGCCCTCATCAACAAACGAGTCCCAGCCATGAAAACCAACACCAGACCCAAAACAACATGGGACACCACTGCCAATCTCCCTCATCAGACCCAGGCCCAAACCCATCTTATAAATGAAGGACAACCACCATCCAGAAACCAGACCACGGCTGCTTCGCCAGCTGTCACACACACCCGACTCCAAAACCAATCAAGTGGACACACACCAAAAACACAGACTGAGACCCCAAACTCGAAGCCAGACCAAAACCCAGAATGCTACATCATAGTCATCCGCTCAGGATATCACATCAGAAAACTCAGGAAATTACACCACAAGAACTCAAGTAGTTGCAACACAGCAAATGACCCAGGAAATCACAGCACAAGACCAAGGATACCACAGCAATAAAATTCACAAGATCACCACACAACCCATTACCCAAGCCATTACAACACAGGAGGCTAATGGAAAAGAGATCAAAACACAAACGACCCAGGAGATTAAAGCACAAGATCCAGGATATCTCCACAACAAAACTTACAAGGCCATCACACAGCCCATTACGCCAACATCAACTTGATCAACCAATCAAGAGGCAGCAGCACAGCCAACCAGACCAGCACACCAGCCCCATCCCCCATCAGTATTTATAGAGAGACGGCAGCTCCGATCACACACTGCTTACACTGGCATGAAGCCAAAAGCACCAGCCTGAAGATGGCGAGTGGGACCTCGCTGAAACGTCGCCTCATCTTACACAGGAAAATACCTGAACACACCTAAACCTACATATATACGTATACGCGATATGTATGTATGTATGTATGTATGTATGTATGTATGATATTCAGCTTTGTTCAGGTATTTTCCCACATCATTATAGTTGTGCTTTTAAAGTTGTAGCAACGTTTCGGCAGAATCTCATCTGCCATCATCAGGCTTCTGTATTGTGTTCATCTGTGAGTCAGACTTTCACAGCCGTTTCTGTTTTAAATTTGGCGCTAGCCTACTGCTGTGCCAGAATAGTTTTTTCTTCCTCCTGATTGGTTAGAAGTCTTGGTCTGTGTTTATTGGTCTTGGAGTTTGCTGTGTTCTGCTTGATTGGTGTTTATAATATCCTCTGTCTGTTTTGTAGCCCTTTTTGTATCTTGATTGGCTGGCAACATTGTGTTTCCTGTATTGGAGGTTTTTAGTGAGGCTTGGCTCTGAGTAAATGGATGGCTATCATTTATTAGAAAGCTAGGTTTCCTCTGGGTGCCTGGTTGGGGTGTGTTTGAGCTGGAGGTATCAGGGGGAATCTGTTTGTGTCCAGGTGTTTGCCTGGCTTGTGGTGTGGAGATTTTTTTGTTTGTGAGTGCAGGCTTCCAAATAATTGACAGTCTGGTGGAATCATCTCTTCTGTTCATGCTTGCAGGTCTTTTTTCAATCTCTATGGCTTCTCTGATAATTCTGTAGCTGGGATTTTCTATAGTGGCTAGGGTTTTGGTGCCATTGAAGTCGATGCTATAACCTGTGGCTTTCATGTGTTGGATTTGTGAGGAAGTGTATTCCAGCTTTTTTACTGCATTTTTGTGTTCATCTAGGTGGGTACTTATTTTTCTATTAATCTGTCCAATGTATGTGGCAGGGCATGATGTACAGCGGATTTCCTATATGCCTTGGTTTTCCAGGTCGATTTTATCTTTGGGGGTTCTTAAGATGGCTGCTATTTTTCTGTCTGGTTGAAGGCAGTCTTGATGTGATGCCTGTGTAGTATCGTATTGATTTTGTCTGTAGTACCTCTTATGTAGGGCAGGATAGCTGTTCCATAGGTCTGTTCATCTTCTAGGTCTCTATTATGTCTAAGTGTGTTTTTGTGGATCAGATTGTTTTTGTGGAAGCCATTAGCTGTCAGTACTTTAGTCAGGTTGCATAGTTCAGTCTTTATGTACGTCATGTCTGCAAGGCATTTGGTTCTGGCAATTAGTGTTTTGGCCACGGAGTTTATCTGTGCTGGGTGGTGCTGGGATCGGGCATTGAGGTAATGGTTTGTGTGTGTTTTCTTCTGGTATGTGCTGTGTCCTAGTGTGCCATCTGTTTTTTTGTAGATTAGTACATCTAGGAATGGCAGTTGTTTGTTTCCATTTCCATGGTGAATTTGATTTTAGGGTGTGTGCTGTTTAGGTATCTTAACCATAGTTTGGGTTTGTGGGTGTCATTGGCTAGGGCTCTGAATTTGAATTCTTCATCAGAAGCCTGATGATGGCAGATGAGATTCTGCTGAAACGTTGCTACAACTTATATACATATACATATACATATACATATACATATACATATACATATACATATACATATACATATACATATACATATACATATACATATACATATACATATACATATACATATACATATACATATATATATATATATATATATATATATATATATATATATATATATATATGTTTTCTTAATATCTTTGGTTATTTGGGTTTTCTCCCGCATAAGATTGGAAGTATCTAGGCAACATTTTGATGAAATCTCATTCATCATCTTCAGGCTTGGTCTTCAGCTCTGTGCTTCTCAGAGTGATGTGAGCTTGCAGCTGCTTCTTCCTTTTAACTGCTAGTGGGGGTGTGACTTGATTGGGTGGGGGCTTGGCTGTGTTCTGATTGGGTGGGGGGGTGTTCTCATTGGTTGGGGGGTTGGCTGTGTTCTGATTGGCTGGAGGCGTGTTCTGTATCCTTCATAATCTGGCCACACGGGAAAGAAAAACTGAACAACTTCCTCACACACCTCAACAGCCTACACCCAAAAATACAATTCACCATGGAAACAGAAGCTAACAACCAACTTCCCTTCCTAGACGTCTTGGTATACAAAAAATCCAATGGCTCCCTAGGACACACCATCTACCAGAAGAAAACACATACAAACCGCTATCTACATGCACTCTCACACCACCACCCAGCACAGATCAATTCCGTAGCCGAGACACTCATCTCCAGAACAAAATGCTTAGCTGACAAACAGCACCTAGATGAGCCATACATGAAGCGAACTGACCCCCACCATGAAGATGCAGCACAACCATGAACTCGAAGCCAAACAGCAAGATCACAGCTCACCAGCTCAAATCCCCCAGCAACTAAGACTAACCTGAGCACAACCAAGACCCCACCTGAACAGAACATGCCTCCAGCCAGTATTAAAAGACTACCAAGGCAATCGAATCCTGGTTGCTGGTTCTAGTCATGTCCAGGTCTCATTTAAAGACCACACCGCAACGCTACCTCTCACCGTCGTTGACAGAGACTGACCCAGTTTATAGGGATTACAATGGTTCGCGCCATTAGGAATCGAATTGGCAGGCATCAACCAGACCATAAGTGAAGACTGGGAGGCGGCCCTCATCCGGGACTTTCAAGAAGTCTTCTCCAAGCAATTAGACAAGTACAAGGGGTCCCCCATTTCATTTAATCTCTGCCCTGACATCGCACCCATCCGTCTAAAGCCATGCCAAGTATCATTTGCTCTCAAACCGAAAATTGACGAGCAATTGGACAAATTAATAGCACAGGGCATGTTAGAACCCATCGACTACACCCGATGGGAGACCCCAATTGTAACCCCCATAAAACCTGATGGATCTTTGAGAATCTGTGGGGATTACAAGGCCACCCTGAATCATGCGCTTCAATAGAGCACATAACCTGTACCCGTGGTCCAACACCTTCTTCACTCGCTTGGGGGTGGAAAAGTATTCGCGAAGCTTGACCTAGCCCAAGCGTATCAGCAGCTGCCAGTAGACGCAAAGACAGCAGAAGCCCAAACCATAGTCACACACAGGGGTGCGTTCAAATGTAATAGACTCCAATTCGGAGTAAGCGTAGCACCGGGCATTTTCCAAAGCTTGATGGAAAGGTTGCTGCAAGGCATAAAAGGAGTTGTACCTTATTTCAATGATGTATTGATAGCTGCCCCAACACGAAATCAATTAGAAAAACGCCTAAGAACTGTCCTGCAAAAATTCCAAGAAGCAGGACTCAAAGTAAAAAAGGAAAAGTGCCAGTTATGCACCAAGAGGGTTGAATTTCTTGGTTACCTTCTTGACAAACATGTTATTCACCCGACCGAAAAGAAATTGGCAGCTATTAAAAACACTCCAAGACCTAGAAACAAGACAGACCTCCAAGCCTTCCTGGGCCTTATTAACTTTTATAACATCTTCCTACCCCAGAAGGTGACTGCTGCTGAACCCCTGCATAGGCTCCTCGACAAAAAGGCTCCCTGGTTTTGCGGACGTCGAGAGGAGCAGGCTTTCCAGCAAGTCAAAGATCTTTTAACATCAGATGCAATGTTAATCCAATATAACGAGACACTACCCTTGACTGTGACTTGTGATGCCTCACCTTTTGGAGTAGGAGCTATACTGAGCCATGTTCTACCAAATGGTACAGAGGCACCTATTGCATTCTTTTCTAGAACCTTGTCTAAAACTGAAAGAAACTATAGTCAATTAGATAAAGAAGCCCTTGCTATTGTATCTGCCATTAAAAGGTTCCACGAAACATATATGGAAGATCATTTTCTATAATAACAGACCACAAGCTGTTGCTTGGCATTTTGGCAGGGGATAAACCAACTCCCCATGTTCTATTGCCAAGAATGACACGATGGTCAGAGTTCTTAGCTGCCTATGATTACCTGTTAACACATCGCCCGGGAAAAGCCATTCCCCATGCTGACGCCTAAAGCAGTTCGCCATTGCCTGATTTCCTAGATGATCCAGCTCCAATGGTATCCATGCTACAAATTGAAATGCTTCCCTCACCTCTACTAACTGCACAAGACATCGCATTGGAAACAAAAAAAGACCCTTGTTTATCGTGGGTCCTCAGCTGGGTGGAGAGGGGATGGCCAGAAATCGAATCCAACGACAAGTTCAAACCCTTCAAAAACAGACAAACAGAACTGTTTTCCCAAAAAGGGTGCGTATTGTGGGGAGACTGAGTAGCCATTCCTGAAAAGCTACAACACAGAGTCCTGAAAGTGCTACACGATGGACACCCGGGCATCGTATGGATGAAAGCGCTGGCAAGGAGCTATGCCTGGTGGCCAGGTATGGACAAACAAATTGAAGCCTGGGTTGCCACCTGTAGCAAATGCCAAGAATCATGTTCGGCTCCACCAAAAGCACCACCAACGGAATGGGAAACGCCCAAGGGCCCATGGTCCTGCATCCACATCGATTTTGCAGGACCTACAAAAGGGCATACCTTCCTAATAACAGTGGATGCATACTCGAATTGGCTCGAGGTGAACAAGATGAAGATCACCACTACTGAAGTGGTCATCAAAAAACTAAACAGACTGTTTGTAACGCATGGATTTCCAGATGTCTTGGTTTCTGACAATGGCCTGCAGTTTACTGCCCTGGCGTTTGAACAATACCTAGCAGACCGGGGGATATGCCACACCTTGACATCACCTGCTCACCCGGTGGCCAATGGCAGGGCTGAACGAATGGTTCAGTTCACTAAAACAACCCTGCACAAAATGGACCAAGGAAACATCCACGGCAGAGTCACCAGGATGCTCCTCCTCCAACATATTACACCGAGCAGCACCACAAACAAAAACCCAGCTGAACTCCTGATGGGCAGGAAACTGAGGTCCCACCTAGACCAAATACACCCTGCGTACACCCCAGAAAAGCCCCTGAGTTCCAGCAGCAAACATCACATATTTAAGGTAGGAGACCTCGTATTCACCAAGAACTTTACAGGTGACCCCTTATGGGTCCCTGCCAAGATAACACAAGTTACAGGTCCCCGTTCCTACCGATTAGAAACTACAGATGGAAGATTGTGGAAATGCCACATCGACCAGCTGCTTTCCAGGCTGACAACTACCCCCTCCGCGAATTCTGAACTCAGAACCAGAGGGGGAAGGGAAGCCGAGGATTTTGAAAATGAACTAACACTTGGCCCAAACCACGCAAACCCACAGACCGAACAAGCAAGTCCAGCATACTTACCTGCTGAAGAGGAGCCGTGGCAGTTGGGCGGTTCTCCAAGCAATAGCAGCCGAGTGGGGTCAGCGAGTCCGGAAAATCCAGACAACAGAAACGTTGAGGGTATTCCCAAGTCACCTCCAGGGTTGCCCAGCAGTGAAGCCAGGTCACTGTTAAACGACCCACCAGAACCAGAATCCGAGCGAAGGCAGGTTGAACAACGCAAGTCAGGTAGACAGGTACGAAGACCTGCCTACCTGCGCGAATACATCACCCCACCCCTTAGGCAGAACCTAGAGGGGAAGGGTGTTCTGAACTAGCAGGCTTGTAAGCCTGCAAACCTGACTGGTCTTTTCCACAGCAGGCTCATAAGCCTGCAAGTTTGATTGGTCCGTTAACAGCGGGTCGCGATTGGTCGTTCAAGGCTGATCCGATTGGCTAGTTAACGGGCTGCCACGATTGGATGCTTCAAGTGCAGCAAACTTAAACCATTGGATGCTTTGACAGCAGCCAGCTCTATAAAAAGGGCTGTTGCTGCCATACATTTCAGCTCTGTTCCTGAAGTCACTAATAAAGAGTTTGGAGTCACTATCCGATGTCTCGTCTCCGTTCTTGGGCCTACCCTCCAAGATAGAACAGATAGCTTATCATGGAATTTACTGAGTAAAATTTTTCCCACCTAGCAAGTAAAACAGACTGTAATTGCAAACAGATTTTTCTGAAAAAACTTGAAGATCATGGTGTGAATGGTGTGAATGTATAAATATCCCTGCTGATCACTGCAGGGTCACATTTTTTAAGTTCTAGCCAACATATTCTTGTAACATCAAAGCAGTACACGTAGCCTCTAAGAGGAGAAGTAACACCTACTAAGTTGGTACATATCTTATTCTACTACTTTAATCAATTATCTTAAAGTGATGCTTTCCTCACTAGAACAGATGCTCCTCAAAAAATATAATTCCATCAGATAAAGCTGAACACAGTACATAAGTTATTTTCTTGCACTGTACAATTAACAGAATTGAAAGGGACCTTGGAGGTCTTCTAGTCCAACCCCCTGCTCTGGCAAACTCTATACCATTTCAAACAAATGGTTGTCCAATCTCTTTTTTTAAAAACTTCCAGTATTGAAGCATTCAGAACTTGTGGAGGCAAGGCATTTCACTAATTTATTGTTCTCACTGTGAGGAAATTTCTCCTTAATTCTAGGTTGCTTCTCTCCTTGGTTAGTTTCCATCCTCTGTTCCTTGTCTTGCCTTCTTGGTGCTTTGGAAAATAGTTTGACCCCCTCGTCTTTGTATGAACTCTTCATATATTGAAATACTGATAATCATGTCTCCCCTAATCATCCAAGTCATTGAAGTATCTGGAAATTATTCAAGTTTTAGTGAATTAATAGAGGTAATCCTCAATTCATGAGCACAATTGGGACTGGAATTTCAGTTGCTAAGTGATGCAGCTGTTGAAGGTATCCTCCCTCCCTTCGTTCCTTCCTAGAACACAATATTTGCTCCTAATATTTGCTCCTCAGGAAACAACAACTGAATGAGAAACTGCTGGTGACCTTCTACCACTGCACCATAGAGAGTATCTTAACTTTGTGCAACCTCTGTAGGGTTTGCCAATTGCACAGTGGCAGATAGGAAAGCACTCCAGAAGGTTAATGTCATTGCCCAGAGGATCATTGCTTGCCCTCTCCCCTCTTGAAAAGAGCTTTATAGCTTCCACTGCCTTAAGAAAGTTCAAAACCTCCTCAAATATCCATCTCATCCTTGGCACCCTTTTTTTTTGAACTATTACCATCTGGCAGATGGTACAGGATAATAATAAAAACAAGGACAAATAGGCTGAAAAACAGCTTCTATCCCACGGCAGGAACTCTATTGAATTCTACTGTACAGTTCACTGAAGATGGTATTTTATGTGGTTGTACGATGTGCAGTGACAATAAACTAAACTAAACTAATAACACAGTGCTTTTATTTATCTGAAACTTCCTTCCTTCCTTCCTTCCTTCCTTCCTTCCTTCCTTCCTTCCTTCCTTCCTTCCTTCCTTCCTTCCTAACACAGTATTTGGTTCTAAGAACACAGTGCTTTTATTTATCTGAACTTTCTCTTCCTCATCCTCTTTCCTTTTCCCTTTCTCCTCTTACTCTTTCTCTATAATACATATATATAATGCTACCAGGCATAAAAACCAGAGATCACACTAAATACTGTTAAGTTTGAGCATGGGCGAGAAAGAATGGAGACAAACCTCTGAATGGAGAACTTCAGCTCTTTATTTACATTGTGACTTCCTCAATTCAATAGCAGTTAAACCCGCCTAATATAGGCAAACCCTATAACTTTTAACCAATAACGAGCTAGGAGCTCTAGATCTTGTAAACAATAGGAACTCTCTGTTAAGGGCCAATCGGATTACCTGGAACGAGCCAATCCAGTCCGGCCACTTAACAGCCAATCAGAAGTGCAGGGCCAGAACCCTGCACTTACTCCAAGCTCACACTTTATTAATCTTTATGCATACACAACACCCCTTCCCCCTGGCTTCTTATTTGCAGGGCGCAGTTACATAGTCCATTAGGTAGGATGGTTGTCTTTTTAGTCTCTTTGATTTCCGTTGTATCTGCTGGCTGCAATCATGCTGAGGTAGATCGTTGTTTGGCAGTGGTGCTGTTTCTGGTTCAGAGTTCACTTCTACGTCGTTGCCCACATTTTCTGCAATTCCCTGAGGTGCAACCATTTCTCCCTCCGGCTCTGCTTCCTGAGTTTCTATCAAACCGTCATTTCCATCGCACGGGTTTTCTAGGAATTCATCTTCTTCCATACCTCCCCGCCTCAGTTTGGTCATAGGGGGTTTTCGGACTGGCTGCTGGAAGCCGTGATCGTAATTGATCGATATGAAGTTTCCAAAGTTTATTGTCAAGGCATTGTACAAGGTAGGATCTGGGGCCGGTTACACATACTACTGTTGCTTCCACCCACAACGGGTCGCCCGAAGGTTCACCTGGAAGGTGCGACAGCGGCTGCTGGATCCTAGTGGTTTCTCCGGTTCGTAAGCTGGGTGCAACCGGTCAAGGTGGGAGCGGAGCTTCCGTCCCATTAGCAGTTCAGTGGGAATTTTGTTGGTGACGCTATGTGGGGTGATGTGTTGCAAGAAGAGGATTTGATTGACCTTGTCGTCAATGTTATCATAGTCTACCTTCTGCAAGGTTTTCTTCACAAATTGGACCATGCGTTCTGCTTTGCCATTGGTCGCTGGATCGAATGGAGCAGGTGATACGATGCCGCCGGACATGGTTCTGTTGTTAGCGTTGTCTGTCACATGCTCGGTGTTCTTCGAAGTTTCGTTGGTTCAGGTATCTCCACATCCCACCCTCGTCACAAGTGTTAAGTTTGAGCATGGGCGAGAAAGAATGGAGACAAGTCTCTGAACGGTAAACTTCAGCTCTTTATTTACATTGTGACTTCCTCAATTCAATAGCAGTTAAACCCGCCTTATATAGGCAAACCCTGTAACTTTTAACCAATAACGAGCTAGGAGCACTAGCTCTTGTAACCAATAGGAACTCTCTGTTAAGGGCCAATCAGATTACCCAGAATGGGCCAATCCGGTCCGGCCGCTTAACAGCCAATCAGAAGTGCAGGGCCAGAACCCTGCACTTACTCCAAGCTCACACTTTATTAATCTTTGTGCATACACAACAAATACAATCTTTGAATTTTGCTCTCAGCATTCTATTTTCTATTTCTCCCACTTTGCAGATAAAGTGATGTATGAAAGAGATACTCCATTATGCTATAAAGTATTTGTATTTTTCCCAAGGTTTTTTAAAATTATTATTCGGCCTTCTATAACAACAACAAAAAAAGATAATAATGTGATGACTATTGTCATAAGTTTGCTTAAGCAAAGTACAGGATTTCATTTGCCTTTGGAAGCTCTCATATTCTGTAGTAAGTAAGCTGCTGAGAATAACATGTTTAATGCACAATAATTACATTCAGATGAGTGACCTCAAGGAAGTCAAACAGACTTAAAAAGAAGTGGAATTCCAGGAATGAGAACATTGGGCTCACTCATCAGCACTGAGGATAATATTTATACCATTTTAAATATTTTCCTTATGCAGTTGATTGGCTGTGAATGAAATGAATGGTTTTGTTACTTATATATGAATCTTGCTTTCATTGAATTTTTTTCTTTCTCAAGACAGCGTTAGAAGATTGAAGAAACCAAAGCAGCTTGGAAGCACAATGGAAATGTATTTTCTCCTTTTAATTCGCATAGTTTAAAGGCTGTAGCTGACACACTATAGGTAATTCTAGAGTTGCTACTTGACAACTACTCATTGTCTTTGGTTATTTTTTATATCTTTGTTTACATTTGTGTCTTCAACTTTGCAAGATGTTCAGAGTCATGCACTATGTGAGAGGATACGTGTATTTATTTGTATGTGTATGTAAGAAGTAATCACGCACCCACCCATTCCATCCTAGAGAATGAAATATCTTGGGGAATATTAAGAGGCAGAATATTATATGTTCCCAAAGGAGAAATGGAGAAACATGCTCTTAAAGGCAGAAAGCAACCCCAGTCTTCCTGCTATAGGTATCCAGCAGATGCCTGAAGTCTTTAGAGGTGGACATTTTGTGCCCATTAAGAAATCCAGGCCAATCTATTCATGAACAAAATGCCTTCAGCTCCAGTTGATGGGATTAAAATTTGCATCCCCCACCCAAATTCTAAGGACAGGACATGACCTTTTAGGACATAATAGCAGTGGTGGGATTCAGCCAGTTTGCACCAGTTCAGGAGAACCGGTTGTAAAAATTTTCTGAGCAGTTTGGTGAACTGGTTGTTGGAAGAAATCATTATGGCAGAGAACCAGTTATTAAATTATTTGAATACCACCACTGCATAATAGGATTAACCCCACCACCATTAAAATAGCAAGAGATACAAAAACCCCTTTGTTGCACAATCCCAAGAACAGTTCAAACTTCAAAGTCACAGAAATCTGTCAAGATCCATCCACTCCTTCAACCAATTTTTCAGCTGTCCCAAAACTGCATGCTGTGTTTCTGATTCCAACAAACTTTCTTTCCAATCAGCCTCCATTTTATTTCCAGTACTGGCTTGGAACCAGACTAGATTTTTCTTCCAAGTTTTAAAGTTATTGTTGTCTATTGATATCATTCCATATTTATTTATTTCAGAGCTGAAATTAATGTTTTAGTGAACTTCAGAAAGTGTAGCTTTTATCAATAGCACTCAGTGCTTACACTTATATACCTCTTCACAGTGCCTTTACAGCCCTCTCTAAGCATTTTCCAGAGACAGCCTATTGACCCCAAACAATCTGGGTCCTCATTTTACTGACCTCGGAAGGATGGAAGACTGAGTCAACCTTGAACCTGTCAGGATCAAACTGCTGGCAGTCAGCAGAATTAGCTTGCAGCACTGCATTCTAACCACTGCGCCACCACAGATGGATGGATAGATGGATGGATGGATAGACAGACAGACAGACAGACAGATACAAAGATAGACAGGCAGGCAGATGGACAGATAGATATGGATGGATGGTTGATGATAGATGATTGATCATTGATACATGATAGATACATGATAGATAGCACTTAGACTTATACACCACTTCATAGTGCTTTACAGCCACTCTAAGTGATTTACAGAGTCAGCCTGTTGCCCCCAACAATCTGGCTCCTCATTTTAAAGACCTTGAAGGATGGAAGGCTGAGTCAATCTGGAGCTATGGATCAAACTCCTGGCTGTGGGCAGACTCAGCCTGCAATACTATATTCTAAGCACTGTGCCACTATGGCTTGCTTGCTTGTTTCCTTCCTTCCCAAGCAATAGCACTTAGACTTTATAAGCCACTTTACAGTGCTTTACAGCCCTCTTTAAGTGGTTTACAGAGTCAACCTATTGACCCCAACAATCTGAGTCCTCATTTTACCGACCTCAGAAGGATGGAAAGCTAAGTCAACCTTGAGTCAGTCAGGATCAAACTCCTGGCAGTGGGCAAATTTAGCCTGAAATACTGCATTCCAACCACTGAGCCATGATAGCTAAACCAACCAAGCTGAATGTGGAATTTTTAACCCTTTTTGTCAATTCCAGTTCCAAATTGCAAAATACCTCAAGTCCACTAGAATGGAAGGAAGAAGAGTCTGACAATTTTTATTCTTTCTGCCTGCTTTGCGGTCCTTTGTTGCTTGTCAAGTCCCAAACTTTGAAAGGTTTCTGCGGGCTAACCATTCATCTCAAAAACATCACTGCTGCTATTCCAATTTAATGTATAAGATCAGATATAATCCTATGAGGCAGCAAATCAAGGAGATTTTCTCAAGGGGTGAAATTACAGCATGTAGAACTATATGAAAAGTCATATGCATATCGGTGGAAACCTGGTAAGATAACGCCTACTGTTTTGCAATGATTGAAGTTGATCCATAACACTTTTGTACAATCAAACAACCATTTAATGCTCATCTTGAGGGAGAAATGAAAAGATTATTAATCATTTATGTCTACCCTTGAAAGGACAATCAAACAAAACAGACACCCTCATCCTAAATTGCTGATACATCATAAAGATAGGTTGTGTTTTTTTTAATCTTTCTGATACTTTTGGACTTACAAGTTTGGCGAGCATTGTCATAAATATTCATTAGCCCACTTTTAAGGATTGTTGGACTTCCAGGGCCTCCTGAGGACAATACTTGTCAGAATATGCGCACAAGGTACATGTGGGACTTCTACAAATCCATCAAGGCAGAATCACTAAGTATAATCCTGGAGATACTAATGAGCATGTATTTTAATCACTTGCAGCAAAAAGTAATGAATATGCATTTCAATTCACACCTGTATAGTACAAGAGCTAGGCTGAAATTAGTTTTAAAGCTTGAGGTAATATTCTGATGAGAACACAGGAGGCCTAGCTTTCAACAAAAGTCCACAGCTCTGCTGCCCTCTAAAGAAGTCGAAAATGTTTGTTAAAGAAAACAGCTTTTATACCATAGGTGACATTAAAGTGGAGCATATAAAACAAAACAGCTTTGTATTTAGGGGTGATATTTTGGCAAGGGAGAGGGAGGAAAAAACCAAGAGAGAGAAGGGAGGCTGGGCAGATAATTCTGGCGCTCCTTCCACTACCTATTAAACTAAGTCCACCATTTTGTTGAAATAATTTATAATACATAGGCAATTGCAGTGATGGCTGCAAATTTTTTTAACAACCAGTTCTGGGTAGGCATGGCCAGTTCGTCATGTGACTGGTGGGTGACATAACTCATTACACCCAGCCCCGCCTCCTGGCCAACCACTTCAAAGGCAGAGGTAGAATTCAGCCTGTTGGGGATAATCCCACCACTGGCTGGCCCTGCCCCAGCCCATTTTTCATCCTATTTTGGGGCATTTTTTGGCCGTTTTCAGGCCATTTTGGGGATCATTTGGGGGTGATCTTTGGGTCAGTTTCAGGCTGTTTTCAGGGCATTTTTCAAGCCATTTTTCAGGCTGTTTTTCAGGCCTGAAAATGCCCCAAAATAGGATGAAAACAGCCGAAATTGGCCTGAAAAATGAGCAGGGGAGGGGCCAGCCATTGGTGGGATTTGCTGGTTCACTGAGCTGCACATAATCCTTGTTGTGAACTAATAAAATACTCAAATAAAGTTTATCAAGAGCTTTAGAAAATAGCAGGGCTCTAGCCCTGCACTTCTGATTGGCCGATAATAGCGATATCGGATTGGTCCATTCAGGAGAATCTGATTGGCTGTTAACGAGCCACTCTCATTGGTTAAGGGAGTTAACACTCCACGTTTCCTATTGGTTGCTAGAGCAGCAGCTTGCCTATAAAAGGGCTGCTTTTGCTCTAGGGTTTTGCTCTGTTCAGAATGTATAATAAAGAGTTGAAGTTCACTGTTCACCATCTCATCATCGTTCCTTGTGCCCATGCACAGAACTTAACACTGGCGACGAAGGTGGGATACGGAGACATCAGAGCTGACTGAACACTACAGAGCACGAAACAGAGCAGTGGCTGAAGGCGCATCAACAGCGGAAACCATGACTGGCAGCACCATACCACCCGCTCCATTTGACCCGGCACAAGAAGACTGGAACTCATACATGGACCGGTTCCAGATGTTTCTGGAGACCAACAACTTGAAGGATGCCACTACTGGAAAAAAGCGAGCGGTTTTCCTGACTCACTGCGGACCTGCTGTTTTTAAGATGGCTAAAGCACTGGCGAAACCGGCTGAGGTGAAATCCATGGACTGGGACGTCCTCGAGCCCCTCCTACAGGCCCACTATGCACCTACCGTACCAACGCTTGTACGAAGACATGAATTTTACCAGAGAGACCAGCGGAAAGGAGAAAGCGTTGCAGATTTAATTGCGGATCTCCGGAACCTGGGAGGCTTCTGTGGGTTTGCCGACCTCGAAGAAGCTCTAAGAGACCGAATAGTTCTGGGATTAGATGCACCACACGTGCAAAGCAAGTTGATGGTGAAAGGCGACATCAGCCTTGCAGGTACCATTGCTGACGCTACTGCAGCAGAAGCAACCAGGAAGTCAGCTGCCCAAATGCGCCGCACCCACGCCCCGCTCTGCCAACTTGCCGGCGAAACCTCACCTCGCCTTGAGGGACTTGCAATGGCAACCCACCACGAGGACCTTGAATCGTCATCAGAAAGTGATGAGGAAGAAGTCAACCGGCTCCAGTCTGAACGAGACCAACGCCACCAGCGTAACCAGAGACTGCAGTACCAATGTGCAGGTTGTGGGGCAAACCACCCACGATCAGACTGCAAATTGCTCGACGCGCTCTGCCATATTTGTGGAAAGAGAGGCCACATCAGAAAAGTCTGTAGAAGCAAGCTAGGATCCAGCCCACTTCAGAGGGGGTCCAACTACCGCCAACCCACAGGAAGTCGTCCTGTGAATCGGGAACAATCGAACCACCAATGGAACAACCACTCCTACAGAAATAAACCACTAGCCCACTCAACGAAACAAGAAGAGGCACACCAAACCATCACGATTGGTCAAGCATCATCATTAGATGCAAAGAAGATCCGAGTGAAGGTCGCCATTGAAAACCAGCCCTGCATGTTGAAAGTCGATTCAGGATCATCCCTCTCAATGGTTTCCTGGAAGACCCTTAAACAATTAATCCCTGCCATCTGGTGACAAGACCTCAGAGCCCAAAGAATCATTCTCAAGGACTATCAAGGAAATCGAATTCCAGTCATGGGATCCAACCGAGTCCAGGTCTCATTCAAAAATCGTACTGCATCTTTACCATTGACCGTCGTCGACCGTGATCGGCCTAGTTTGTTAGGCCTTCAATGGTTCGCTCCACTTGGGATTGAGGTAGCCAGCATTCAGCAAACCAGCAACAACGACTGGGAGGAGGCCTTCGTCCAGGAATTCCAGGACGTTTTTGCAGGCAAACTAGGCGAGTACAAGGGGACCCCGATATCATTTAACCTTAACCCTGAAGTAGCCCCCATCCGCCTAAAGCCTCGTCGAGTCCCTTTTGTCCTTAAACCAAAGATTGACGAGCAGCTTGATAAATTAATAGCCCAGGGTGTTTTAGAACCAACCGACCATGCTCCTTGGGAAACCCCAATCGTAACACCCATCAAGCCGGATGGATCGTTAAGGATCTGTGGGGACTACCGTGCCACCCTGAATCACACCCTTCAACAGAACGTGTACCCGGTGCCAGTGGTACAACACTTCCTCCATTCCCTGGGGGGCGGAAAAGTCTTCGCTAAATTAGATTTAGCACAGGCGTACCAACAACTGCCTGTAGATAAGAAAACAGCAGAGGCACAAACGATCGTTACACATTGAGGTGCTTTTAAGTGCAACCGACTCCAATTTGGAGCTGGCGTGGCCCCAGGGATCTTTCAGAGCTTGATGGAGAGGCTATTACAGGGAATAAAAGGGGTCGTACCATACTTTGATGACGTTTTAATTGCTGCCCCGAATAGAGAAATACTAAAGGAGCGTCTTAAACTGGTTCTCCAGAAATTTAAAGACTCTGGCCTTAAAGTTAAAAAAAATAAATGTCAACTGTGTACAGATAAAGTAGAGTTCCTGGGGTACCTAATCAATAAACAAGGCATTCACCCCACCAGTAGCAAGTTAAGAGCAATCAAGAACACCCCAAGACGCAGAAACAAGACTGATCTCCAAGCTTTCCTGGGGCTTATTAATTTTTACAACATCTTCCTGCCCCACAAAGCGACCGTAGCCGAGCCCCTACATCGGCTCCTCAATAAAAAAGCAACCTAGGTATGGGGGCACCGAGAGGAGCACGCGTTCCAACAAGGGAAAAATCTATTAACTTCAGATGCTGTTTTAATGCAGTATAACGAGACTTTGCCTTTAACAATCACATGTGATGCGTCACCATTTGGAGTAGGAGCCATTTTGAGCCATGTGTTACCAAACGGTAGTGAAGCCCCTATTGCCTATTTTTCAAGGACCCTATCAAAGGCTGAACGTAACTATAGTCAAATCGATAAAGAGGCTCTTGCTGTTGTATCTGCTGTTAAACGGTTTCATGAATATGTTTATGGATGAGTTTTTACTACTGTGACCAACCACAAACCTTTGCTGGGGATTATAGCGGGAGACAAGCCAACCCCCTATATATTATCACCTAGAATGACTCGCTGGTCGGAGTTTTTGGCTGCATACAATTATAAGCTGCAGCACCACCTGGGGAAAGCCATTCCCCACGCTGATGCATTGAGCCATGCACCACTTCCAGAAACTGTCGACGACCCAGCTCCAACCCTTACAATGCTCCAGATTGAAACGCTACAGTCACCGCCGTTAAAAGCTAGAGATATTGCGATTGAAACAAAATGTGATCCTATCTTAAAGCGGGTTCTTAGCTGGTCGAAAGATGATGGCCAGTAGATCAAACCCCTGACGACTTCATTCCCTTCAAGAATCGGCAAACAGAACTTTTTTCGCAAAAGGGCTGCATCCTGTGGGGGGATAGAGTTGTCCCCCCAGAGTGGTTACAACAAGCTGCATTAAAGACACTGCATGAGGGCCACCCGGCACCTTGTGAATGAAAGCGCTTGCACGAAGCTACGTGTGGTGGCCGGGCATCGACAAACAAATCGAAGCCTGGGTAAAGACGTGTTATAAGTGCCAGGAAGTTCACAATGCCCCACCAAAAGCAACTCCGACAGAATGGGAAACACCTCGGGGACTGTGGTCCTGCATTAATATTGACTTTGCGGGACCTACTAAGGGACATACGTTCCTATTAACAGTGGATGCCAATTCAAACTGGCTCGAGATCCCTGAAATGAAGAGTACCACAACCGAGTCTGTCATCTGGAAGTTAAACAGATTATTCGTGACGCATGGACTGCCAGACGTTCTGGTATCCGACAACGGATCCCAGTTTACTGGACTTCCTTTTGAACAATACTTAGCGGACCGCGGTATTCTCCATGTGCTAACTTTGCCAGTGTACCCTGTGGCTAACGGAAGAGCCGAGCGCATGGTACAGTTTGTTAAAAAAACCCTCTACAAAATGGACTATGGGGACATTGAAGATAAGATAAATAGAATACTCCTTCTCCAACACATCACTCCGCACAGCGTCACCAACAAGAGTCCAGCTGAACTATTGATGGGACGCAAACTCCATTCCCACCTCGACCGGCTTCACCCGTCTTATGAGCCAGAGAAACCCTGTGGATCTAGCAGAAAATGCCACGAGTTCAAGATAGGCGACTTAGTTTTCACCAAAAACCTTTCTGGCGAACCGTTGTGGATCGAGGCCACTGTTATTCAAGCCACTGGACCCAGGTCATACTGGGTGAAAACCTGCAAAGGAAAAATATGGAAATGCCATATAGATCAGCTTAGCTCAAGGCTACAACCTAGTTTCCGCTACTCCGGTAACTCCCAAACTGAGGGGGAAGGGGATGTCGAAGAAACCGAATTCGAGATGGAGGAAAGCAGGAACGAAAGAAGTCAGCCATTGGGTGTGACAAGTGAAGAAGGATCAAGGATGGGGGTGGCCTCGCCACAGAGGAACAACCCAACAGAGGCAAGCCCGCAAGTCCAGAGGACAATGACGAGAACATTAGCGGCACTGAGTCTTCCAACGAAGAACCACCAGCACCCGATTTGCCCAAAACTGCCCTGCCAAAACAGACTTACGGACAAGAAGTGGTGGGACAGTGTAAATCTAATAGACAGTCAAAGCAACCTTTCTACCTCAGAGATTACGTCACCGCACCCCCCAAACGGAACCCGGGGGAAGGGGTGTTGTGAACTCATAAAATACTCAAATAAAGTTTATCAAGACCTTTAGAAAATAGCAGGGTTCTAGCCCTGCACTTCTGATTGGCTGATAATAGCGATATCGGATTGGTCCATTCAGGAGAATCTGATTGGCTGTTAACGAGCTATTCTCATTGGTTAAGGGAGTTAACACTCCACGTTTCCTATTGGTTACTAAAGCAGCAGCTTGCCTATAAAAGGGCTACTTTTGCTCTAGGGTTTTGCTCTGTTCAGAATGTATAATAAAGAGTTGAAGTTCACTGTTCACCGTCTCGTCTCGTCTCCATTCCTTGCACCCATGCACAGAGCTTAACAATCTTAACAACCAGTTCATGAAAACTGGTGCAAACCGGCAGCAACCCACCTCTGGGCAGTTGAGGTCTAGTGATTGAGGCTAGAAAGCTGGAGTCGGTGAGTTCTAGTCCCACCTTTGGCATGAAAGCTAGCTGGGTGATTTGGGGCCAATAAATAGGTGACTGTGACTTCTAGTTTCACCTTAGACACAAAAGGCAGCTCGTGATTTGGGGCCAATCACTAAGAGAGGGAGAGTTCTAGTCCCACCTTAGCCATGAAAGCCAGCTGGGTGATTTTCTCTCAGGCCAACTCACCTCACAGGATGGGTGAGGGGAAAAATAGGAGGAGGAGGAAGATGTATTGCATATGTTAGCTGCTTTGAGTTCTTTGTAAAAAAAAATCATTTTAAAAACGTAGGAATACTAATAAATAAATAACTAAGAATCTTGTTTTGCCCCAGTGTATCAGATAGTTGAATGATTTCAGTCAACAAGAAACAACCCCAACTGTGATAAATATCACAATTCCCTCAGATACTTGTCAAACTTTATTCATTTTTTTTTTATAAAGGTCTTTTAGTGGGCAGAAAAATACATAAGTGGGAAGTTGACACATTGCTTGGCCGTCTGCATCATCATTCCTTTATTTTCAGAGATTTTATTTTATTTTAGAAAAAAAAGAAAAGACGCGTAGCTGCAACATGAGATGTCGTGTGGAAATGGATGAAAATAAAAGCTAAAAGAGAAAAAGAGACAAATCCAGAGAAAACATGAGGAAATGCTATGAAATCCCTCATCCAATTTGCATTCAGATATATGGGATATTTTCAGGGGTGGGCTTCAAAAATTTTAGCAAAGGGTTCTCTGCCCAGTTGCTGGTTGGATGTGGCAATGGTGGGTGTGGCCTAGTCGGCCTCCTGCATCACAATGGAGGCTGGGGGCTTTCCTGGGCTCTGGAGGCTTTCCTCGAGTCTTTGAGAGGGCGAAAACAGCCTCTCTGGGCTCCGGAGGCTCTCTGGAAGCCAGAAACGGGTCCGTTTTCGGCGTTCCCAAACTTCCAGAAGACCTGTTTTTGGCCCTCCCTGAGCCTCCGTGCATGCCCAGCACTTACCTGCATCCAAAATGGGCTGTGTGGAGACTTCTGGGAGAGGAGGGTGAGGGTGGGTGGTGCCAGTCAGGAGTGGGATTTGGGGGGGTTCTCCAAACTGCACAGAATCTTAGCTAGGGGGCTCTCCTAAACCCCTGTGAACCCCCAGCAGCCCACCCCTGGATATTTTGCGACAGGTCGTGGCCTTCGGGACACATTTTATCAATCAAAATTCTTCCTGGAATCTATTTTGCAAATGTATAACCATTTAATTTCCAAATATGATTTATGTTGTTGTTTTTTAAATGTGTTTTTCTTGTGAAAAATTATTGCTCACATGTCCAATGCAGAATAACATAAAGGGGCACAGAAAAACAATGGCCTATATCTAACTCTTCAGGATCATTACTTACCACCTCTTAAACAAGAAACTTCTACTTTTGGATAGTAGTTCTGTGACTGAGTCTTCCTCTGTTTCCTTTCCTGCTAGCCACGATTAAGAATCCGAGTCCTTCAATTTGTCTCTGAATGTAACCATGTCTTAAAACTCCTATAAGGACAGCACAGAGTTGCTTAATTTAGCATTGAGTTCCTCGGGTCAGTCCAATCGTTGAACCTGGTCTGGAGACTGTCAGTCTGATGATCCTAGGCTCCCCAAAAGGATCATTTATCTCAGAAAGCTGGCATGTTTTCTGATGAGATCATCACATCTTCCTGAAAAAAAGGAAAGAAAAAAAGGATTCCTCTCAGAATGGAGACGCCAATAGACTAAGGTTGTTTGAGACCCCATATAAAGACAGGGTAGGTCATTTAATGAGCCGCAGTGTAAAACTCCAAACCAAACTGCCTTCCATGGAAATATTAGATCTAATGCTGCATTTTGGGCAGGACCATAGTATCCTATAAGAGAGTTGGAAGGGACCTAGTAGGTCATCCAGTCCAACCCCACACCCAAACAGGAGACCAAGCATACACCATTTCTGACAGATGGTAGTCCAGTCTCTTCTTGAGAGCTTCCGGTGATGAAGTTCCCACAACTCCCGAAGGCAACTTCTGTTCCATCTGTTGATGGTTCTCACTGTTAGATTGAGGACTTCAGTGAAATTTGAAGAATATTTTACCAAGTAATTGCCTGCCATCCTGTTATTCTCTGCTTGATCTCAAAGTCTTATGATCAGGATTGGAATCATTGGATATGAGATGGGCAGCAAAGAAACAAGCAAATAAATAAATATTCTTACCCTGATTTGTCTTGTATCTATAAGACTTAGATTGATTGACTGATTGATTGATTCATTTATTCTTTCATTAATTAATTAATGCATTTATTCATTAATTCATTTATTAAACAAATGCATATGGCATTTGTTTAACCTAGCTCACATACCAATCCTAGCAAATGGTATTTGGCAAATGTAGAAAGAGCAGGGTCCAATTATGTCACAACATTGTGAATTTTGTGTAGACATTGGCAGAGAAGAATTAAATCCTTTGCTTTTGTGCCTCATAAAATTTTTTACTTGTGTATTCATTTTTTTTAGAAAAAAACAACAACCAAAATCTTAATTGGATGCTGTTAGAGCTTTCTCGTCTACAATGGCTTCCAATGTTTTTCTTCAGATGTATTTAGATAATTATTTCCATCGGAGGTTAGTTTTCCCTCTGCTTTGTTGTATAGAAGCAGAATGCTCAGGGCACATTGGTGGAGCACTGAATTAATTCTCAGTCAGAATTTGGATCTGGATTAATTCTATGGTCTCTTCATATTGGCAACAAATTTGCTGGGCACACAGGTTGAAATGCATGAAGCACATCTGGTGAGTCTGTAGTTGTGGTGAATTAGCCATGCATCCCCTAAATTTGGCAAAGGGCATTCTCTTTACTTAAATATATATGAATGAACTTTCTCTCCCTTTTGCTTTCAAAACCAAAAAGCAATAGTTCCAGCTATCGTCTGATTAAATCTACAGAAATCTACTTAGTTGTCAGGTATGGGGAACACAGTCTCGGAGTCCTTTGGAAATGACAGAATAATAGATTGCAAAGGGACCTTGGAGATCTTTTAGTCCAACCCCATGCTCAAGCAGGAGACCATACGTAGACCATTTCAGACAAAAAGTTGCTCAATTTCTTCTTAAAAAATTCCCAGCGATGGAGCATCCACAACGTCTGGAGGCAAATCATTGTAATTAATTTTTCTCACTGTCAGGAAATTTCTCTTTAGTTCTAGATTGGATTTCTCTTTGATAAGTTTATCTTCCATATGTTCTGCCTTCAGGTGCTTTGACAAATAGATTTATAGATCCCCCTCTTTCCTATGGCAGCATCTTAAATATCGGAACACCGCTATCATATCACCCCTTCTCCTTTTTAAAACTTAACTAGACATGATTCCTGCAACTGTTCTTCATATGATTTAGCCTTCAACCCCGTAATTATATTTGTTGCTCTTCTCTGCAGTCTTTCTAGAGTCTCAACATCTTTTTTGTGTTGTGGTATCCAGAACTGGACACAGTATTGTGTGGTCTTTTCTTTCCTTTCTCTGTAAGCAGACCTGATGGAAGAGGGAAAGAGATCTCTTAGCAGCTTTTGTAATTTTAGTCTATCTTACTATAGTATTTTCCATTGAGAAGGGGGAAATCTACCACCAGAACTTGCCCAGAATGGGACAAAATATTTATCTGCAAAGAACAAAGGACTACAAGATCAACTGGAAGCAAAATTGAGAGATCCTTCCAATATTTATGGATGTGTTGTGCATCTAAAGGGCAAACACTGTCCACAGCCACCATTGCAAGATCTGAATATATGAAGGACCCCTCATTCAATGTGTTAATAAGAACATTTAAGGACATTTTCTTGCAAAAGCAGATTGGACGCATGATATGTAACTCAACGATGGGGCCTCACAGGCAGAGATGTTTCCCACCAAAAGAACAATTAATGAGGTGATTGTTCTTCCATCTTTATATATCAGTGCTGAAAAATCATAGGCTAATAAATAGGTCGTGCTTTGGTGGGAAGAAAACAGCATTCCATGCCCCTTGGCATGCAGTCATGCTGCCCACATCACCATGGAAATGTCTTTGGACAATGCTGGGCCCCTCAGGTAAGAAACGGAGATAAGCACCAGGTCCTAGAGTCATACATGACTGGAAAGGGGAAACTTTAACCTTTATCTTAAACTTGGAATTAAAAAAAAAAAAAACATCCAGTAGAAAAGTAAAGAAAAATCTCTTCTGTACTGTAACTAAGAAAACAATATGAGCTTATCTAAGAGGCCACCAAAAGCACCAAAAGCAGACTTCCAACTGGAGACCAACACACATGAAGAGTTGTAGGAATTGGATATGGTCAGCCTAGAGAAAAGAAGGACTAGGGGAGACATGAGAGCAGTATTCCAGTATCTGAGGGGCTGCCACAAAGAAGACAAGACAAGACGTAATGGACAGAAATTAATCAAAGAGAGAAGTAACCTAGAATTAAGGAGAAACTTCCAAATGGTAAAAACAATTGCCTCCAGAAGTTGTGGGAGCTTCATCACTGGAGGCTTTTAAGAAGAGACTGGACAGTCACTTGTCTGAAATGGTAAAGGGTCTTCTGCTTAAGCAGGGGGTTGGACTAGAAGACCTCCAAGGTCCCTTCCAGCTCTATTGATTGATAGAAAAGGACTTTAAGGAAGTCAACTTGGTTCTCACTAGAACCTACTGGGTTTTAAGCAGTCCACAACTGATCAGCCAAATCTCAGGGTGAAGAGGATCCGTTCCCCACAAATTGTAACTCTATTACTGCACAATAGGAAAAGTGGTTTTATAACACTGATCGTACCTAATTCTCCTGTTATGTTCTGAGCATGGGTGCAAGGATGGAGACGAGCCAGTGAAACAGTGAACTTCAAACTCTTTATTTATATGTGAAAACAGCTCAACTGATGGCCACGATGGGCCCCTTTATATAGGCAACTCTTAACTTATTTAACCAATAAAAACACAGGGAGCGCTAGCTCCATTAACCAATGGAAGAGGCTCGTTAATAGCCAATCAGATTCTCCTGAACGAACCAATCTGATGTCGCTATTATCGGCCAATCAGAAGTGCAGGGCCTGAACCCTGCACTTTACTTCAAGCTTTTAATGATCTTTATTAAGCATTTATTGATTCACAACATCTCCCATATTGGTTTTCAACGCTGAGTTAACCCAGCTTAGCTCTAACCCTCCAACTTTAAGGTTCCACTAAATGTTCTCTTATCTTTTCTCATATCTAAACAGTTTTCGGTGCCTTACTTGACATGATGCTTTAATATAAACTAGTTTGAAGGGTTCTTGGTGGTGTCTGAGCTTTTGTTGTGTCCGCAAAATGATGCCAGGAGTCGGTGACTTCAGTGCAAGCTCTTTTATTGTAAGTTGGAACCGAACTGGCGAAAGGAAAAAAGCCCGCGGCTTTTATTCCTTTCGCCGCGGCGGCCGCAGCCAATGGCACCACTTTGAATCTCCCGCGATTCGAATGGACCAATCGCGGGAGGTTCCTAGCGAGCCAATCGGCGCGGCTCGCCTGACCAATCGGAGAGCCCCGCACTTTGGCCAATCAAAGCGCGGGGATCTCGAGTATGTTAATTGAGGACAGAACACCCCTCCCCTCTTGGTTCAGTCCTTACGTTGCGTAGTCGCGTAGGTAGGCGGGGCTCCGTCCAGTCCTACTTGACCTGCGCAACTCAGTTGTAGGCTGGATCCCGGCCGGTTCGGTCGGGGTCGCCGTTGCTCCTGCTGCTGTCGTGGGAACCGGCTGGTCGATCGGGCCGGTTCTTTCTCTGTAGCTCCCTCCTGGGCCTTCCGGGTTGGTTGAGCTGCGGGTTTCGCCGCTCCCGCTCGGTCTTTCCGGGTTGGTCGAGCTGGCTTGGCTGTTCCTTCCTGGCGAGGGGTTGCGATGGCTGCTTCCCGGTGAGTATTGCTGGTTTGTTCTTTTTTGGCGTCGGTCCCCTGGATATTCCCTCCCCCCTTGGTCTGTGTTGTGGGGGTTGGTTTCGCTTGTTTGTGCGTCAGTGGTTCTCGACCTTAGTTGGTCGATGTGGCGTTTCCAGGCTCGTCCGTCTGCTGTTTGTAGCCGGTACAAGTGTGGGCCTGTTGCTTGTGTGATGACGGCTGGGATCCATAGTGGGTCTCCCGTCAGGTTCTTTGCGTATACGGGGTCGCCGGGTGCGAAGGTTCGTTGTTTGCTGTTCGAGTCTGGGGGCCTCTCCGGGTTATACGTGGAGTGTAACCTGTCGAGTGGGGACCTTAGTTTTCTGCCCATTAATAGTTCGGCTGGGCTTTTATTGGTTGTGGTGTTTGGGGTTATGTGTTGGGTGAAGAGTAGTCTGTTTATTTTTTCCTGGATCTCCCCGTGGTCTATTTTCCGGATGGTCTTTTTAGTGAATTGGACCATCCGTTCCGCCCTACCGTTCGCCGCCGGGTGCGCCTTTGCTGTCAGCGCGTGGCGGATGCCCCTTTCCGCAAGGAATTTTTCGAATTCCAGCGAGGTGAACTGGGGCCCGTTGTCGGAGACAACGACGTCTGGGAGGCCGTGTGTTGCAAAGAGTTTGCAGAGTTCCTTGATCACGGCCTCCGTGGTTGTCGTCTTCATGTTGCTTACCTCCAGCCAGTTGGAGTAAGCGTCAACTGTTATGAGGAAGGTGTGTCCTTTTGTGGGCCCGGCGAAGTCTATATGGATTCTAGACCAAGGTCCCCTTGGGGTTTCCCACTCTAGGACGGGTGCTGTGGGTGGGCTGGGCCTAGTTTCCTGGCATCGTTGGCACCTAGCTACCCAGGCCTCTATTTGTTTGTCCATCCCTGGCCACCAAGCGTAACTTCTGGCCAGGGCTTTAGTCCTCACGATGCCAGGGTGCCCCTCGTGTAGTAGTTCCAAAACCTTCCCCTGTAGCTTTTCCGGAATTACCACCCTGTCCCCCCATAGTATGCACCCTTTTAACAAAGAGAGTTCTGTTTGGCGGTTTCGGAACGTTTTGACGGACTCGTCGTTGTCCCTTTCCGGCCACCCTTTCTCCACCCAATGCAACACCCGCGCCAGACGTTTGTCTTTATTAGTCTCTCGGGCAATGTCTGACACGGTTATGGGCAGGTTGGGTAGAGTCTCTATACTGAGGGTGGTCGTCGTGGGCGCTGGGTCGGTGTTGTTGGCCAATCAAAGCGCGGGGATCTCGAGTATGTTAATTGAGGACAGAACAGCTTTGTTGTTTTCTTGCAGACATTTCACTACCCAAATTAGGTAACAACATCAGTGCTAGAAGGGAAGTGTGGGGAGGTGGAGGTGGAGGCAGAGGAGGAGGAAGAGGACAACGACTTTGAGGTCCTTGGCGCTCTCTAAACTTGGTTGTTTTCTTGAAGATGTTTCATGACCCAAACTAGTAACATCAGTGCTAGAAGGAAGCATATGATGTGGAGAGGAAGAGGAGGAGGAAGGAGAAGGAGGAAAGCTGTGGAGTCCTCAGAGTTTTCTCAACTTGGTTGTTTTCTTACAGATATTTCACTACCCAAACCAGATAACAACATCAGTGCACTGATGAAATGCCTGCAAGAACACAACTGGGCTCAAGAAAGCGCCAAGCACCCTCATTTCTTTTCGATCCTGAGCTGCAAATATTCTCCTTTATCGGACTAGTTTTCACAGAAGAGCTGGTTCCTCCATTTAGACACTGCTGTTATGTCTCTGGTTCCTCCATTTAGATACAGCTCTTGCCTATTTTCTGCACTGACTCTGATGTTGCCATTATTGTACTCATTGGCTCTCTTTTTAGAATCAGTGGTAGCTGCAGTTATAAATATAGAAGCCGCTAAAGAGCAAGCTTTGATCTTCTGATGACAGATAGACTGACATCTGAAGGACTGCAAGTAGAGCCAAATAGGGAAACAGGAGAATCACATCAACTGTCTTTTGGTTGGGAAGGACATTTTTAGGAAGATACATCCTATTAAAGACACAAGATCTATATCACCTGTAGAAGCAGACCTTTAAAAAAAATGGAAATGTGTTGCTTCTTTCAACTTTTTGGGGTGGGGAACAGAAGAAGATCCAAACTTCACCACAATACCTAACTGGTATCCACCATCTTTTCCTGTGGAATATCCCCATCTTTGGAAGTTCAATGGTTTCAGGACATCATGTTGCCCCTTCAAAATTGAGGATTAAATTAGGGAGGATCCCTCAAACAAGTCGAAGTTGAGCATTATTTGGGAACATCATGTAAGGCACCGAAAACTGTTTAGAGATAAAGGAAAGGTAAGGGAACATTTAGTGATCCATGAAGATGGAGGGTTAGAGCTAAGCTGGGTTAACTCAGCATTGAAAATCAATAAGGGAGAATTAGGTATAATCACTGTCGGGGTTAAAAAAAAAATTCCAGAGATTTAATTTATAAAACCACCTTTCCTATTGTGCGGTGATTGAGTTACTGCACTGATTTGTGTATCCTCTGATTATTTTTATTTATTTGTTTGTATTCTGCCTTTATTATTTTTACAAATAACTCAAAATGGTGAATATATCTGATACACCTTCCTCCTCTTATTTTCCCCACAACAACAACCTTGTAGGTGGGTTGGGCTGAGAAAGAGAAGGACTGGCCCTAACTGGACTCACCTAACTGGCTTTCATGGCTACAGTGGGACTAGAACTCACCATCTTCTGGTGATTGGCCCAAAATTACCCAGCTGGTTTTCATGGTTAAGGCAGGACTAAAACTCAGTCTCTTGGTGATCGGCCCAAAATTACCCAGCTGGCTTTCATGGCTCAGGCAAGACTAGAACTCACCATCTTCTGGTGATTGGGCCAAAATTACCCAGCTGGTCCAAGTCACCAACCTGGCTTTCATGGCTCAGATGGGACTTGAACTCATAGTTTCTGCTTTCTAACCTGGTGCCTTTGCCACTCGACCAAACTGGCTCTTTTCCAAGCATCCTCCAGTTTAGATTTTTCTGGAAATAAGAAGAAGAGCATTGTAGCTTGCATATACATCTCCTTAAATAGTAAAAAGATGCACTTTTCCTCCTCTCCAACCGATCTTAGCAGTGGTTCCACAGGTTGTGGTGGAAAAGGGTAAAATGGCAGTCATTTTTGTTGATTAAAAATCTGCCCATTTTTATCTGTATCAGGTATGCAACAGAGATAAAAAAAAGAAAGGAAGTGAGCAGGCTTTCCACCACACTCTCACAACCAATCTTGTCACGTTTCTTGAAAAAAGGTGGGGATAAATAGAGACGAAGAATGGTTTACACCCGTTGCAAGCACTGTGTAAAAACTAGGAACAATCTATTTATTTCCTCTGGGAGGAAAGAAGAATATGTCAAAATTCAAAATCAGAAGGGGGCCAATCAAACAATATCTTTTATACTTGTCGACGTTAGCTATACAGTTATACAAATTACCTTTACAATGCTGCTCTTGGTGTCCTTTTTTTCTAAAAGTGAAGCCAAGAAATTGTGTGTGGCATCACTCAGTGGTGGGATTCAAAAAAATTTTTACTACCAGTTCTGCAGGCGTGGCTTGGTGGGCGTGGCAGGGGAAGGATACTGCAAAATTCTCATTCTCTCCACACCCCACTAACCTGCTTTCCAGCCCTGTTCTCCTGTGCAGGGCAACCAAAGGAGACCCAGCCAATCAGCTGGGATTCAATGGGAGGCAGAGAATAGTTGGGGTTGGTGGGGCCAGTCAGAGGTGGTATTCCAAACTACTTAAAATTTCTGCTACCGGTTCTCCGAACTACTCAAAATTTCCACTACCAGTTCTCCAGAACTGGTCAGAACCTGCTGAATGCCACCTCTGGCGTCACTCCAGTTTGCTTCAAATCCTCTGACACACACAGTGGATGTGCAAACCCCCCCACTTGCAACTTCCAGAGAAAACCACCCCAGAGCATTAAAATAGCCTTCTTTGCTTCAGCGAGATAGCCTACCTTTGTAGTGCGAAGCATTGAAGCAACATGTAGCAACCTTATGCAAACCTATTCTCTTCTAGCTAATTCATACCAAGGGCTCAAGTCCAGCCAATGCCAGATTTTGGGAAACTGACTCGGCGCCAGAGCTATCATATTTCCAGAAAGTTAGATACTGACAATTAGGGTGGAAAAAATGGCTCCCTCCCTCCTATCCTTCTCTTTCTTCTTCTTCTTCCTCCTCCTCCTCCTCCTCCTCTTCCTCCTCTGGCCCCTGAGGAAAAATAAATCAAGAAAGCTGTTAAAATAGAAGGAATTTTTTTTTGCAACTGTAAAGTTGCCTGGGACAAAACATTGGTTTGATTGTTCAGATCATCCTTCAAGTTAGGTGGATGTTGTTCTCAACTACTGAAAAACCAGCAAAAGGAGGAAGGACAACAGAGTAGTAGAAGGCAAAACTTTCTGAAAGATGACCTGGCCATTTATCTTGGCACTGGGGAGTTTGGAACCCTGGCAAACATGATCAGAATAGAGCTGGAAGGGACTTCCGAAGTCTTCTAGTCCAACCCCCTTCAAGCAAGAGACCCTCTACTATTCCAGACAAATGGCCATCCAGTCTCTTCTGAAAAACCTCCAGTGATGAAGTGCCTATAATTTCTCAAGGCAAACTGTTCTACTGGTTAATTGTTCTCAATGTTAGGAAGTTTCTCCTTAATTCCTAATACTTAATTAGTAGTTTAATTCTCCTCAGAGTTGGCTGAAATGGCAAAATTGACTACTTTTCTTAAAGAAAAGAATATGAGTACTTTTGTTTCCACATGGAAACCGCTTCTGAAATTTGTGCTTGATGTGGAAATGAATGAAACTTTGATTTCGGGTTTTACAGATTAGATTGATAGACATTTATAGAAATGATTCATACTAGTAGGTAAAACAAAAAGTTGTGATTTGCTGTTAATGTTTATTCTACTGTAACAGAGAAAGTCGTCAGTCAATGTTTCTTTTTCTTTCCCTATCTTTCCTCATTTTTCTTTCCTTTTTCCCCTTCCCCTTCACTGTCCTCTTATTTGATTTTGAATTTTATAATACCTCATAACTTAATAAAAATGTTGTGTTTTTTTTAAAAAGTTTACTTCTCCTAAATTCTTACCTTAGCTGCAACTGGTCTATGAGCTGCTCTGCATCTCCATCTTCTTATATATATATATATATAAGCAAAATAACACTCACGCATCATCACAAAATCTCCAGAACCGTAAAGCCTACAAATTTTGAAATTTGGCATATATGTTCCTCGTGACTTCTAGGTGCTCATTAAGAAAGGATTTTTCGAAATCACCATCAGTATTTCCTATATTATTATTAACATGCTCTGATGCTAAGGAGTTCTACTTCCCCTCCCCAGCTGAAAAGAAATCTGTTCCAAATGCAAAACACAAGCAGAGGAGAGGAGTTTCAGTTTCACAGCACCAAGCAGCTTTCATACAGAACAGTTGAACAAAGCCACACCCAGGCTCCTTGCTTTCTCCTTCTTGCTCACACAGCAAATATTGTTTCATTTTCCAAACAGTCCTCAACTCTCTCACACACTGACAAGAAGCTAGCCAGATGAATGCCAATGAATGCTGTTAGGCAGAGGCAGAATTCCTCCCCCTTATTTTTCTCCCCCCAGATTAAGCCCAACCACATAGTTTCATAGCAAAGCATAGGTATCAAGCTAGTTAGTAGATAAATTGGCTGATGGGCTCCCATTTTACTACCGTTTCTGATACAGGTGATAAATTCTGATCCCCGGTTAGCTGTTGGCTTTCAAAAATTTGAACAGCCAAATGGTCTCAGGATTGGATCAGTCCTCCTCGTGATGAAAAGCAGAAGAGGTGGACAGCACAGCTGCCTGTGGGATATTATTAAAAGTTTTTAAAAAGGAGCGAGACATAATAAGGAAGAATCAAATGCATACAGACTGAACTTAACCGGGAAGATAAAAAAGGTAACACAAACCAATACAAAATAAGAAGGAAAAAAACAAGAAACTGAAGTAAAAGCTAAAAGTACAAGAAGAATAAAAATAAGCGTCTTCTAATCTGCTTTTTAAAGCAGTTATAACTCTTATACTTCTATGATCTATCCTATCTAATTATCAAAACCACAAATCTTAAGCTCATTGCTTTTCCTTTCACACCAAAAGTCCATACAGGGTTTCCATTTGTTTGTTTGTTTGCTTCTTTAATTTTATTTATGTGTGTCACACAATCAGGTCAGTTTGGTTATTTCATCTGCTTTTCTAAAAGAAATTTCAACTCCGACTCTTCCTCCTTTTCATTTTCCTCCTCCTCCTCCCCCCTCTCCTCCTCCTTGGGTGTTGAGGGAGATCCAATGTTCTGGTCCTTGCACTTCTGTTGACTTCAACCATTGCTACTGGATGCTGTTGTGGTGTCTCTTTGATGTTGTCTCTCCATCTTCTTCTCCGTCTGCCTTGCATTCTTTGGCCTTCTCTTTTTGTACGTGCCTTTTATGGTATAGAATCCCAAGACTGTTATGAACTAATAAAGGCGTTTAATAAAGTTTTAACAACCTTAAGTAAAAAGCAGGGTTCTAATCCTGCACTTCTGATTGGCCGATAATAGCGACATCGGATTGGTCCTTTCTGGGACATCTGATTGGTTGTTAATGGGCCAACTCTCATTGGTTCAAGGGTTTAACACTTCCATGTTTTCATCAGCTAATAGGACAGCAGCCAACCCTATAAAAGGGCTGCTGCTGCCCTAGGTGATTGCTCTGTTCAGTATGCTTAATAAAGAGTTGAAGTTCACTGTTCACTGTCTCGTCTCCATTCCTTGCACCCATGTGCAGAACTTAACACTGGTGACGAGGATGGTATACGGAGACATCTGAGCTGATTGAACACTCACAGAGCACCAAACAGAGCACGTGGCTGAAGGCACATCAACAACGGAAAACATGTCTGGCGGTGCCATACCACCCGCTCCATTTGACCCAGCACAAGAAGACTGGGACTCGTACATGGACCGGTTCCAGATGTTTCTGGAGACCAACAACTTGAAAGACTCAACTACGGGGAAAAAGCGAGCAGTGTTCCTGACCCATTGCAGGCCTGCCGTTTTTAAGATGGCCAAGGCACTAGCGAAACCGGCTGAGGTGAAATCCATGGACTGGGACATCCTCGCGCCCCTTCTACGGGCCCACGATGCACCCGCCATACCAACACTTGTCCGAAGACATGAGTTTTATCAGAGGGACCAATGGAAAAGAGAGAGCGTCGCAAATTTCATCGCGGACCTCCGGAACCTGGGAAGCCTCTGTGGGTTTGCAGACCTTGAAGAAGCTCTGAGAGACCGAATAATTCTTGGATTAGATGACCACACAGCACAGAGCAAGATCATGGCCAAAGGGGACATCGATCTTGCCGATGTCATCAAAGACACTACTGCAGCAGAAGCAACCAGGAAGTCAGCCGCACAAATGCACCGCACAAACGCACTGCTCCGTCAATTCGCCAACAATACCTCATCTCGCCGAGAGAGGCACACAACAGCAGCCCACCACGAGGACCTCGAATCTCCATCAGAAAGTGATGAGGAGGTCAACCAGCTACGGTCCGAACGTGACCAACGCAACCTGCGGAATTGAAGACTACCGCACCAATGCGTGGGTTGTGGGGAAAACCACCCGCGATCAGACTGCAAATTCCTCGACGTGCTCTGCCATTCGTGTGGGAAAAGAGGCCACATCGGGAAGGTCTGTAGAAGCAAGTATCCAGCCCAATTCGGAGAGAAAACAACTACCGCCAGACCACAGGGAATCGTCCTGTGAGTTGGGAACACTTGAACCACCAATGGAACAACCACTCCTACAGAAATAAAACACTTGCCACTTCAATGAGATGGGAAGAGGCACACCAAACCATTACCATCGGTCACGCTTCATCGTTAGATGCAAAGAAGATCCGAGTGAGGGTCGCTATCGAGAACCAACCTTGCGTGATGGAAGTCAACTTAGGGTCATCTCTCTCGATGGTTTCCTGGAAGTCCCTTAAACAGTTAATCCCTGCCGTCCGGCGTCAAGACCTCAGAGCCCAAAGAATTATACTCAAAGATTACCAGGGGAACCGAATTCCGGTCGTCGGCTCCAGCCAAATCCAAGTATCATTCAAAAATCATACTGCGTCATTACCACTGACCGTCATCGATCGCGACCAGCCTAGTTTGTTAGGCCTTCAATGGTTCGCCCCACTTGGGATTGAGGTAGCCGGCATTCACCAAACCAGAAGCGATGACAGGGAGGAGGCCCACATCCAGGAATTCTAGGACGTCTTTGCAGACAAACTAGGCGAGTACAAGGGGATCCCGATATCATTTCACCTTAACTCTGAAGTAGCCCCCATCCGCCTTAAGCCTCGTCGGGTACCTTTTGCCCTAAAACCAAAGATAGATGAGCAGCTCGATAAATTAATAGCCCAGGGTGTTTTAGAACCAACTGATCACACCTGTTGGGAAACCACAATCGTAACACCCATCAAACCGGATGGATCGTTAAGGATTTGTGGGGACTACGGGCCACCCTCAATCACACCCTTCAACAGAACGCTTACCCGGTGCCGGTGGTTCAACACCTTCTCCATTCCCTGGAGGGCAGAAAAGTCTTCGCTAAATTGGATTTAGCGCAGGTGTACCAACAACTGCCTGTAGATAAAAAAACTGCGGAAGCACAGACGATCGTTATGCACCGAGGCGCTTTTAAATGCAACTGACTCCAATTCGGAGTGAGCGTGGCCCCAGGGATTTTTCAAAGTCTGATGGAGAGACTTTTGCAAGGGATCAAGGGGGGCGTGCCATATTTTGACGATGTTTTAATTGCGGCTCCAAATAGAGAAATACTAGAGAGGCGTCTTAGAATGGTTCTCCAGAAATTTAAAGACTCTGGCCTAAAGGTTAAAAAAAATAAATGTCAACTGTGTACAGAGAACGTAGAGTTCCTGGGGTACCTAATCGATAAGCAAGGCATTCACCCCACTAATAGTAAACTAAGAGCGATCAAAAATGACCCAAGACCCAAGAATAGGACAGACCTCCAAGCTTTCCTGAGGCTCATTAACTTTTACAACATCTTCTTGCCCCAGAAAGCGACCGTAGCTGAGCCCCTACAAAGACTTCTCGACAAAAAAGCCACCTGGGTCTGGGGACATCTAGAGGAGCACGCATTCTGACAAGTGAAAAATTTACTAACCTCTGATGCTGTTTTAATGCAGTATAACGAGACTTTGCCTTTAACCATTACATGTGACGCGTCACCGTTTGGAGTAGGAGCCATTTTAAGTCATGTGTTACCAAATGGTAGAGAGGCCCCTATTGCCTATTTTTCAAGGACCTTATCAAGAGCTGAACGCAACTATAGCCAAATTGACGAAGAGGCTTTTGCTGTTGTATCTGCTGTGAAACGTTTTCATGAATATGTGTATGGACGAGCTTTTACTATTATTACCGATCACAAGCCTTTGCTGGGGATTATAGCGGGAGACAAGCCAACCCCCTATATATTGTCACTAGAATGACTCGTTGGTCGGAGTTCTTAGCTGCGTACAATTATAAATTGCAACACTGTCCGGGGAAAGTCATTCCCCACACTGATGCATTGAGCCATGCCCCACTTCCGAAAACCGTCAACGACCCAGCTCCAACCCTCACGACACTCCAGATTGAAACCCTACATTCACCGCCGCTAACAGCCAGAGACATCGCTATTGAAACGAAACGAGATCCTGTCCTGGCATGAGTTCTCAGCTGGGTCGAACGAGGATGGCCAGTAGAACAAACCCCTGACGACTTCACCCCTTTCAGAAACAGGCAAAGAGAACTTTTCTCACAAAAAGGCTGCATCCTATGGGGAGACAGAGTCGTCGTCCCAGAGCAGTTACAATGAGCAGTTTTGAAAGCATTGCATGACGGTCACCCTGGCATCGTGCGTATGAAAGTGCTCGCACGAAGCTACGCGTGGTGGCCGGGCATCGATAAGGAGATCGAAGCCTGGGTGGAGACTTGTCTAAAGTGCCAAGAAGTCAGCAGTGCAACTCCAACGGAGTGGGAAACCCCTCGGGGGCTGTGGTCCCGCATCCACATTGACTTTGCGGGACCTACTAAGGGACATACGTTCCTCCTAACAGTGGATGCCTATTCCAACTGGCTCGAAATCCACAAGATGAAGACTACTACAACTGATTCAGTCATCCGCAAATTAAATAAACTATTCGCAACACATGGACTTCCAGACGTTTTAGTCTCCGATAACGGACCCCAGTTCACGGCCCTGGCGTTCGAACAATAATTAGTGGACTGGGGCATCCGCCATGCGCTAACCTCGCCGGCACACCCTGTGGCCGATGGAAGGGCCGAGCGCATGGTTCAATTTCTTAAAAAAACTCTCCACAAGATGGACCATGGGGACATTGACGAAAAACTGAACAGAATACTCCTGCTCCAACACATCACCCCGCACAGCGTAACCAACAAAATGCCAGCTGAACTGTTGATGGGACGCCGGCTTCGCTCCCACCTCGACCGTCTTCAACCGGCCTACGCACCAGAGAAACCCTGTGGATCTAGCAGAAAGTGCCGCGAATTCAAGGAAGGTGACTTAGTCTTCGCTAAAAATCTTTCCGGCGAACCATTGTGGGTCAAAGCAACCGTAACCCAAGATCGGGCCCAGATTGTACCGCGTACAAACAAGAGACGGGAAAATATGGAAACGCCATATAGATCAGCTTCGCTCTAGGTTGCAACCCAGTTCCCACCACTCCTGTAACCCTCAAACTGGGGAGGGGAGGGAATGTCGAGGGAACCGAATTTGAGATGCTGGATGACGAAATCGAAGAAAGTCTACAGCCCTGCGCGTCACCTGAAGAAGAATCAGGAATGGGGGTTGCCTCGCCACAGAGAAATACTTCAACGGAGGTGAGCCCGCAGAGACTGGAGGACAACAACGACAGAATCAGTGGCACCGAGTCATCCTGTGAGGATGTGGAACCACCTGTACCAGATAAATCAAAAAACATTCTACAGAAACCGGACTACAGACAGGAACTGGTGGGACAGCGCAAATCTAATAGACAGTTGAAACAACCTGCATATCTACGGGATTACGTCACCGTGCCCCTCAAATGGAACCTAGGGGGAAGGGGTGTTATGAACTAATAAAGGCATTTAATAAAGTTTAACAACCTTAAGTAAAAAGCAGGGTTCTAATCCTGCACTTCTGATTGGCCGATAATAGCGACATCGGATTGGTCCTTTCTGGGAAATCTGATTGGCTGTTAATGGGCCAACTCTCATTGGTTCAAGGGTTTAACACTTCCATGTTTTCATTGGCTAATAGGACAGCAGCCAACCGTATAAAAGGGCTGCTGCTGCCCTAGGTGGTTGTTCTGTTCAGTATGCCTAATAAAAAGTTGAAGTTCACTGTTCACTGCCTCGTCTCCGTTCCTTGCACCCATGCGCAGAACTTAACAAAGACAGTCTCTTCAGGTAAAAAGTTTTAACAGGTTTTAAGCTCAACAACTAGAAAATGATGTTGAGAAAAAGATTACCAAACAGAACTGAGAAACAAAACAGGTTTCAAGTTTGAGGGGAAAAAAGGTAAAAATATCTGGATATCACTAGGACAAATAAGAATTGTATTTTATTTCAGAAGTTCATTTGTTAGACACAGAGAAAGCAACATGAAATAGAAAGTGGGATTAGAATTAATTTTAAAGAACACATATTCTTGTCATCCGCTTGTAATTGGCTGTGTTAGCTTCCCTTCTTTTATATCACTGCAAAAGGCAAAGCGAAGCAGGCCCAAAATAAATACCAAGGGGTGAGCAGTGTAAAATATTTTTAAAAATTGCCTTGATGCCATTTGGAAAGCGTAGATCCCAGTGATATCAACAAAGCGTCTCATTGTTACCAAGAACATGCTTAATGCATTATGAGCTTCAGAAGCAATATTAAAAAATTTATGACTCTGAAATGTGTAAGCTTCACACTGGGGAGCTTAATCACATTTCTTTATGAATGTATTTATCCAGTGTTATGAGTCGCTTTTCCAGCTCAAATAACTGGTCTACTCAAGGCTATCTCCAAAGCTAGAAAGTGGGCGAAGGAAAGCTATAAAATGAAATGGAAGACAAGTTACAAGAGTTTTAATCTGGAGGTTTGGGAAATAAGTTTGTGGCCAACATGCCAACTGGGAAACCACACAACACATCAAACTAAAAAGATCAGGGAATGTGAAAAATAAAAAGATGGGTACCATTTATGCCCTCTTGTTTTATCCTGGTAGCGTAATAATCAAACAGCAAATATTGGTTTTAAAACAGGTTGGTTGTTGTGAATGCATAATACCAATAAAGTTATCATTGAGCTTGAAGTCTAGTGCAGGGTTCTGGCCCTGCACTTCTGATTGGCTGTTGATGGCCAGATCTGATTGGCCCATTTGGAAGCATCCGATTGGCCACTAACAGAACATTCCTACTGGTTAAACGGAGCTAGCACTCCAGGTTTGCTATTGGTTAAGTAGTTAATGAGTTGCCTATATAAGTAAGGCTTGAGCAGCCTTTGAGCTGAGCTGTCACATTATGTAAATAAAGAGTTTGAAGTTCACTGTTCTACTGGCTTGTCTCAATCTTTTGCACCCATGCTCCAGACTTAACACTGGCGACGAGGGTGGGATTGGATGACATCAGAGCCAACTAAGCACGTGACGGAAGCGCACAACGGCAGAACCATGTCTGGCGGCGCAATACCACCAGCTCCATTCGATCCAGCTCAAGAGGACTGGGAGTCTTACATGGATCGTTTCCAGATGTTTTTAGAAACAAACAATCTGAAGGATGCAATGGCCAGAAAGAAACGGGCAGTGTTTCTGACGCATTGTGGCCCAACGGTTTTTAAGATGGCTAAGGCATTAGCAAAACTAGCTGAGGTGAAGGCCATGGACTGGGACGTCCTTGAACCGCTGCTAAGGGCCCACTACGCACCCACCATTCCAACGCTCGTAAGACAACACGAGTTCTACCAACGGAACCAGCGGAAAGGAGAAAGCGTTGCCGAATTCATGGCAGACCTCCTGAACTTGGGAGGCCTTTGTGATTTCGCCCACCTGGAAGAGGCCTTGAGAGACAGAGTAGTCCTTGGACTAGATGCTCTAAACGTGCAGAGTAAAATAATGGCAAAGGGCGACATCACCCTTAAAACGCCATAGCTGAAGCTACAGCAGCTGAGGCAACCAAGAAGTCGGCTGCTTAACTGTGCCGAATTCACACTCCAAACCACCAACCGGATGGTGACATTTCACCCAATGCAGAATGGCGAAGTTCCACGGCCCATTATGAGGACCTCTCTTCGTTGTCAGACAGCGACGTAGAAGAAGTCCATCGCCTATGGACCGACCAGGAACAACACCCAAGGTCCCAACAATGGCCTTGCACTGGCTGCGGGGCCAACCATTTTCGTGCTGACTGCAAATTCCATGATGCACTCTGCCATGAGTGCGGGAAATGAGGCCACATCGGGCGGGTCTGCAGAAGCCTCTTTGGACCCAGCCCGACCTCGAAAGGAACCAATCCCCGGAAATCGACAGGGAATCGCCCTGTAAGGCGAGAACCAGTAAACCACTCCTATGGAAACCGACCCGTGAATTGTCCAGTGAGACGAGAAGAGGCGCACCAAACACTCACTATTGGCCATGCCTCTTCACTAGATGCTCAGAAAATTCGGGTCAATGTGAACATTGAAAATCGACCCTGCCCAATAGAAGTAGTCTCGGGATCATCTCTCTCGATGGTCTCATGGAAGACCCTCAAGCAACTCGTCCCCACAATCCGGCACCAAGACCTTCAAATTCAACGGCTCATCCCAAAGGACTACCAGGGGAACCGAATTCCAGTTGCGGGATCCAGCCAAGTCCGAGTTACATTCAAGAACCGTACGGCGTACTTACCCCTGATGGTGATTGATAAGGACCGGCCTAGCCTGTTGGGCCTACAGTGGTTTGCACCACTCGGCATCGAAGTGGCAGGCATTAATCAAATCGGCGGCTGTGACTGGGAGGAAGACCTCACCCGCGAATTCAGGGACATCTTCGAGGAAAAGTTAGGCGAGTACAAGGGGACCCCGATATCCTTTAGCCTTAATCCAAAGATAGCGCCCATCCACTTTAAGCCTCGTCGAGTTCCGTTCGCTCTAAAACTGAAAATCGACGAGCAGCTAGATAGATTGATTGCCCAGGGAGTTTTAAAGCCAACGGATCATTCCCCTTGGGAAACGCTGATTGTGACACCTATTAAACCGGACGGCTCCTTTAGAATTTGCGTGGATTATCGGGCCACCCTGAACCACGCCCTGCAACAGAACCCGTATCCAGTGCCGGTAGTACAGCACCTCCTCCATTCCCTGGGGGGCGGAAAAGTCTTCGCTAAATTAGACTTAGCTCAGGCTTACCAGCAATTGCCGGTTGACGAAACAACGGCACAGGCACAGACTATCGTAACACACCATGGCGCATTTAAGTGTACAAGGCTTCAATTCAGAGTCAGTGTAGCCCCAGAGATCTTTCAGAGCCTAATGGAGAGACTATTGCAGGGGATCAAGGGCGTTGTCCCCTATTTTGACAACGTACTTATTCCTGCCCCCACTCAAAAAATTTTGTGGGAACGTTTAAGATTAGTATTGCAAAAATTTCAGGAAGCAGGCCTGAAAGTTAAAAAAAATAAATGCAAAATGTGTACCGATCGTGTTGAATTCTTAAGGTACCTAATTGACAGTCAGGGTATTCACCCTACTGATAGTAAATTAAGAGCAATAAAAAACGCTCCCAGACCCCAGAACAAGACCGACCTCCAGGCGTTCCTAGGCCTCATCAACTTCCATAATGTTTCTTGCCGCACAAAGCTACTGTTGCTGAACCGCTACTTCGTCTTTTAGACAAAAAAAGCAAACTGGGTATGGGGTCACAACGAAGAGCAAGTGTTCCGTAATGTGAAAAAACTACTGACTTCGGACGCTGTGCTTATGCAATACAATGAGACTTTGCCATTAAGCGTAACCTGTGATGCATCGCCATTTGGAGTGGGTGCCATTTTGAGTCATGTGTTACCTAACGGTAACGAAGCCCCTGTTGCTTACTTTTAAAAGATGCTCTCGAAAACCGAGCGAAATTACAGCCAAATTGATAAGGAAGCCTTGGCAATTGTGTCAGCAGTTAAGAGGTTTCATGAATACGTGTACGTATTCACCATTGTAACTGACCACAAATCATACGTGTACGTATTTCACCATTGTAACTGACCACAACTCATTGCTGGGGATCATTGCTGGGGACAAACCAACTCCCTACATACTATCTCCCCAAATGACCTGTTGGTCAGAATTCTTGGCTGCCTACAATTATCGGCTACAATATCGTCCGGGGAAAGCTATTCCCCACGCTGATGCACTGAGCTGTACACCGTTCCCTGAAACTATCAACGATCCTGCACCAACGATGACAGCGTTGCAGATCGAGACACTCCACACGCCGCCATTGACTGCTCGTGACATCGCGAGAGAAACAAAACGCGACCCCATCTTGGCGCGAGTCCTTACATGGGTGGAACGTGGATGGCCATTGGACCAAGTACCAGACAACTTTGCACCATTCAAAAGTCATCAAACAGAGTTGTTCTCACAGAAGGGCTGTGTCATCTGGGGTGATAGAGTCGTTATCCCAGAACGACTCCAACAAACGCTGCTAAGAACCTTGCACGACGGCCACCCTGGCATCGTGCGCATGAAGGGCCTCGCACAAAGCTATGTGTGGTGGCCAGGCATCGATAGGCAAATCGAATCATGGGTGAAAACTTGCAAGAGATGCCAAGAAGTAAGCAACGCTCCACCAAAGGCAACCCCAACTGAATGGGAGACGCCGCAGGGACCCTGGTCCTGCATCCATCTGGATTTTGCTGGGCCAACCAAAGGCCACACATTTCTTCTAACCGTCGACGCCTACTCGAACTGGCTCGAGATTCACCGAATGAGCAATACAACCATTGATGCAGTCATCAAAAGACTAGAAGGACTTTTTGCAACCCATGGATTACCAGACATCCTGGTATCCGACAACGGGCCCCAATTTACCGCACTACCTTTTGAGCAGTACTTGGCTGACCAGGGCATTCGACATGCGCTCACTTCGCCTGCGCACCCTGCTGCAAACGGTAGGGCTGAGCGCATGGTTCAATTCGTCAAAAGGACTCTGCAAAAGATCGATTACGATAACATCGACGAAAAAATCAACCGGATACTCTTCCTGCAGCACATTATACCTCACAGCATCACCAACAAAACGCCCGCCGAACTGCTAATGGGACGAAAGCTCCGCTCCCACCTCGACCATTTACACCCAGCCTACGAACCCGAAAAGCCACTCGGATCCAGCAGCTGATGCCGTACCTTCCAGTTAGGCGATCTCATATTCGCTAAAAACTTTTTGGGTGATCCGCTGTGGGTGGAAGCGACCATAATCCACGTAACTGGCCCTAGATCATACCTCGTTCAGTGCCCTGATGATAGACTTTGGAAGCGCCACATAGATCAGCTACGATCGCGGCTACCACCTCGCAATTCCGAACTCCCTTTTGATCAAACTGAGGGGGGGGGAGATACAGAGGAAAGCAAATTATTATTCGAAGGAAACCCCTTCAAAGAGACTGATATTGGAGTGGAAACGCAGGAACAGGAACCGGGGACCAGAGTGAAAGCACCTCAGGAAATGGCCAGTGATATTGATGACAATGAGATGACAACTCAGAACCAGAGGCACCCTTACCGCTAAACAACGATCTACCTCAGCAAGAGTGCAGCCAACTGACTGGCACCTTGCGAAAATCGAAAAGACTAATTAAACAACCGTCCTACCTTAAGGACTATGTAACCGTGCCCCGTGGGCAGAAGCCGGGGGAAAGGGGTGTTGTGAATGCATAATACCAATAAAGTTATCATTGAGCTTGAAGTTGAGTGCAGGGTTCTGGCCCTGCACTTCTAATTGGCTGTTGATGGCCAGATTGGATTAGCCGGTTTGGAAGATCCGATTGGCCACTAACAGACCATTCCTATTGGTTAAACGGAGCTAGCACTCCAGGTTCACTATTGGTTAAGTAGTTAATGAGCTGCCTATATAAGTAAGGCTTGAGCAGCCTTTGAGCTGAACTGTCACATTATGTAAATAAAGAGTTTGAAGTTCACTGTTTCTACTGGCTCGTCTCCATCTTTCGCACCCATGCTCCAGACTTAACATTGGTAATCCCATCTCAAACATAAACATTGAAAGGAGAAAAAAAAACCTTTGTATGATGAATGATTGAGAGAACTAGATACTGCATCCCATTTTGGTCATCACATTACAAAAAAGATATTGTGACTTTGGAAAAAGTGCAGAGAAGAGCAACTAAGATGATTAATGGCCTGGAGACTAAAACATATGGAGAATGGTTGCAGGATTTGGGTTTGGCCAGTCTAGAGAAAAGAAGGACTAGGGGGGGACATGATAGCAGTCTTCCAGTATTTGAGGGGCTGCCACAAAGAAGAGGGAGTCAAGATATTCTCCAAAACACCTGAAGGCAGGGCAAGAAGTCATGGATGGAAATCAAGGATCAAATCAATGATCAAGGAGAAATGCAACCTGGAATTAAGGAGAAATTTCCTGAAGGTAAGGACAATTAACCAGTGGAACAGCTTCTCTCCAAATGCTTGAGTGCTCCATCCCTGGAGGTTTTTAAGAAGAGACTGGACAGCCGCTTGTCTGAAATAGTGTAAATTCTCCTGCTTCAGCAAAGTAGTGGACTAGAACAGTGGGCCCCAATCTTTTTTTGTGCCATGGCCCGGTACCAGCATCACAAAATGATCCATGGCCCAGTACCGGCATCAGCACGCATGACAAGGCAAGGCGAGCCGAGCAACCAGCCAGCCAGCTGTCCCCCGCTTCTCCCCGCTGCCTTCAACTCTTCCTTTGTACCTTTGTCGATGGGCTTTGCTTCGGGACGACTTCAAGACGGTCGCTCGGCTCACCTTGCCTTGGGTGCTGAAAGAATCCTCGCACCTTAGTTTCGTTCGAAGCCCCCTCCTTCGATGAAACTAAGGCGTGAGGATTCCTTCAGGACCCAAATGCCACTTTCCAACCGGAAAAGCTCACCCAGAAGCACTTTCTCATCAAACAAGATGGTGGCACCTAGCAAACTGGTGGCCCAGTAGGAAATGTTCCACGGACCGGTACCGGTCCGCCGCCTGGTGGTTGGGGACCCCTGGACTAGAAGACCTCTAAGGTCCCTTCTACCTCTATTCTGATTCTGATATTAGTCTAACAAAGAGAAGAACCAGGGGAGACATGATAGCTGTCTTCTAGTACTTGAGGGACTGTCACAGAAAAGAAAGGGTCAACTCATTCTCCAAAGCACCTGAGGGCAAGACAAGACAAGAAGTTACAAGTAGATTAAGTAACAAGTAGATTAAAGAGATATCCAACCTAGAACTAATCAGAAACGTCCTGTCAGTGAGAACATTAATTGGTAAATCATTCATATATCGGCCTATCTTTCACCCAATTAATTCCATGCTAGGAAAAGAGAGGGATAAAAACAAAACTAATACTATTGTGATTCCATGATACAAATACAATGTATGTCCACATTTGAAATACAGTGTACAGTTCTGGCCGATACATTTAGCAGAAAAAAGATGGAATAGACGAATTAAAAAGGGGAATGAATCTTTGGAAATCTTCAGTTTAGAACAAAGAAACTGCAGTGGGACATGATAGATGTAATGAATGAATTAATTAATTTATGAATTCTTTATTGGCCAAGTGTGATTGGACACAGAAGGAATTTGGCTTGGTGCAAATGCTCTCAGTGTACATAAAAGAAAAGATACATTCGTCAAGTGTCAAGAATCATAAGGGACAACACTTAATAATAGTGATAGGGTACAATAAGTAATCAAATCCTACTAGGAAACAGTCAATATAAATCATAAGGATACAAGCAACAAAGTTACAGTCATACAGTCACAAGTGGGAGGGGATGGGTGATAAGGAGTGATAAGAAGTTTAATAGTAATAGTAATGCAGACTTAGTAATTAAATTAAGCATGCCATCAAGAAAGTGGACAGGGAAATGTTTTTTTCTTCAACTAGGTAACACTAGATCAGGGTTTATCCAATGAAGATGATTAGGAGATTTTGATCTGGTGAAAGGAAACTCTTTTCAGAATGAATTTGTGGAATTCATTTCCATGGGATGTAGTGATGGCTACTGGTTTGGATAATTTTGAAAGAGTATTGAATAAATTTATGATATATTAATGATTATTAGTCTTGAAGGCTCATGTTGCCTCCATGTTGGGGCTAACGAGCCTCAAAAAAGAACAATAATGGGAGAAGGGTATATCTTTATCTCTACTTTGCAAGCATCTCAGAGACATCTAGTTGGCCTTTTTGAGAAACAAAACATTGGACTGCAGAACCTTGGTCTGATCCAAGAAATCTCTTCTGATATTCTTAGAAAGAGACTTCTATCAACTTCATTATTTTCAAGCACAATATCCATGTATTTAAAAGATGAAATGCTACTTCTTCCAACGTGGAAGTGAAAAAATGAGAAATATCTGATCAAATCATGTTTTGGAAGGTCTCCTTAACTGACCAATCATGAAGTAAATTTAAATCCCTTGGGATCATTGTTAAAGAAATGATAAGATGAACATTTTCTCATTTCTAAAACAGGAACCAATTTTCATGAAGGAGTATATTTTCATATAAATTTCATAATAATTTGAAGCAGACCAGACCACTGAATAACAATTAGAGAACACCTACTTTTCTATCACATCAATTGTTCCAGATGTTCATAAACTTTGGGTGGTCATGGGGATGATGGAGGGATATGTTTTTCAGCCCTTTTGGTCAATTTGGTACTGCTTGGAAACTGAAGTCAAAGAAACATCTGCCTGATACAGCAAGCCTTGTTAAAGAAGGCAACTCTTTGCCTCAAAAACCAACTTGATCACAGCTTAGTTCTTTAAGTCTGTTAGGAATACTCTGTGAATTTTTGTTTGTTTGTTTCTCTTTTTCAAGCAGATGCCTTCCTCAATTTACTTCAGAGGAACAGAAATGCCACAGAAATTTGAATAGGTAGCCAGATGGAGTCCTGGGTGCACTTTGACCCATATATCATGGAGAGGAAACTTTTACGCCCAAAAGTTGACTTACATATGGTCCTTGGCCTACGTGCTCTACTAGAGTGGGGTGAAGCTACCACTGAATATGATGAACACAGCTTCCGAAATTTCTTTTGATACTGCTGGAGGCAAGCAAAGGCTGACCTTCTACACTGCCTGATGGAAAAACACCTGGAGGAGACACTTCAACATCTGGCATCAAAGCCTCATCACAAATATCTAACTGATCAGTTCCATCTTTGGAGAAAAATAGGGCAGTGTGTTCTTTCATATCTTTTGAGCTATAGAAGGGAATATTCTAAGCTCTCCTGCCTCAAATCCTTGTTCTAAAGTCTGGCATTTTTATGTCAAATGCTACCTTACTGTGAAAAGGACATCATTTTGGACAATCTAATGGAATCAGCATTCGCCTCCATCTTGTGCAAAAATGCAGATTTGTAAAAGAGGCATATTGATAAAAAATGGAGACATCTGGATAAGAGACATTTGGTTAAAGAAAAAAAAACAAAAGCCAAAATGGCAGTCAAAACCATGTGATTGAAACTCTGCCCTTTTTACAATCTATGTTAAAAAAAATGTCCAATCACATAATTGTGACTGTCATCTTGATTTTTTTTCTATTGTTCCTTTCAGAGCCTTTTGTGGTCCTAAGCATCCAATAGATTTATTATGATAGAAATAAATCTAGGTGTTTAAAGAAGATGTTGACACACACAATCTAAATTTATTGATTTTAATAGCCTTCTAAAAACGTTGGCCTTCCAATGAAGGCTAATAGGAAGGAATCTAAATTAACCTCTCTCTCAAAGGATTGTTTTAAGGCAAAGTAAGTCCTACAGAGCAGAATGCTTTCCTGGGAGAGAATTATCTAGTCTCTCCATAAATTGCAATTTGTTCAAGATTTCGCATGGAAGATGGGCTTGTAATGGAGGAACTCTTAATTGACAAATAACTTTGAAGCTAAAAACTAGCATTTGCTTATATATGCAACTGATGGAAGCTACTCAGCATTTCAGATTATCCATTCCTCTCTGTCAGTGGAGTAAACTGACATTTCTGATTTATTTTCAAACTCAGTATAGGCACCACCCAAGATAATTATAGGCACTATAACGTACAACTGGATTTTGTTTTTTCTTGAAGATGTTTTGCTTCTCGTTCAACAAGCTTCTTTAGTTCACTGAAGAAGTTTCTTGGATGAGAAGCAAAACATCTTCAAGGAAAACACAGAAAGTCCAGTTGTCTTTTGAAAAAACATATTTGAGACAACCATGATGTGGATGACTGAGAATTTCCATAGACATTCATACAAGATATTGTAAAGGCCAGAATATGTACAAGCAAGAACATACCGCTGCAGGTTTTTTGTTTTTTGTTGAAAAAAAACTTCATTTAACTTTTGGTTTTAAACTTCATTGGCATCACTTCCATTCTTTTTTTTTTTTTTTTTTTTTAAGGGCTCATTCCTCTCTCTCTTCAATCAGGATTCATCATACAACTTTTTCGGTTGAGTTTATTCCAAGATTCAGGCTTTTGATAGCTATAACTTTGGTTAAGTAAGTAAATAAAACTTTATTTACAATTGAAGACCAGCTGGCAACATGCATTATATCTATCAAGAGAAGGCAACAGGAGAAGAAGGAAGCCATAAAAATTATGAGCAATATGGTGAGTTGATTAATCTGATCCATAATGCAGATGAAATAAATATGCATGTGTGAAAGTGGGTGAGAGGATGTATATATGTATTTGAAAGTTGAAAAAACTCATCTATTAACCCTTGAAGAGTGTTAGTGGGGAAAAAATTTACCTTTCTAGAGTTTTCTGAAGACACTTTGGCCATTAGAACAAGAAGTTTCTTCTCATCTGGCCTGCAGAGGCAATTAAATTGCACAAGGGTTATTAAATATATACACCTAACATGTTTCTCCAAAAATATGACCTACCCTGAAAGTAAGTCCTAGCTTGATTTTTACATGTGCGCCCAATATAAGCCCTACCCCCCCCAAAATAAGCCCTAATTAAGATCCCACCCACTCCAGAGTGGACAGATAAAAAATTAAGCTTGGGTGGGGATGGGGGGAGCTGCCCTATTACTTACCTTTGGACAGTTGTAGCCAGGTCTTGCACACCCTGACACCTGCCTTGCCGGCCCATTTCTTCTGCAGCCGGTAAGGCTGGCAAGGCTTTCCAGAAGGCCTCTGTAGCTGAGAACAAAGCTCAGGATCAATCCAGAGTTCAATTATTGGCTTGCAGAGGCCTTTAGGAAAGCCTTGCCAGCCACAGAATAAGTTCCTGGAGGCTTCTGACAGTGAGAAGGAGGCCGGGGGCAACATATACAAGTGAGGTTAGTCAGTGGATGACTTCCCCCCAAAATAAGACCTGGTGCCTTTTTTGGTAAGAAAAAAATATAAGACAGTGTCTTATTTTTAGGAAAACATGTACAAAATGAACAAGATATCGACAACAATCTCACTGGACAGAAACGTTCATGTTTTATGTTGAAAAAAAAGATGATGAAACAAAAATGATGGGCAGGCATGACTTGAAACTTCTGGGGAAAATGTCTTACTTGGTCCTTGCCCACCAGATTCAGACAAACTAATGTCAGGCATGAAAGACTAGATCCACATGTGAAGGTTCAATTAAACTGATTTATTACTAAGATACTATGCACAGAAATCTTCTCAACTAATGGTTAACACCTGTTTGGAGTTATATAAGGGTCAATGGCACTCAAAGGGAGTTGGACTTCATTCTGTTGTGGCTAGGAAGAGATTCTAGGCTTATCCCTCTTGTCACTCCACCCCCTCCCCAATTTCTACCACCCCTTTTCCAGCAGTTAGTATTTTAAGAAGCATTTGGGAGAACCTAAAAACAGTCAAGGAACAACTGTCAAGATTGAATCACTTTGCTTCTTTCAAACCTTCATGCTTTCCCACTTGCCAATGAACTGGAGGGAGGGAAAGAAGAAATGGAATGTGGAGAATGTATGCAGAAATCGGGAGAACATGGAAGCCATCAAGGTCACCACTGCAGGTGCTTGAGAAAGTGATGGATTCACTCCATAACAAAAGAACATCTCATAATTGGACAACGTGATCAACCAGTGGTGGGAAGAAAAAGAAAATATTGTTTAACTGGGCAAGTCTTCACACAGGAAACCAGAGCTGGTTTGTTTCTTTCGTACCAACATGGTATATCCAATAATATTATTTTTGTTTTACTTTTGGGAATTCAATTCTCCCAAGAGTGTTTCCTTGTTTTTGAGTTTGTTAGTTGAACAGTTTGCTGGTTGAACAACCTTCACAGCTTGCCTTTGGGTAAATAGGGACATTGCTATTGGCTGTTATGATCATTGGGTATGTCTAGTCTAATGAAAAGAAGAATTAGGGGTGACATGATAGCATTGTTCCAATATTTGAGGGGCTGCCACAAAAAAGAGGGGAACAACCTATTCTCTAAAGCACCTGAAGGCAGGACAAGAAGCAATGGGTGGAAACTAATCAAGGAGAGAAGCAACCTGGAACTAAGGAGAAAATTCCTAACAGCGAGAACAGCCAACCAGTGGAAAGATTTGCCTTCAGAAGTTGTGAATACTCTAACACTGGAAGTTTTTAAGAAGAGATTAGATAGCCACATCTGAAATCATTAAGGGTTTTGTTGAGGTAATTCCCCGTTAAGAGAATGAGTGCATGCAGGGAGATGTATAGAGAATAGTGTTTGAATAATACACACACAGCATACAGACACACTGTACAGTAAATGTAGGGTTTTACTTTCAATAAAGGTTTAAGCAAAGTTCAAAATAGGCAGTCCAAAGTCATTCGCAAGTAAATCAGTCAGTTTTCAATCCAGGGATAATCCAATAACAAAGTCCAGTGTCAAAAACAGCTCAGTATCAGTGTCAAATCCAGGAATAGCAGTCAATTAGAAGGAACAGCAATATTCTCCAACAGAAGGAAACAGAGATACTCTCACACTCTCTTCTGAGACTAAGACTCCATCTTATGGCCATTTGCAGAACTAAACAACCCAGGTTTCTGGCTCCATCTTATGGCCATTTGCAGAACCACACCTAATTGCAGTTTTTGCATTCCCTTAAAGAGACAGTATTAAAATGTCTATCCTGGTTTATATATTTCCAATCCAAATACTTGTTAGGTGACTTATATTCCTAACAGGTTTGCTGCCGAAGCAGGGAGTTGGACTTGAAGATGCCAAGGTACCTTCCAACTCTGTTATTCCAATTCTAAATCATTGCAGCTATTTTATAAAAAGGAAAGCATCTTCAAGGCAACGCTGCAATTGTTTTGTGCATAAAATTCTAGATTGTCATTCGAATCCAGAAAGTGGTCTCTCTCTCTCTGTTCTCGGGAATAGAAAATGGGTGCAGTCACAGCTTAACTCAAGTACAGATTCTTAAACTCTTCCTTTATGCAGATTCTCTGAATCATATTGAAAATCTTTTGAGACTTCACACATTCACACAAGCATTGATCTGAAGTTCTGGAAGAAGAATGGTGGTTGTCATTGGGAGTATTACCCAAGACAATCCTGCCTTTTCTTAGAAATATGTAGTACTATTAGTGTATGGTTATATGGCAGAAACTGTAACTGAGAACAACACCAAAACAGCTTCAAAGTTTCTCCTTAGGATGCATTTGTTGTGGCCCACCAACATCTGGCAGAGCTGGCAGCAAAGTCAGACAGTAGTGAGGAGGTTGGGGAGGAACCCGGACCAGTCCTAGAGGATGAGGAAGGTTTGGATGAGGGTTCTGTGTCAGAGGCAGAGATGGGGCCAGGGCAGGCTGGTTGTCATCAGCTGTCTTCGGGCTCAGACAGCAGTGAGATGGGGGAGCTTCTGGAACCGGTTCCCAGACTGCGCCTGTGCAGAGCTGCCAAAAGGAAGGCACAATTAAGAACTCAGGGTCAAAGTGGGAGTAAGGCCACAGGTGGACCATGAATGGCCCCTCCTTTCAGGATTAAAAGAGAAGCAAAAGGGGAGGAGGCTTTTGCAGGAAACAACTCACTCATTCAGTCATCCATTTGTTCCAGCCTCGTGAAGATTTGTCTGTATAACCCAGGTCTTCCCTGTCAGCACTGAGTGTGGAATTTTAGCAGGCAGCATTCCAGGATTGATAAAGGTCTGAGCTAATTAGTATACCTTTGCAAGACTGTTTGCCAAGCCATTGGCTGACTGTGAATGAAATAAATTCACATTAATGTAATAAAAGAGGTTTTTGCCAAAACTCAGAATTGACTTAGTGTTTTTTGGGAGGCCTAGGACAGAACAGTATTCACAGCAACTAGATGAAAAAATGAGTTATTTTTCATTAATCTGTCAAAGTCCAAACATATGGGAGGAGACACAATTTCTGAGCAAGATGTGATACCACCTGTTCAAACAAAGAAGGTTAGCTTTTAAATAAACAAATACATAAAGTCTAGATTGACAACTGTGGGGAGAATTTTAAAGCCTGCGTGAAAAACTGATGTGAGATTATACGGATTGATAGAACTCAAAGTCTCACACCGTGCTTTGATCATCTTGAAGACTGGAAAACAATTTTTACCCTCTCCAGTTTATGGATTTCAACCACTCAAAGTGTACAGAGAAAACAAGCTTATTTATGGATAACCCTCTTGGGTGTTTCTTTCTTATGAATGCAATTTAATGTCTTCCCTTATGGATGGGTTTTATTTATTGTTATTTATTTTATTTTGAAAGTTTATATTGCCACCTCCTCGCTCACAGTGACTCTAGGAAGCTTACAGATAATAAAAACACAATGTGTGTGGGGGAATCAAAAGTAAAAAATAATTATAATAAAAAACCCCTCGGCAACAAGACACACACAAATCAGCCATTTAATAGGCTCCTTCTGGCAAGTTTTGAGAGTGTGGCTCGAGGTTCTTGATTTAATTGGAATAACTGCTGGAACCCAGATAACCATGTGATCAGTGTTTTAACAAAAGAGTGTCAAAATGGGATCCAGTCTAATTTCCGGAAGAATGATGTTCCAGAGGGAGGGAGCCACCACAGAGAAGGCCCTTCTTCTGGGTCCTGCCAAATCAGGGGTGGGCTGCTACTGGTTCACACTGGTTCAAGTGAACCGGATGTTAATTTTACATCTGGTTCACCAAACTGGCAGTTACAATGACTGGCTGGCCCCACCCAACCTTCCCCTCCCCTCCCAGGAGTCTCCACATGGCCTGTTTTGGATCCCAGGTAAGTGCAGGGCCAGTGGTGGGATTCAAATAATTTAACAACAGGTTCTCTGCCCTAATGATTTCTTCCAACAACCAGTTCACCAAACTGCTCAGAAAGTTAATAACTGGTTCTCCTGAACTGGTGCAAACTGGCTGAATCCCACCACTGTGCAGAGCCCATGCGGAGCCTCGGGGAGGGTGAAAAACGGGCTTCCCAGAAGCTCTGGAAGGCTGGAAACAAGCCCATTTCTGGCTTCTGGAGAGCCTTCCTTTTTCTTCCCTCCTGTTCTCTTTCCTTTCCTTCCCTTCCCTTCTCGTGCCTTGCCTCACCTTGCCTTGCCTTCCTCTCTCCCCTTCCCTCTATTGGGATCCCAGACTTTGCACTCATATACAACATTTCAAACCTGATCTGAGTCTTAAATTTCATGCACATAACTTAAGCTCTGAAATCAGCAATGCAAATGAAAATAATTCCAGAGGTAGGAGCATTGATTTCCCATATTCTTTCCATTTAGCCATGCCCATCTATTAGTTCAATGTACCTTAGTAAGATGATAAGACCCCCCTAATGGTTACACTGCTTGCTAATGAATAGCTTCCCAACAGAAGTACACCATTTTCCTCCCTGTTTGAGTAGCAATCCCACCCAATTGAAATTATAACAAGCCACTCATGGAAGTGACATTAGCATATTACATTCTTGCAAATTCAGAAGATCTTGGAAGCTTAGCACATTAGGAATTTCTCTACAAGAGCAACTATATAAACGTTGAATTAAAGCAATATTCCAGGTGTTCAACTGTCCAACCACCAAACCCAAAACAAAGAAAGCACTCTCGGGACAGTTGAATTCCCAAAAGTAAAACTTCATTGGATTCACCATATTGGAAATGAACAAACAAAACCAGCTCTGGTTTCCCCTGCACAAATGCCTGCCCTGTTAAACCATATTTTTTTCTTCTTCCCACCTCCTGGGCGATCACTTTATCCAATCATGAGATGTCCTTTTGGAATGGGAACAGTCTGTATCTTTCTCCAGCACCTGCAGTGGTGACCTTGATGGTTGCACAGGCTCTCTTGGTCCACACACACATTCTCAGCATCCCATTTCCCTCTTCCCTCCACAAAGTTCATTGTGAAGTTGAAAAGCATTAAGGTTTGAAAGAAGCAAAGCGATTCAGTCTTGACACCAGGGAGATGCTCTAGTGAAAAAAAAATATTTTTTTTTCACTAAGGAGAAATATCCTGACAGTTAGAACAATTAATTAATGGAACAACTTGCTTCCAGAAGTTGTTACTCTATTCTAAATCTGTTTTCCTTTCTCTCCTACCTCTGATTTTACTAGCAGTCTCTAACCTCTAAAATTTACTAGCAATTAACCAATAGGTTTATCTCAAGTTCAGATTATACTCGGGTGTGTTAACTCATAAAGCTGTCACTTTTTCCATATGACCAAAACTATGAATGTAAATACGATTCCTCAATGTCTTATGATGTATTTTGTACTAAAATATTCCTATTAATGTTTTCCCATAAAACACACATTAAAAAAAAAGTAGCTGGAGTTGAAATATAAATTTCAAAGTGTTTGGTGAAATTGGCAATAGGAATAAGCAACTGTATATGGCAGGGGCCACGGATTGATTGGGCTGGAGAACTTTCTGTGAAATTTTGGGGAGAGGAGTAGGAGTCAAAATTTCTTTTCGAAAACCATATGAATTAACAAAACTGACCTTACTGTGGCAGATATAATAGCCACTGCAAATGCAATTTACGGGGGTTAAAGAATGGATAACGCAAAGAAAGACTAGATTGTTGACATTAGAAGGTCATGATTTATTATTGGGTTGGCATGCTTTTTTATGGTATAAGGGAACTAAATCACAGGGTTATTTTAGAAGACATTATATACAGGAATTGTTATGGTTGAATTGGGAGAAAACTAAGAAACAATGTTATTTGAAAATTCCAGTTTGGTTATCAACTATTGAAGCTTTTTCGTATCCTATAACTTATAAGAAGGAACAAACAGTTAGATATGGGGAAATATTGGATGAAAAGGGTGAACTTAAAACGATGCAAAATTTAGAAGAACAAGGTATAAAGATGAATTGGTTTTCATATGCGCAAATACATGCAAGGTATCTTAAAGATTCTAAAACAGAAGGATTTTATGCTAAATTGACTGACTTAGATAGGATTTTGACAGGGACTGATGAAAAAGTGATTAAAAAACTATATAGTTATTTGTTGGAAATTAAATTAGAGGAAGAACAAGTTAAAGAAACAATGATTGCTTGGGGGAAGAATTTTGGATATGGGATTGATTTAGAGAAATGGCAAAAATTGTGGTCACAAAATTATAAAATGACAATGTCAACAGCATATAAAGAAAATTTGTATAAGATGTTTTACAGGTGGCACTTTCCCCCGACAAGAATAGCAAGAATGTTCAAGAATAAATCTGAAAAGTGCTGGAAATGTCATCAGATACCTGGCTCATATTACCATATGTGGTGGACTTGTGAGGAGGCCAGGAAATATTGGACTAGAATTCGCATATGGCTGGAAAAAATGATAAAGAAACACATAGATTTGAAACCAGAGATTTTTTTATTGGGAATCGTACCTGTTATATATAACAAAAATTTAAAGTATCTGATTGTAAATGTATTAACAGCAGCTAGGATTGTATTTGCTAAACATTGGAAGAGTGAGAAAATACCATTAGAGGAAGAAATTATTAAGAAAATATTGGAATGTGCTGAAATGAGTAGATTGACATTTGAAATTAGAGAACAAGAAGATAAACAATTTTATGAAGTTTGGGATCTTTTTTTATGAATGGTTAGATAATACAATATGATAATAGAATATTTAGAAATTTAGGAAATAATGAATATATAATTTTTCTTGGTTTTGATAATTTTTAAGAATATTTTATTAAGATAGATTTGGTAGGATTTCATGATTTGTCATAAAATAATTTAACTTAATTATAGTTATCTCACTTAAGTATGAATTAGTAAAATTACAGTCAAATGATTGTTCAATAATGATATTGGGATATTTTATTGATGAGTGATAATGTGAGTTATTATGTAATATAATTATTCTGATGACTATGAAATGGATGCACAAAAAGAATGTAAAAAAAACTTTTTTTTATTTTTTATTTTTTTTATGTCATGTTTTATGTCTTATATGTTTTTTCTCTGTTGTTAAAATCAATAAAACTTTTACCAAAAAAATTAAAATAAAATAAAAAGACTGATTGATTAATTTTGCACTCAATAGCACTTCAAATAACTCTTCAAAAGTGCCAGGCAACACATCACATAAGAATGTTACACAACCTAGATATCTTGCCAGTGTCACACAAATATACAAATCAAAATGACTTGAGGGGAGGGACATACTTCACAGGTTTTTAATGAAAAGAATGGGGATATTTATTTTATGAAGTTCATGGTTTATGTTTAAAATTTGTACTTTGATGCCTCAAGCAGACAAAATACCAAATGTGGTTTGGATGCATCCTTTTTATGAAAAGCAACTACCACCTTAGTAACATGTTTTAGAAGATTTTTCAGACTCTTTATTAAATTAGAAAAAAAAGCACAAACATGGAGAAAATATTTGGGAGTGATTCAAGAAAGGTCACTGTGTGTGCATGCATGTAATTTACAAACTTCCTTTTTTTTCTTATTATTAAGAATTATATTATTATTATTATTATTATTATTATTATTATTATTATTATTATTATTATTATTATTATTATTATTATTATGTCAGACATATAAATATATTTCCAGATTTATAAATATATTTCCAATATTTTCCCATTAAATTCAGCTTTAGCTTAACCATTTATTGAAATTGCTATTAATAACATATGACACGTTGTATAATAATTTGAAAAATAAGCACAGCAAAACTGTTTCTGTATTTACTACTCTGTATGTCATTACACTTTTTGGATTAGACCAACACCTAATGAGCACTAAGAAGAATTTTACATTTTTGATTTTGGCATTCATCCACATTTAAAAGTACCCAGAGTTGGTGGGGATTTTGTGGGGAAGGTCTGTTGGGGACTTTATATATTCTTTACCACACCTGGAATACTGCAACCAATTTTGGTCACCATACTACCAAAAAAGATGTTGAGACTTTGGAAAAAGTTCAGAGAAGAGCAACTAAGATGACCAAAGACCTGGAGACTGAAATATAGGAAGAACGGCTGCAGGATTTGTGTTTGGCTAGTCTAGAGAAAAGAAGGACTAAGGAAGATATGATAACAGTATTCTAGTATTTGAGGGGCTGCCCCAAAGAAGAGGTGGTCAAATTATTCTCCAAAGCACCAGAAGATGGGACAAGAAACAACAGATGGAACCTAAGCAACCTGGAATTAAGGAGAAACTTCCAACAGTGAGCACAATTAATTTGCATTAAACTGCAATACTATTACTATTTATCCTCCCATCCTCCCTTTCACCCATCTCCTCCCACTTATGACTGTATGACTGTAACATTGTTGCTTGTATCCTAATGATTTTTATTGACTCTTTCCTGGTATGATTTGATTGCTTATTGTACCCTATGACTATTATTAAGTGTTGGACCTTATGATTCTTGACTCTTGACGAATGTATCTTTTCTTTTATGTACACTGAGACCCTATGCACCAAGACAAATTCCATCACATTTGGCCAATAAAGAATTCTATTCTATTCTATTCTATTCTATTCTATTCTATTCTATTCTATTCTATTCTATTCTACTCTACTCTATTTTATTCACCAGTGGAATAGCTTGCCTTCAGAAATCATGAGTGCACAGGAGGTTTTTAAGAAGAGACTAGACAGCCACTTGTCTGAAATGGTATAGGTTCTCCTGCTTGAGCAAGGGGCTAGACTAGAAGACCTCCAAGGTCCCTTCCAGCTTTTATTCTATTCTAATCAGGCTATAACACTGTTTCCCAACTGTGGCAGCTTGAAAATGTGTGGACCTCAACTCACAGAATTCCCCAGTCAGCTTTGCTCCACACAATTCTGCTTTGCTGGTTGAGGAATTCTGGGAGTTGAAGTCCACTCATCTTCAGGCTGTCAGGGTTGAGAGACACTAAACAATAACTATGAATACAGTTTTAGGATGTTCTTGTTTGGATTTCTGTTTGTAATCATACAACAATATTTGAAAAAGAAAAGATTGTCCTATAGTCATTTTTCTCCAGAAGTGCATTCTTTTTTCAAATATGATCCTCCCATTCTCTTGAAAGACAATACCAGATCATTGACTGAAGCACTTAAACAATTTTAAGATAATTCAATACTTACTGAAAGATGAATTTGAGGTATAAAAGGAAATGCATGAATCAATCTATAGATATGATACAATCAAGGATAGATGCCAAGGACAGAAAAGTGTTAATGGAAACGGGATTTCTTTTCCTTTCTTCTTATCTCCTGTTTCTTTTTAGTTTGTTGATGCTGTTACTACTCTTTTTTTTTTTATTTTGAAAAGAACAAATGCAAGACCTTTTCTGAGAATAAAGCCAGCACATTAGCAGTCCTTGAAAATAAAATGTTTTGGATAACAAATGCCCTTGGTTTGGATAAAAAACCCAAAACACTTAAGTCTAACCAACTAAAATCTCAGAGTTCACTTTGGCTTGATGAGCAATTTAGCCTGAGCGTTGGATTGAGAGGAGACCATATTCATTTTTGAAGGAATGTATTTTATCTCCAAAGACAGCTATCTAACTCACTACAGAAATAAAAATTCTAGTCGATCCAAGGAATATTCCTGCCAAATATTGGTTTCTCAACCTTTATGATAGTTTGTTCATATCACTCAAGCCAAATCCCTCTAAAAGTATAAATTAACAGAATAAGTAACAGAATATTAGAGTTGGATGGATGTGTTATGCGCTGGCCATATCCACCCCCGTTTTAGCGAGGGGGGGTCACAATACAATTTTATTTTTGTTCCAAACAATACCAATTAGGCTTGGAAAAGACTATTTTGAAGATTGAAATAAAATCATGTTGAAGTTCATATGGCAATGTAAAAAAGCGAGAATAAAGCTAAAGCTTTTGCAAGACGCTAGAATTAGAGGAGGTTTTGGCCTGCCTAATTGGGAATTGTATTATCAAGCTGTAAACTTGATGTGGGTCAAAGAATGGATAACATTAAGAAAGCATAGGTTGTTGATATTAGAAGGGCATGGTTTGCTGTTGGGCTGGCATGCTTTTTTATGGTATAAGGGAACTAAAACACAGGGTTATTTTGGAAGACATTATATGGGGGAGTCTTTGTGGTTAAACTGGGAGAAGATAAAAAGACAATGTTATTTGAAAATTCCAGTTTGGTTATCGACTATTGAAGCATTTTCCTATCCTATAATTTATAAGAAGGAACAAACAGTTAGATATGAGGAACTCTTGGATGAAAAGGGTGAACTTAAAACGATCCAAAACTTAGAGGAACAAGGTATAAGAATGAATTGGTTTTCATATGCGCAAATACATTCAAGGTTTGATGAAGATTCTAAAACGGAGGAATTCTATGATAAGCAGACTGATTTAGATAAGATCTTGATGGGTACTGATGAGAAGGTGATTAAAAAATTATATGGTTATTAACTGGGAATGAAATTAGAGGAAGAACAAGTCAAAGAAACTATGATTGTTTGGGGGAAGAATTTTGGATATGGGATTGATCTAGAGAAATGGCAGAAATTGTGGTCTCAAAATTATAAAATGACAATGTCAACAGCATATAAAGAAAACTTGTATGAGATGTTTTACAGGTGGCACTTTCCCCCGACAAGAATAGCAAGAATGTTTAAGAACAAATCTGAAAAATGCTGGAAATGTCATCAGATACCCGGGTCGTATTACCATTTGTGGTGCACTTGTGAGGATGCTAAAAAATATTGGACTATAATTCGCATGTGGTTGGAAAAAATGACAAAGAAACACATAGACTTGAAACCAGAGATCTTCTTATTGGGAATTTTACCTGATATATATAGTAAAGATTTGAAGTACCTGATTGTAAATGTATTAGCAGCGGCTAGGATTGTATTTGCTAAAAATTGGAAGAATGAGAAAATATCATTACAGGAAGAAATTATTAAGAAAATATTGGAATGTGCTGAGATGAGTAGATTGACATTTGAAATTAGAGAGCAAGAGGATAAACAATTTTATGAAATTTGGGATCTTTTTTATCAATGGATAGATGATAAAATACGATAATAGAATATTTAGAATGCTAGACAGTAAGGAATATCTTTATTTTGCTATTATTTTGTTATTTGACATTATATTTATAAAGGGTTTTTTAGGATTGATTTGATATGATTATATGATTTGTTATAGAGTAAACTGGTTTAAGGTATTGTTAGCTCATAAAGCATGAATGATGAAAAATATCGTCAAAAACCTTTTTTTAGTGATATTAGGATATATAAGTTTGGATTGACAATATGAGTTGTTATGTAACATAATTGTAATTGAGACGACAGAATGAATGCACAAAAATGATGAACCAACTGACACACTGGATGTACAAATGAGAGTTGATGTTTTTATGTTTTGTTTGTCTTGTTTGTTTGTAGAAAATTAACAAAATCTTTTTCAAAAAAAAAAAAAAAAGAACTACAGACCCATCTCCTTATTGAATGCAAACTATAAAATCTTTGTTTCAATTTTAGCAGAAAGACTTAAAAAATATTTAAATAATTTTATTCACCCAGATCAAAATGGATTGCTGCCAAAGAGACAAATCAGAGACAATGTGAGAGTAATCTTGGATACTTTGGAATACTTTGAGGCTCATCCTGAAAAGCAAATGGCTTTGATATTTTTAGATGCTCAAAAGGCATTTGACAACGTGAATTGGAGATTTATGTTATTACTATTGGAACAGATGGGTTTTGCTAAAAAAAATTATTCAAGCAATCGAAGCCATATATAATAAACAGACAGCAAAGGTAATGATGGAGGGGGAACTTACAGATTTTATTAATATAAGAAAAGGCACGAGACAAGGGTGTCCCCTATCTCCTTTGCTATTTGTGTTGACCTTGGAAGTGTTGAATAGAAATATTAGGGATGATAAAAGCATAAAAGGAATGAAAATTAAGAAGGAAGAATTTAAACTACAAGCTTTTGCTGATGATTTAGCTTTTATTCTGGAAGACCCGTTAGAAACAGCTCCAAGGTTATTGGAAAAGATAGAGACATATGGTGAGATGGCTGGTTTGAAAATAAATAAAGATAAAACAAAGATTTTGACAAAGAACATGCTATTGAGACAAAGAGAAGAACTGGCAGATCTTTTGAAAATCCAAATTACAAATAAGGTTAAGTATCTGGGGATATATTTGACAGCAAGATGTAGCACATTAAAAGAGAATAACTATATTAAACTCAAACAAAAGATAGCTACAGATTTGAAGAAGTGGGAAAACTTGCAATTGTCATTAATAGGGAGAATTTCAACAATCAAGATGAATATTTTACCTAGAATTTTATTTTTGTTCCAAACAATACCAATTAGGCTTGGAAAAGACTATTTTGAAGATTGAAATAAAATCATGTTGAAGTTTATATGGCAAGGTAAAAAAGCGAGAATAAAGCTAAAGCTTTTGCAAGACGCTAGAATTAGAGGAGGTTTTGGCCTGCCTAATTGGGAATTGTATTATCAAGCTGCAAACTTGATGTGGGTCAAAGAATGGATAACATTAAGAAAGCATAGGTTGTTGACATTAGAAGGGCATGATTTGCTGTTGGGCTGGCATGCTTTTTTATGGTATAAGGGAACTAAAACACAGGGTTATTTTAGAAGACATTATATGGGGGAGTCTTTGTGGTTAAACTTTGTGGTTAAACTGACAAGATAAAAAGACAATGTTATTTGAAAATTCCAGTTTGGTTATCGACTATTGAAGAATTTTCCTATCCTATAATTTATAAGAAGGAACAAATAGTTAGATGTGAGGAACTCTTGGATGAAAAGGGTGAACTTAAAACGATCCAAAACTTAGAGGAACAAGGTATAAGGATGAATTGGTTTTCATATGCGCAAATATATTCAAGGTTTGATGAAGATTCTAAAACGGAAGGATTCTATGATAAGCAGACTGATTTAGATAAGATCTTGATGGGTACTGATGAGAAGGTGATTAAAAAAATATATGGTTATTTACTGGGAATGAAATTAGAAGAAGAACAAGTCAAAGAAACTATGATTGTTTGGGGGAAGAATTTTGGATATGGGATTGATCTAGAGAAATGGCAGAAATTGTGGTCTCAAAATTATAAAATGACAATGTCAACAGCATAAAAAGAAAACTTGTATGAGATGTTTTTTACAGGTGGCACTTTCCCCTGACAAGAATAGCAAGAATGTTTAAGAACAAATCTGAAAAATGCTGGAAATGTCATCAAATACCATACGTATTACCATATGTGGTGGACTTGTGAGGATGCTAGAAAATATTGGACTATAATTCGCATGTGGTTGGAAAAAATGACAAAGAAACACATAGACTTGAAACCAGAGATCTTCTTATTGGGAATTTTACCTGATACATAAAGTAAAGATTTGAAATACCTGATTGTAAATGTATTAACAGTGGCTAGGATTGTATTTGCTAAAAATTGGAAGAATGAGAAAATACCATTGACACCGCTGCCCTACACCACTTCAGACAAATAGTTGTCCAATCTCTTCTTAAAAACCCCCAATGATAGAACATTTACAACTTCTGGAAGCAAGTTGTTCCACTGGTTAATTGTTCTAACTGTGAGGAAATTTCTTCTTAGTTCTAGGTTGCTTCTCTCCTTGATCAGTTTCCATCCATTGTTTCTTGTCCTGCCTTCAGGTGTTTTGGAGAATAACTTGACTTCCTCTTCTTTGTGGCAATCCCTGAGATATTGGAAGACTGCTATCATATCACTCCTAGTCCTTCTTTTCATTAAACTAGACATGCCCAATTCCAGCAACCGTTCTTTATATGTTTTAGCCTCTGGTCCCCTAATTAACTTTGTTGCTCTTCTCTGCAGTCTTTCTGGAGTCTCAACATATTTTTATATCATGACAATGTTGAAGATATTGCAGAGCAATTCATCATCCTCTTCCAAATGTACATGGCGAAGATATAATCAAACAACGCAACGTCAGTGCAAGGACCCTGTTCAAAAGTTTTGTTTCTGGATTCATCTCTGTGTCCTTATCTTTTCATCCAAAGGAAATTACCCTTTCATCTCTAAACCTGAGGAATCTTTCCTTACTAAACTTCTGGCTGAGATTTGGCATCCAAGAGAAGTCCTGGCACGCTGACGTTTCTAGTGACAGAAAAATCAGGTCTCTAGTCTCAACGATCAAGACCTGATCCTGCTTTACCGTCTGAAGTTTGGCACAGAGTGTTGCCTGAGGCTGCCTAGGTTCTTTTGGCAGGAATGTGGGTGAATTACAGTCCTCACTGCAGATCTGATATCTGACCCTTGAAAGCAAATGGGTTGTCTCTGAAGAAAAGCGAGCAGGATCAGAAAACAGTTATCTGTCAGTCTTGGAAAATTCTCATGGAAAGAACAAGTCTCATGAAGATGCAGACAGGGGAACAAAGAGAGAGACAATATCAAAGACAGCTGTCAAACATTACTTTCAAAGCAGACAACACATCAAGAAACCCATAAGAATAGTAAAAAAAAATAATTTTTTTTTCAAGAAACCAGACCCATTACCTACACAACAAGGATTTCAATGTCAAAGCAAAACAAAAACAAGCAAGCCTTTCTCTCTTCACCTATGTTGACTTTTTAAGCAGGCTTTGTTTGGAGAGTTTGACCAAAAGTTGTACAAAAATCTGTAATTTTCCCCCCTCCCAAGGTTCTTATGTCTTCATCTATCTATCTATCTATCTATCTATCTATCTATCTATCTATCTATCTATCTATCTATCTATCTATGTCTGGCATTCAGCTTTGTTCGGGTATTTTCCCACGTCATAATAGTGGTGCTTTTAAAGTTGTAGCAACATTTCAGCAGAATCTCATCTGCCATCATCAGGCTTCTGTACAATGTTTGTCTGTGAGTCAGACTTTTACAGTGGTTTCAGATTTAAATTTGGGGCAGCCTATTGCTGTGTCAGAATGGTTTTTTCTTCCTCCTGATTGGTTGAGAGTCTTGGTCTGTGTTTATTGGTCTTGGAGTTTGCTGTGTTCTGCTGCTAATATCTTCTGTCTGTTTTTTTTTTTTGGGGGGGGGGCTCTTTTTGTATCTTGATTGGCTGGCAACATTGTGTTGGAGGCCTTTAGTGCAGCTTGGCTTCGGGTAAATGGACGGCTATCATTAGTTAGGAAGCTGGGTTTCATCTGTGTGCCTGGTTGGGGTGTGTTTGAGCTGGAGGTATCAGGGGGGATCTGTTTTTGCCCAGGTGTTTGCCTGGCTTGTGGTGTGGAGATTCTTATGTCTTCATCTATCTTTCTTTCTGTCTGTCTGTCTGTCTGTCTGTCTGTCTGTCTGTCTGTCTATCTATCTATCTATCAATCAATCAATCAATCAATCAATCAATCAATCAATCATACCACTCACGCATCATCACAAAATCTCCAGAATCATAAAGCCTATGAACTTGAAATTTGGCACCTATGTTCCTTTTGGCTTCTAGGTGCTCACTAAGAAAGGATTTTTTGAAATGACCATCAGAGCATTAGTATTTCCTTTATTACAGTGGTGGGATTCAAATTTTTTTACTACCAGTTCTGTGGGCATGGCTTGATGAGGGTGGCAGGGGAAGGATACTGTAAAATCTACAGTCAAAGGTGGTATTTGCTGGTTCTCTGAGCTACTCAAAATTTCCACTACCGGTTCTCCAGAACTGGTCAGAACCTGCTGAATACCACCTCTGGCTATATTATTATTAACATGCTCTGATGCTAAGGAGTTCTACTCCCCCTCCCCACTTGAAAAAAAGAAAATCTGTTCCAAATGCAAAACACAAGCAGAGGAGAGGAGTTTCAGTTTCAGTTTCACAGCACAGAACAGTTGAGCTAAGCCACGCCCAGGCTCCTTGCTGTCTCCTTCTTGCTCACACAGCAAATACTGTTTCCATTTCCAAACAGTCCTCAACTCTCTCACACACTGACAGGACGCTAGCCAGATGAATACCGATGGATGCTGGTAGGCAGAGGCAGAATTTTTCCCCTTATTTTCCTACCCAAAAACTTGCCCGATCACATGGTTTCGTAGTGAAGCACGGGTACCCGGCGAGTTTAAAATAAAGTTTGTCTGGTTACATTAAAATTACACATGTGATTAGGAAGAAGAACCAAAATACAAACAAGAAATCTCAAATTCACCCATAAATTGAAAACTCTGGATTCACAACTCCCAGTAATAATTAAAAATAAGATAAAATATTAACTATTCAGAATTGTTTTTCATCCATCGCAGTTTTGAGTGAAAAGCAAAATAGTAAGTGTTAAAGTGTGTAGAAGTGTGTAGAATTTATTGTGTAATCCCTAGACACTAACCTTGTAAAATGCTACGTCTGCACTACAAATAAATCTCAATTTCATAACCTATTCATTTAACTCTAATAAATGTCACATAATTCTTGTCAAACAATGTGACTATCTGTTTCATTGGGGTTTTTTTTTAACAAATGTAAGAGGATTAAGGCATCCTTCTAAAGGCATATATAAATATCTCCATTATTTTTGAACTGTTTAGATACTGAAAATATGGTTGAAATATGTTCTCCTCCTTTGGTGCATCCTCAGAAGTTTTTCTTTAAGATCCATATCTCCATCTGCAAGTTTCCCAAATGAAATATTGCTTTTAATAGACATTTTCTCTTGCCTTTTTGGGGGGAGGGGCGGGGGGGAGGGGGGGAGGGAATCATTAATGGAGATTAGCTGGATAAATAGGGGGAAGTGATTTTTAAACTGTTTGCAAACTTAATGTGAAGAGCCCAGCCTTTCAAATTATCACATCTAATCAGGAATGTCTGCTTCACTGCTTCAGTAATTGTACTAGTATTAGTCAAATTCTTGTTGTCTCCTCATTAGCCATGAAAAGGAAATTCAAGATCTACTTCATTAGAGGATCCTGGAAATAAATGGTTTGGGGAAAATGGAAAGAAAAGATGTGCTTGATCTGCAAAGAACAATGGTGCAGGAAAACAAAAACAAAAAAAAACAAGAAATAGCTTGATTTAGCCACCGTGTGTGATCTCTTGCCTTAATCACTAAATTTGTTTGTAACGGCTCCATTTTCAACATCTAATTTTGCATGTTTGATAGCAGAAAGGCATTTGTTCAAGCAACTGTAACCGAATGGCCTGGGAGCATCTAAATACTTCTCATGTCCTATTTTTAATTTTGTGTGTGTGTGTGCATGTGTGTGTATCTAAGTCAGTGTTGATTCCTGATTATTATCTGGACAGGTCTCTTCAGTGTTCTTGGCAAGATTCCAGAAGTGACTTTCCATTGCCTCCTTCCTAGGGCTAAGGACAGGGACTGGCTCAAGGTCATCCAAGTGATTTTGTGTCGAAGGCAGGATCCAAACTCCCAGTTTGTAGCCTGATTTCTTAACCACCACACCAAGCCATCTCTTTCTCAGTTCAGTGCGTGACTGGGAGTAGCAAAATCAGCAAATCTACCAAGACTTCTCTTTCTTTTAATGACTAGCGAACAAATTTGCAAGATTTAGCCATAAATAATTGAAAACCATCACATAGAAAATACACAAATCATACATTATTATATGTTCAGGCATGCACGTCTCTACCTGTCCCAGCAAGTAGTGATGCTCAGAAAACATTGGTTGATTTGGATAAACTAAGCAGGGTCAAGTTGGGCTAGTAGTTGGATGGGAGAGTCCGCAAGATAATCGCAGGACTCCCAGCTAGACTAGAAAATAAGAAGAAACATTTTGGAAAGAGGCCAGGGCAAGCCATGGTTGTATCGCTGCCAAGAAAATTATAGGGACCACCAAGAAAATTATATGTATCTGTATATATATAAAGAGTTTGCAGACACTTGTGGATTTCGGTTATTATATTTCTACTAAGACATTTGACACACTTGCTCCATGAGATGCTATACCAACTGAGAGATTACCTTCATTGGTGTAATGCCAGAGGTGATATTCAGCAGGTTCTGACCACTTCTGGAGTACCGGCAGTGGAAATTTTGAGTCATTTGGAGAACCAGCCAATCCCACCTCTGACTGGCCCTGCCAATCCCATCTCTTCTCTGCCTCCCATTGAGTCCCAGATGATCAGCTGGGTCTTCTTTGGTTGCCCTGCACAGGAGAAGAAAGATGGAAAGCAGGTTAGTGGGGTGGGGAGGGAATGGAGATTTTGCAGTATTCTTCCCCTGTTATGCCCACTAAGTCACGCCCACAGAACTGGTAGTAAAAAAAGTTGAATCCCACCACTGTGTAATGCATACATGTGCTTAGAACTAATTGTGCAGGTGGGCAGTCTCACAGCAGGTATTCAATGTTCTTACCAATCAAGTGTGATGTCCTGCTTATGTATCCCACACCCCACCTCCCACACCCGCCCAGAGAGAGAGAGAGAGAATTGTGGTTTAGTGGGTTAATTAATATTCCCCCCTCAATTCCCTTCACCAAAAACCCAGAACTGTCCCAATTAAGTGTGACCACAAGCAGACCAATGCTAATCCACAGACCAATATGCCAATGAGTCCACAAGGAACTTGAAAGTTTCCCAACCAAAATAAACTAACCAGGCAAAATTAAATCCACAATGCAAGAGGATTCCTTGAGGCAAGAAGAGTCCAGAGTTCACAAGGCACGATCCAAATTGAGGCACTGTATCAATCCCAAGCGAGGCAGGAATCACAACAACCAGAAAATACACAGCTAGGAAATGAACACACTATTGCCTTCTCTGCCTTACATGTTCTTGGGTCAGTACTGTTAGGGATAACATTGTTTACCCTAACTGGTTTAGGTAAAATAATAAATATGTTATCATGGTTTGTTAGTTAAAGTGTCTGCAACTTTAACTGTAGGAATGTAATTGGGGGAGTGGTTGTTGAAGGCACCATAAAAAAAGCAAGGCACTGCAGCTTGCTCTCTCTGACTTGATGATCCCTAATTACTGGATGAAAACTATGTTTTTCCCTACTGGAACGGGAGAGAGATAAAGGACTGATTTGTAAGTGAACTGACATTGGATATTCTGCACGGACTTTGCTAATTGAATATCCTTGAATGGACTGACTAAAATGATACATGACTAATGGACTGTTATTTTGACTATGCTATAAACTCTAAATGGAATAAACTATCTTTTTGATAACACAAGCGTATCTGTTATTTTTACTGTATGTTAATAAACATACAAACTTATCTCACTCATTTATCTGTGTGCCTATCTGACTAACGCTGCACATTCTGTTTAGCTTGTCTCCTTAACCCTGGTTGGGGAACCCAGGCTTAACAAGTACAGCAGGCAGTTCCTCTTCCTCTTCGCTGACCAGCTCCAACTGCATGCTTTCCCCACCTGGAGCCTCTGGGCTGTCCTGTTGCAGCTGGGCTTCAGCCAAATCGCTCTCAGACATCTGCTTGGAGACATTGACCAACTCCCCTCCATATGTGCCTGGAACCGGTTCATCCTTCTCTGTTCTGATATCTGGAGAGGGATTTGGGGAAGTGTCCAGGGGAGTCATCACACCTAGGGTGGAGAATATGTGGAAGTGCTTTAGAAGACTATGCACATTACTGGAGAAGAAACAATAGTGTGCTGTGGAATGCAATTGTGTTCAAACATGAAATCGTCAAACTAGGGGTGGGCTGCTGGGGGTTTGCAGGGGTTCGGGAGAGCCCCTAGGTAAGATTCTGTGCAGTTCAGAGAACCCCCAAATCCCACATCTGGCTGCCCCCCTCCACCCTGCCACGTGCCATTTAAATGCAGGGGAGGGTGAAAAACAGGCCTCCCGGAAGTTTAGGAAGGCCGGAAATGGGACTGTTTCTGGCTTCTAGAGAGCCTCCAGAATATGGGGAGGCCATTTTTACCCTCCAAGAGACTCGAGGAAAGCCTCCAGAGCCTAGGGAGGGCAACCCCCCTGTCATGGTACAGGAGGCCAACTAGGCCACACCCACCATGGCCACACCCACCCAGTAACCAGTCAGAGAACCCATTGCTAAAGTTTTTGAAGCCCACCCCTGCATCAAACCAATTCATTCTCTGTTGACAGTAACTTCAACAGAAAATAGGAGAGATGTACACCATCAAGAGTGTCTTGTATTTGGAAGATCCCTTTAGCCAAAAGATTGATGTCACCCATAAGGATTCTTACTGAATTTATGCTGGCAAAACTGTTTTCCTTAGGTCTTAAATTCTCATGTTCTTACAGCTTTGCCAGCATCTGAATAACAGACTTCGGCTTATCTGCCATGTAGGTCAGTTTCTTCTAGAACTTTGGAGATCTTCAAAAAATAAATAAGCCATGGGAAATGGGGTGGCGAGGAGCAAGTGGAATCCAGGAGGCTAGCAAAGCAAGCCCAGTGCCTGTGGAGACCCAGCAGGCAAGGAGTGGGATGGAAGCAACTATGGGTGCCCCAGGGGTTTATAAGCAAGCATGAAGTATCTCAATGGGTCAGGGGAGGCCTTGGGTGGCCTGTTCCAGTACTAAACCCCACAAGGTCTTCCCCGTCCTGAGATACCTCATGTTCACTTAACGATCTGCACATTCGATTAACGAATGCATTGGGTAATGTAGGGAGTGATCATGTTCATTTAACGTGAAGAAATTAAATGAATCCTCGGGTTGCAGATGCAATTGGTAGACTTTATTACATTTGTAACTCATGGATTAGTTGTACTGCTTTGCAGTTTCTCCTGGGCAGGCACACAAAAAGATATCATGATATGAAATCATGCTGAGAGGTCTCCAGGACCAAATAAATCAAAGTTGTGTCTTTATCGGATTCAAATGCCTGGTTTCTTAGATTCCCCACTTAATAATAAGAACCTGACCATCATCTACATGATACTATTTATTATTTTATTTTATTTTGTTTGTTTGTTTGTTTATTACAGGCCCCTCACATCCTGGACATAAACTGTTTCAACTCTTTCCCTCAAAACAACGCTATAGAGCCCTGCACACCAGAACAACTAGACACAAGAACATTTTTTCCTCGAAAGCCATCACTTTGCTAAACAAATAATTCTCTCAACACTGTTCAATTATTTACAAAGTGTGCGCTATTATTAATGTTAATCTGATCATCACTCCTTATCGCCCATCCCCTCCCACTTGTGACTGTATGACTGTAACTTTTTGCTTGTATCCATACAATTTATATTGACTGTTTCCTAGTATGATTTGATTGTTGATTGTACCCTATGACTATCATTAAGTGTTGTATGTTATGATTCTTGATTCTTAATGAATGTATCTTTTCCTTATGTATACCGAGAGTATTTACACCAAGACAAATTCCTTGTGTGTCCAATCCTACTTGGCCAATAAAGTATTCTATTCTATTCTATTCTATTCTATTCTATTCTATTCTATTCTATTCTATTCTATTCTATTCTATTCTATTCTATTTGTTTATCAAACATGTACAAGATAACAAGTATAAGTATGAACATAAACAGGAACAAAGGGAGTAAATACAGAGAAATGGAAACAGTACGACAGGGATGGTAGGCACACTGGTGCACTTATGCACGCCCCCTTTAAGGATCTCTTAGGAATGGGGTGAGATCCTCAGTAGACAGTTTGGGGTTGAAGCTGTGAAGGGTTGAGGCTGTAACAACAGAGTCTGGTAGGGCATTCCAGGCATTGATCACTCTATGGCTGAAGTCATATTTTCTGCAATCGAGTTTGAAGCGGTTTACCTTAAGTTTGTGTCGATTGTTTGCCCATGTATTATTATGACTGAGTCTGAAGAAGTTGTTGACAGGCAAGACATTGTAGCAGACAATTTCATGAACTATGCTTAGATTGGACCACAGGCGGTGCAGTTCCCGATTGTCCAGGCCCAAAATTTCGAGCCTGGAGACATAGGGAAACTCTCTGATAGTTATGTTGTGACACAGCTGCCCAAGAAGACAATGCAAATACTGCAATGAGAGTTTAATTATGTCACATAATCCAATAAGGTGGAACAGGGAGAATAATGTTATTTTTAGAGTAACATTGGAGGAACTTCAAATTCTGAATTCAGTGTAAAACGATGACCTGGAAAAAAAACATTTTCGTTGGATTATTTCTATATTGTTTTATATTCCTGCATTCCGTACCTTTAAATATCATTTTTAAGGGAGTGGGGGAGGGAAATGGCAAGCACGACTTTCATTCAAAGTTTACAGTAGCTGCAATAACAATGTACATTACAGATTAACAGAGTTGGAAGGGACTTTGTAGGTCATCTAGTCCCCACCCAGGCAGGAGACCCTACATCATTTTTGACAAATGGCAGTCCAGTCTCTTCTTGAAAGTCTCAAGTGATGAAGCTCCCACAACTTCTGAAGGCAACTTCTGTTGCATCAGTTAATTGTTTTGTCAGAAAATTTCTCTTTATTTCCAGGTTGAATCTCTCCTTGTTCAGTTTCCATCCCTTGTCTGGCCTTCAGGTGCTTTGTCTGATGATGACAATGTTATCATTTTCAGGGGAAATTACCTTAACCGCTTTTCTTCAAATGCCTGGAATGCTTCACTCTGGTCTTGTGAATATTGTAGCCTGGTAAGATCAAAGCCACGTATTCTTGGGCATTTCTTCAAATCATATCCTCTTTCCTAACCATAACACTTAGCCAAGGTTACCATGGCAGCTGTTAAATAAGCCTAAACAAGCAGATAGTGTGAAAATCTCAGCTAAGCTTGCATTAAAAGATCAGAAAGTCCCTGATTTTGAAAAAAAGGAAAATTCATTCAGGTTTAAAGTGGGGATCGAACAGTTACAATCTTTTATCAGATGTTTCCCTGTTTAAAATAGCCAGAATACACACATGAAGTTTGACGCCCAATAAACACAAGGTGAAAACTATTTTACCTTTATGTGACCTGTGCTGTTTTCTGCTTAGATGTCAGACAATCAGAAATAATTTAGAACAATGAAGAAAAGAAGGAGCAGTTAGTTTCTGTGAATTATAGAAAAAACTGTCAAAATGCAAATTGTGGTGACAGGGAGCTGCAACAGAGGGATGAAAGAGCCACATGCGGCTCCAGAGCCATGGATTTCTGACCCCTGTCCTAGCATATTCCCACAGGTACAGGGTCCACTTTTTGGATCATTGAACACCACTTTGCACGGTCAGTTGTGTCTCCAGGGTGCAGGCCTGGTGTCAACAAGGGTGTGTTGCCATCTCTGTTTTGGACGCCCATGAAATCACTGGCCATTGACTTCTAGTTCAGTGATGGCTAACCTTTTTGTCGTTGTGTGCTGAAAGTGCATCCATGCGCAATTGAGAGCATGCACATGTACACATGAAAGCACATATGTGTGCCTGCACCGTAATGCAATGTGACTAGGGGGTCCCTCCACCCCCCTGTGCATGCATTCGCAATCTCCCACATGCATTCCCCCCCATGCACGCATGGCAGATACCTGAAAATCAGCTGGCTGGCAGGAGGTGTGCATGCATGCACAGTGGAATTGAGCTGGGATGATGGCTCGCGTGCCTACAGAGATGGCTCTGCATGCCACTTTTGGCATGAGTGCTGTTAAGCCTGTGTTCCCCAACCAGGGTTAAGGAGACAAGCTAAACAGAATGTGCAGCGTTAGTCAGATAGGCACACAGATAAATGAGTGAGATAAGTTTGTATGTTTGTTAACATACAGTAAAAATAACAGACACGCTTGTGCTATCAAAATATAGTTTATTCCATTTAGAGATTATAGCATAGTCAAAATAACAGTCCATTAGTCATGTATCGTTTTAGTCAGTCCATTCAAGGATATTCAATTATCAAAGTCCGTGTAGAATATCCAATGTCAGTTCACTTACAAATAAATCAGTCCTTTCTCTCTCCCTTTCCAGTAGGAGAAAAAATGCAGTCTTCAAACTATCCAGTAATTAGGGATCATCAAGCCAGAGAGAGCAAGCTGCGGTTGTCTTGCTTCTTTTATGGTGCTATTACAACCACTCCCTTAATTACATTCCTACAGTTAAAGTTGCAGACACTTTAACTAACAAACCATGATAACATATTTATTATTTTACCTAAACCAGTTAGGGTAAACAATGTTATCCCTAACAAGTGCCATAGGTTCGCCATCCTGGTTCTAGTTGGTAGGCAGTCTTGGCCACGGTAGAAGGTGCTGCTCTCAGGGCAAGTCCATTCTTCTCTCATCTTCTCTATAATTGGTGCCACACCAAGATGTTGCCGAATGGTGTCATTTGTGATGTGGTCAAGAAGGGAGATGCCCTCTCCCACCCACCAGACTAGCTAAAATGTATAATTCTCAATCTTTGATATGTTGGAAATGTTTGAAAGAACGGGGCACCTATTATCATATGTGGTGGGAGTGCAATAAAATGCAAGAATTTTGGCACAAAATTTGGCAATGGTTAGAGGAAATGATAAGCCTAAAAATAAATTATACACCAGAAATGTTCCTATTAGGAATAACAAACGAGAATCTAAAAAAGCAGATATATATCTAATTATTCATGTTATCACAGCTGCAAGATTATCAATTGCCCAAACATGGAAATTAAAAGAAATACCCAACGACGAAGTAATAATAGAAAAAAAATTTACACTGCCCCGAGCTGGACAGTTTAGCATTAGAACTGAAGGAGTGAGATTCTTCAGAATTCTATGAAATATGGAAAAAATATATAATTGGAGGGATATGAAAGGAAGTAAAAAAATGTGAAATAGAATTTAAGAAAAGGTTTACACTGCAACAAAATGTCTAAGATAGAAATGGATACAAAGATTTACAATGTAAATATGTATATAGATGTGTATATAGATGTGTGTGTGTGTGTGTGTGTATTGTTTGATGACATTCTGCTATTATAACAACGTAAACACTGTTGATATATGCCAAAGGATCACTATGTTCAAATATTTTTAAATTTTAATTTTCAATAAAAACTTTTTTTTTTTTAAAAAAGGGAGATGCCCGATATCCAACAGAGCCTTCTCATTTCCATGGCATGGAGATAATTTCTGGTCTATGTTGTTGCTGCCCAGCATTCAGGGGCAAAAATTGCAATAGGGCAGATGGTTGTCTTATAAATCTTGTTCTCCAAGAATCACAATGGGATTCAAATTGTCCTATCAGAGGGCAAAAATGCCCCATTACTCTCTGGGTAGAAAGTAACAGGTAGCCAAACAGGAAATGGATCCTCCAGATAATTGCTACAACCAGAAGACTTGGGGTGTGTTTTTATTAGGAAATGGATATGAAATATTTTATAAACTGTTCATGGTCTAATAAAAATATCTTACTCAGATGGTATTTCAGATGCATTGGTTATCTGTATTTTACTGCTGATAGGCATGTTTTCTTAAAATTTTCATGCCTATAACAAACATTATTTTTGGAGAGGTGGAATAGGGTGGGGAAGGGTATTTATTTGATTTGTTTATGTGATTTTTATAGATGCCCATCTCACACAAGTGACTTTGGGTGACTCACAAAGACCACTACATTTGAGCCCCCCACCAAGCAAAGGTAAAAAAAACCTCAATGTATAATTGCCATCAATTATTATTGAGATTACAATATGTCATGCTGCATAAGTACAATATTTTATAAATTAATTTAGCATTAGCAAATACCAGGCACCAGAACAAAAATATTAGAAATAATTACGATCCAACGAGTGTTACCATGATTAACATTCTTAACATTATTATGGTGTAAGCTGAAGGAATGAATTATTATTACACTTGTTATAAAGCAGGCCTGATGGAAAGGGGAGAAATGTTAGCATAATTAAAATTTGGAAAATGTGGATGCTCCATTTATGGTAATTAGTTCAGTAGAAAAAGTAGCTGGAAGGCTTTTTTATGCCATTGGAAAAAAGGGTTCCTAGAAAAGAAAATTTCAGTGATCTCAATTCAATTCAATTCTTTATTGGCCAAGTGTGATTGTTCACACAAATAATTTGTCTTTGGTGCATAAGCTCTCAGTTTACATACAAAGAAAAGATACATTCATCAAGAATTATAAGGTACAACACAATGATAGGGTACAAATAAGCAATCAAATCATACTAGGAGACATTCAATATAAATAGTAAGGATACAAGTGACAAAGTTACAGTCATACAATCACAAGTGGGAGGGGATGGGTGATAAGGAGTGATGAGATGATTAACAGTAATAGTAGTGCAGACTTTGTTAATAGTTGGACAGTGTTGAGAGAATTATTTGTTTAGCAGAGTGATGGCGTTCAGGAAAAAACTGTCCTTGTGTCTAGTTGTTCTGGTATGCAGTGCTCAAAAGCGTCATTTTGAGGGAAGGACTTGAAACAGTTTATGTCCAAGATGTGAGGGGTCTGTAGATATTTTCACAGCCTCTTTTTGACTTGTGCAGGACACAGGTCCTCCATAGAAGGCAGATTGGTAGGAATTGTTTTTTTTTTTCTGCTGTACTAATGACTCTCTGGAGTCTGTGTCTGTCTTGTTGAGTTACAGAGCCAAACCAGACAGTTATAGAGGTGCAAATGACAGACTCAATAATGATCTCTGAGAAGTGAGAAAAAAACTGCTGCCTTGTAGAGTGTAGGTATGTTTTATCATCATTGCACCTACTAACCAAAGCAGCCTGCTTGCCCATCCATTTCTTAAAATGATATATGTTCTTGTTGATATGAGTTATTTTGGACAGTCTGCCCCTCCTCTTCATGTGACGTAACCTTATAGCAGCTTGATTCTGTTCTCTGAATCAACTGAATTTTGCTTTGTTTATTTAGAAAGTAGAATAATTCAGTTAGAAGGGACTGTGGAGGTCTTTTAGTCTAAACTCCCCTCCGCCCAAACAGGAGACCTTATATCATTAGAGACAAATGGCTTTCCAATCTCTTCTTGAAATTCCCCTGGGATGGAGCACCAACAACTCACTGATTAATTGTTCTCACTCTTAGGAAATTCCTCCTTAGTTCTAGGTTGGATCTCTCTTTAATGATCTTCCACCTGTTACACCTTGTTTTGCCCTCCAGTGCTTTGATGATGAAGATGAATTCTTTTTTTTTTTTTTTTTGGAAAACAATTTTATTAATTTTCTGCAAACAAACAAAAACAAACAAGGCATAAAAACATCAACTCTCTTATGTACATACAGTGTGTCGGTTAGTTCATCAGTTTTGTGCATTCATTTCGTAGTCTCAATTACAGTTATATTACATAACAACTCATATTGTCAATCCAAACTTATATATCCTAATATCGCTATTAAAAAATCATTTGACTATACTTTTAATCATTCATGCTTTATGAGATAACAATACTTTAAACAGTTTATTCTATAACAAATCATATAATCATACCAGATCTGTCCTACAAACCCTTTATAGATATAATGTCAAATAACAAAAGAAAAAGAAAAAATAAAGATATTCCTTGCTATCTAACATTCTAGATATTCTATTATTGTATTTTGTCATCTAACCATTGATAGAAAAGATCCCAAATTTCATAAAATTGTTTATCCTCTTGCTCTCTAATTTCAAATGTCAATCTACTCATCTCAGCACATTCCAATATTTTCTTAATAATTTCTTCCTGCGATGGTATTTTCTCATTCTTCCAATTTTTAGCAAATACAATCCTAGCCGCTGTTAATACATTTACAATCAGATATTTCAAGTCTTTACTGTAAGTATCTGGTAAGATTCCCAGTAGAAAAAACTCCGGTTTCAAATCTATACGTTTCTTTATCATTTTTTCCAACCACATGCGAATTTTAGTCCAATATTTTCTAGCATTTTCACAAGTCCACCACATATGGTAATATGAGCCAGGTATCTGATGACATTTCCAGCATTTTTCAGATTTGTTCTTAAACATTCTTGCTATTCTTGTTGGGGGAAAGTGCCACCTGTAAAACATCTTATACAAATTTTCTTTATATGCTGTTGACATTGTCATTTTATAATTTTGAGACCACAATTTTTGCCATTTCTCTAGATCAATCCCATATCCAAAGTTCTTCCCCCAAACAATCATAGTTTTTTTTAACTTGTTCTTCCTCTAGCTTAATTCCCAGGAGATAATCATATAATTTTTTAATCACCTTCTCATCAGTACCCATCAAGATCTTATCTAGATCAGTCTGTTTATCATAAAATCCCTCTGTTTTAGAATCTTCATCATACCTTGAATGTATTTGCGCATATGAAAACCAATTCATCTTTATACCTTGTTCCTCTAAATTTTGTATCGATTTAAGTCCACCCTTTTCATCCAATAGTTCCCCATATCTAACTTGTTTGTTCCTTCTTATAGGATAGGAAAATGCTTCAATAGTCGATAACCAAACTGGAATTTTCAAATAATATTGTCTTTTTATCTTCTCCCAATTTAACCACAAAGACTCCCGTATATAATGTCTTCTAAAATAACCCTGTGTTTTAGTTTCCTTATACCATAAAAAAGCGTGCCAACCCAACAGCAAATCATGACCTTCTAGCATCAACAATCTAGTCTTTCTTAATGCTATCCATTCCTTGATCCACATCAAATTTGCAGCTTGGTAGTACAATTCCCAATTGGGCAGCCCAAAACCTCCTCTAATTCTAGCGTCTTGCAAAAGCTTTAGCTTTATTCTCGCTTTCTTGCTTTGCCATATATACTTCAGCATAATTTTATTTAAATCTTCAAAATAGTCTTTTCCGAGCCTAATTGGTATTGTTTGAAACAGAAATACAATTCTGGGTAAAATATTCACAAGATGAATTCTTTATTGACCAAGTGTGATTAGACACATAAGTCTGAGGAGGACTCGGACGAGGGTCCTGCATCTGATGCAGAGATGGGGTCAGGACCATCTGGGAGTTATGTGCTGACTCCAGAGCCTCCAGAATCTGGCCGCAGTGAGGCAGAGGAACAAGGGGAGCCTGTTCCCAGTGCATGTTTGCGCAGAGCTGCCAGAAGGTAAGAACAGTTAAGACAAAGGGGGCAAAAGATTTAAACAAACTGAAGAGAAACCAGAGTTCAGCAACAGCCTTGAGATATGTCATGCATACACAGCTGATTGAAAACTTTCTAGCATTATTAGGCAAGGATATTTTCTAGTTACTATTTCTTGAAGTATCTGAAATGGGTCTGATGATTACTTTTCAAAATTGGGTGAGAGGAAAATACATTTGATGTATGTATGTGATGTAGTCATGTCTCATTGGCTTGGGTTTCATCTTTTGCTATACCCTTGTATCAAAAGGAAATTCCTTAGGGATCCTTGCTAAATCAAAGAAGTTTATTCTGTGTAGATGGTTACTGGGTGTTCTGACCCAAACCTGTTTCCAAGAGAACAAACACAAGACAAAGGCAGCAGCACGATCTTTTAATGTTTCATCTATGAATTCTGTTTCTTCACAGATAAAAGGCTGCTTCCAACTAATTAGTTCCGACAAGAAAGAACCTTGCCAAGTTTTTACAAGGCTGCCAAAAAACAACAGATAAGAAATAGTTTACAACACAAGATGCCAACTGTAATGTCCATGAGGCTGAGTTTCAAAACATATTTGCTTCCTACAAAGAACGTTCACTGCACAGCTGCCTTTTATCTTCTTGAAGGAGGGGCCATTTCCTTGCAGCTTTACTCCTGAGTCACCCATGCTGTTGCAGCTGCTCTTTCCTGCAAGCAATCCTTCATGCATGCACACTTGGCACAGGCTCCTCGGGAACCTGATAATTCTCTGGTAATATCACACTACTAATGAGAGCATACAAAATATTTGCTAGAACAATACTTGAATACAGCTCATCAGTCTGGAACCCGCATTACATATCTGATATTAACACAGTTGAGAAAGTCCAGAAATATTTCACAAGAAGAGCTCTCCACTCTTCTACTCATTGCAGAATACGTTATGCCACCGACTTGAAATTCTAGACCTAGAAAACCTAGAACTATGCCGCCTTCGGTCCGAGCTAAGTATAGTACCGTATATACTCAAGTATAAGTCGACCCGAATATAAGCCGAGGCACCTAATTTTATAACAAAAAACTGGGAAAACTTATTGACTCGAGTATAAGCCGAGGGTGGGAAATGCAGCAGCTACTGGTAAATTTCAAAAATAAAAATAGATACTAATAAAATTACATTAATTGAGGCATCAGTAGATTAAATGTTTTTGAATATTTATTTTAAAGAAAAACAGATTAATCAATTTGGGAAATGATCTCACTATCATGAAAGGTTTAATTGATTCACTAACCCAAAAGAAGATGATGATGACAGTGGGAGTCACTCTCTCCCTTGCAAGAAAAAAGCAAGAGCCGTTCTTATGATCTCTCTCTCTCTCTCTCCCCGTAATACAGTCAAGCCCTTTCCAGCACGCGCGATCTGCCGCCGCCGCTTTGCACCCTGCAAATGCAAAATCCCGGGGTTTTTGCATTTGCAAGGTGCAAAGCGGCGGGGGCGGATCCCGTGTGCTGGAAAGGGCTTGACTGTATTACGGGGAGAGAGAGAGAGATCATAAGAACGGCTCTTGCTTTTTTTTTGCAAGGGAGAGAGTGACTCCTGCCTCCCACTGTCATCGACATCTTCTTTTGGGTTAGTTAATCAATTAATTTGGGAAATGATCTCACTATTATGAAAGTCAGTGTTCTCTGCCAGTGGGGCATTTGGAAGAAAATGCCCCGCGGCATATCCACACGCGTGTAAGGGGAATCAGAAATCCCCGCGTTCATTGCCTAGCACAGCAGAAGAGAAAACGCAGCTGTGAGCAAATACTGGGAAAACCTGATTGATCAGAAGGAAGGAGGCAAAAGAGGAAGGGGTGGTGGTGGACGGAGGTCCCACTGGTATTTGTGAAACACTTGGTCGGCAGCGCTTAAAGTCAACGTCCTCGCTCCCACCTACCCAAAGCCACAAAGTCCCCCAATTGCGCAGCCCAGAATCGCCCTCCCCTCGGGGTAGCAACGACGCCCGGTATTTCCCGAGATGAAGCTCCGCTGTGCAATGAAAGCACCCTGGCTCTAGGCTTGCGGGTTCAGAAAACAACGCGAGGCGAAGTCGCTTCGGCTCTGCTCAGCTTCGTTTCCTAGCTGCTTTCAGTCTGCTCAGGAGGAGGGGGAGGAGGTGGTGGCGGCAGCTTGCATTGTTTTCTGAGCTCTAGGTTTGCGGGTTCAGAAAACAATGCGAGGTGAAGTCGCTTCGGCTCCGCTCAGCTTTGTTTCCTAGCTGCTTTCAGTCCACTCGGGAGGAGGGGGAGGAGGTGGTGGTGGCAGCTTGCGTTGTTTTCTGAGCTCTAGGCTCGCGGGTTCAGAAAACAACGCGAGGCGAGGTCGCTTCAGCTCCGCTCAGCTTCGTTTCCTAGCTGCTTTCAGTTCGCTCTGGAGGAGGGGAAGGAGGTGGTGGCGGCAGTTTGCGTTGTTTTCTGAGCTCTAGGCTCGCGGGTTCAGAAAACAACGCGAGGCGAGGTCGCTTCAGCTCCGCTCAGCTTCGTTTCCTAGCTGCTTTCAATTTGCTCGGGAGGAGGGGGAGGAGGTGGTGGCGGCAGCTTGCTTTGTTTTCTGAGCTCTAGGCTCGCGGGTTCAGAAAACAACGCGAGGCGAGGTCGCTTCGGCTCCGCTCAGCTTCGTTTCCTAGCTGCTTTCAGTCCACTCGGGAGGGGAGGAGATGGTGGTGGCCTCCTCCCGAGCGGACTGAAAGCAGCTAGGAAACGAAGCTGAGCGGAGCCGAAGCGACCTCGCCTCGTGTTGTTTTCTGAACCCATGAGCCTAGAGCTCAGAAAACAACGCAAGCTGCTGCCACCACCTCCTCCCCCTCCTCCCGAGCAGACTGAAAGCAGCTAGGAAACGAAGCTGAGCGGAGCCAAAGTGACCTCGCCTCGCGTTGTTTTCTGAGCCTAGAGCCAGGGCGCTTTCATTGCACGGTGGAGCTTCTTGTCTCGGGAAACACCGGGCGTCGTTGCTGCCCCCTGAGGGGAGGGCAATTCTGGGCTGCGCGATTGGGGGACTTCGTCACTTTGGGTGGGTGGGTGGGTGGATGGGAGCGAGGATGGACGGAGTCCATGAAGTGGGGCTTGTCTGCAGGAAAGCGGCTGCCCAGCTCTGGAGCTCCACACCATTTTTTTTCAGAGGGGAATCTGACTCGAGTATAAGCCGAGGGCGGTTTTTTCAGCACAAAGAATGGGCTGAAAAACTCGGCTTATACTCGAGTATATACGGTATATAAAATCATACATTGCAATATCCTACCTGTCAATGAATACTTCAGCTTCAACCATTACAATACAAGAGCACAAAACAGATACAAATTCAAGGTAAACTGCACCAAACTTGATTGCAGGAAATACAACTTCAGCAACAGAGTGGTCAATGTCTGGAATACTCTACCTGACTCTGTGGTTTCTTCCCCAAACCCCCAAAACTTTAACCTTAGACTGTCTACTATTGACCTCACCCCTTTCCTAAGAGGTCTGTAGGGATGTGCATAAGTGCACCAATGTGCCTACCATCCCTGTCCTATTGTTTCTTTTTTATTTTTCTTATATGTATCTATTTCATGTATCCATAGCTATGTTTATACTTATACCTGCTTTCTTATAATTGCTTGACAAAATAGATAAAAAATAAAATAAAATAAAACCTCCTCATCGCTGCTGCCAACCCCCACAATCTCCAAAGACAGCAGTCCACTCCCTAATGGTCCTGGCCCTTCATCAAAGTCCTCGGTCTCCTCATCCGTCTGCACCTGTGGCCGACTAACCACAACACTGGGTGATCAAATCATAAAGCATGTTAAGTGTTTTCTGCATATGAGTATTTTATTGTATCATTTTCATTCACCCATATGTTTTGCTTCTCAGAAAGCTTCAGCTATTCAAATTGCTCTTTTTCAGTTATTTTGTATTAAAATGGTGCAGCAATAATAGATTATTAAATTCTACAGTGTTCAAGTGAAAAAAAAGACAAAGGGGGCAACTCGGGAGTAAGGCATGGAGGTGATTGCCCCTCCCATAAGACATAAAGAAGGAGCAAAGGGACAGGAATCTTTGCAGGAAGCAACGTTGTTTGCTCTGATCAGTTTGGACTTTGAAAGCTCCATGGTGAATTTGTTTTCCGTTTGGTTTTGGAAAGACTAATTGGGACTTTAATTGTTGGCAGCACTTCAAGTAAGATAAGGTGTCTTCTTATCAGACGTCTCTCAAAGAACTTTGGCAGATGTCCTTGGGACGAATAACCAGTTGAGACTCAATCTGGGCTGTGAATGACGATAATTCACAGCCATTGAACTAAAATAAAAGAGTTTGGGGTTTTATGTCTGCTTGTTGGTGTCTCAGGAAGCCCTGGTCAAAACAAGAGCAGGGGTGGACAGGCCGGCCCACATGCTCATCAGAGCAAACCAGCTCAGAGCCAGCTGTTAGTTAGAACAAGGGGTTTGCCTGAACCAGTCCAAACCGGGAGAATCCCAACCTTGCTCTTTTCCCTTTTTCCTCTCTATCCTAGACTTTCCTCTCTTTCTATTTTCCTCCTCTATTTTCCCTTCATTTTCATTTTTTTTCCTTGCATTTTTGTATTTGTATGCTTTGATGGACTAATAAAATGTCGACAATGGAGCAAGCTGCTGCATTCTTGACTGCGCCCCTGGCTGCTGTTGCTTTGACAGACTGAGAACTGGCTAGGGGAAATGAACAGAAGGCAGGATTCATCTATGCCCTTTCTCAGGTACAGGGATCTGCTTGTCTTTGGATTAAGAATCAACCTCTTTATGAGGAGGCTTTATTAATTTATTGCACAACATAGAGCTAAGAAAAGCAAGAGGGCAAACGTCTGTATGAAATTAGACGTAGGGCTTGGTTATTTTTTTAATGGCTGTGCAACAAAGGATTATATTGGATTTCTTTTTATGGTTAAGAGTGCTGCTCACCAATTCCAATGCTCTCTTGCAGAAAAAGTTTTTGATTTGTGTAAACTTGTGCACCTTCATCCAAGCACAAATGGGCTAATTGGTTAGTACCTGAAGCAAAGCAAGTGGAGGTGAGCCCTTTTTATATGCAAATTAGAACATATATTCAGGGGTGGGATTCAAATTTTTTAACAACCTGTTTTGTGGACGTGGCTTAGGTGGTGGGCATGGCTTGGTGGTCATGTAACTTGGTGGACATGGCTTGGTGGTCATGTTATTGACTGGGCATGGCCAACTCAATATCACTCACATCAAGGCATGCAACTCCTTGTCTGGCCTCTCATGACTGTGGGGATGTTGCAACAGTCATAAGTGTGAAAAATGGTCATGTCACTTTTTTCAGTGCCATTGTAATTTTGAATGATCACTCCACACAAGCAAAGTACCAGCAAAGGAGGGGGAAAAAACTCCAGAGAGATGTTCCTGAGATAGGAATTCCAGTCCTGCCAAGAATGTAATAAGGGTTAACGGAGAGGCAGTTTCTATAAGCAACACCAGAATGTTTCCTTCCTGCCTTCCTTACAGGATTAGGCCAGTAATTTATTCTAAAAACAGGTTCTCCGAACTGCTTAGAATGTTAACAACAGGTTCTAGCAAATAGGTGAGAACTGGTAGAATCCCACCCCTGCATATATTTAATTTGCTTCTGATTTGTTTATTGGTTACCTCACAAGTGAGTTAAAGTGCATATTAAGAAGGTGAGATAGGTGAGGCAGCAACTAGCTCAAAGCCTTGAGATCCAGGGATGATTTGTTATTTCTAAGTTGCTCTAATTAACAATTTGACTAACTGTCAGTCCTACCCCAGTCCAATCTCTTATGAAAGAAAGACTCTTGACTCCATTCAAATTTGTTTATGATCATAATATACTTTAAGAAACCCATTTTTCTTTTTGTATATGCTTTATTAAATTTCTACAAAAGGTAAAATGCAAAAGAGTGGGTTTCCTGATTATATATTTATTTGTAGAAATATAATAAAACTTTTCATTAGGAGGTACTTTTCATTAGGAGCTTGCACCATCTAGAGAGAGATTTGATTTTTACTGAAGTGATTGTGAAATAGTTAGATATTCACCAACCAGGTACTTTAGTCAGTAGATCTGTAAGTCACATCAACAGAATAATTTAATTCAATCTCCCTTCAAAGGTCATCCATAAAATAATGGAATTCCTTAGTTTATTAGGATCTGACCATCCTGAAATTATCAGCATAATAGAACTTCAAGGATATCAGCCCATTTAAATCTACAGATCTACAAGCTGATCAGTGTAACTGTTACAAATTCTATTTATATATAGCACCACAGAGCAAACAAAGAGTACAATTACCATGTGCTTTACTGCTCAACTATTTAACTGTAACAGGAAACAGGAAACCTTACTTAGAATAAAAGAGCATAGAGTATATACCATCGATCCAAACTTGTAAACATTGTCATCTACTGGCTGAATACTACTGTAGTTGTTTCATAAAAATACATTCCAAAGATGAATTCCAACAGTAACACAGATTGAATAACAGAACAGCAGAGTTGGAAGGGACTTTGGACATCTTCTAGGCCAAGCCCACATTCAAACAGGAGACCCTTTACCATTTCAGACAAATGGCTGTCCAGTCTCTTGTTAAAAATCTTCAGGGATGGAGCACCCACAAGGAATCAAGCCATTCCACTGGTGGATTGTTCTCACAGTCAGGAAATGTCTTATTAGTTCAAGGTTCCTTCTCTCTTTGATTAGTTTCCATCCATTGTTTCTTGTCCCGCCTTCTGGTGGTTTGTGGCAGCCCCTCAAATAATAGAAGATTGTTATCATGTCACCCCTAGTTTTTCTCTTAGAAAAGACTAGACAAATCCAGTTCCTGCAACCGTTTTAGCATTCAGTCCCCTCATCATCTTTGTTGCTCTTTTCTGCACTCTTTCCAGAGTCTACATATTTTTGCTACATGGTTGATATCCATGGCACAGAATATCTTGCAATCTGCCCCATTTAAAGAGAATCTTTTGAAAAGAACTCAGCTTTCTCATTTTTGGAATGTTTTCTTTTCACCTTCTTCAATAAAAGGTTAATATTCACTCCTGGAATATTGCCCACACATTTACAGAGTGTGAATTTACTCCTTCCTTTACTTATAGCAGAATATTTAATGTGGGAAATCTGTTTGTACATTCTGATCTGACTTGAACTCAGCAACAGTTTGAATTGTTGGATACAATATATATGGATGTGTTTTGCCTTGCAATTAGTAAAAAAATATTTCATATATTTTGAATTCCATCAAAATAGCCATTAAAACAAAACAGAGAAAGAGAAAGAGAGAGAGAGGGAGGGAGGGAGGGAGGGAGAAGGAGAGGAGGAGAAGTAGGGAGAGAGAAAAAGACAGAGGGGAGGAGGAGGAGAAAGAAGAAGAAGAGAGGGAGGGAAAGAAATAAAGTCAAAGAGGAGGAGAGAGGGAGGGGCTGAGAGAGAGAAAACAGAGAAGGAGGAGGAGGAGGAAAAGAGCAGGGGAAGGGGGAGGGAGAGAAAGAATGACATAGCGGAGGAGAGAGTGTGGGAGGGAGAAAGAGAGAGAGAGACAGACAGAAAAACAGATTTTCGCTGGATAATTGGGAAAACCAAAAAATACCAACAAAAATCAATATGTGTTTTACTGAGTGTAGAAAAACCTTTAATTGTGTCAAACATGAAAAAAGAAATTGGGAATTCCACAATATCTCATGGTCATCATGAGAAACTTACCCATAGGTCAGGAAACCACAGCTTGGAGAGAACACAATGAAACAGACTGGCTCCAGGTTCTAAAGGAGCACTGTGAGGCTATCTACTCTCTCCTTAGTTATTCAACTGAAATTCTGGATATATATTAAGGGAAGTTGGATTGAAAGAAGATTAGCATGATTTTATAATTGGAGGAAGAAACACCAATAACCTGCCCTGTGTAGATGACATTAGTCTGACAGCTGAATATGAAAAAGATACAAAAGGTTTACTAGTAAAGGACAAGAAACAGAATGTGGGGGAGGGATGGAAATAATGTTAAATATAAAGACCAAACTGATTACAATAAGTCAAACTACCAGCCTTAGAATTGTCAGTGAAAACATTGAAGTGATGGGCAGCTTCTGCCCTTTGGGATCAATCAACAGTGAAGGAATTAACAATCAAGAAATATGCAGTCAAAAAATATCCAAAATCCCTTCCAATTCTATTATTCTATGTTTTATGCTTCAGATTAACACTCAGTAAAGCAGCCATTGTAACGGGAGAGCTGACAGCTGTGAAAGCCTTGGGGAAAAAAATGCTGTGATGTGTTTATATGTACAAAAATCAGAATTATGCAAGCCGTAGTATTCCCTGTGTCACTTTATGGCAGCAAAGGATTGAAGAGGCATACTCAAGAAGAATGTTGACACCTTTGAACTTGGCAGAGGAGACTCGTGAGAATATCATAGACCACCAAGAAATCAAACCAATGGATCTTTGGATTTCAGGTAAGACCCCACAGATGATTAGTTCAAAGATCTTAGGATCTTTGTATTAATCAGATGAGTGCTGAAGTGGTTAGAATGTGGTATTGCAGGGTGACTCTGCCCACAGCCTGGTGTTCGATCCTGACTGGCTCAAGGTTGATTCAGCCTTCCATCCTTCTGAGGTCAGTAAAATGAGGATGCAGATTATTGGGGGCAATAGGCTGCTGCTGTAAATTGCTTAGAGAAGACTGTAAAAAAAACCTGTGAAGCGGTATATAAGTCTAAGCGCTGGTGTTAGTGCTGTAGATAACTGGGCTCTAATACCTTATCTCAAACACCTACAAATAACTGGGCTCTAATACCTTATCTCAAACACCTTATGTGAAGACCTAACTCTCTGGAAAAGGCCCTAATGCTAGGAAACACAGAAAGAAAGAAAACAGATGATCAGCATATGAGTTTAAAAGAATAACAGAATTGGAAAGGATCTTGGAGGAGACCCTATATTATTTCAGACAGATGGCTGTGAGGTCCCTTTTTAAAAGCCTCCAATGATTGAGCACCCATCACTGTTTAGATGGAATCCCTCCACCCCCAGCTACTCAACTCATAAATCAAACACAAAAACCTCCATTTCTGCAGTCGACACACAAGTAAGCACTATCCAGAGTACAGGTGGGTGCTCTCACAATCTCTCCCTTTTCCAGAGAGATTTCACCCACCAGAATTCACTCTCTGCCTGCCAATCTCACTGCTCCTTTAGAGGAATCTAGTTTGCCATGAACCTTCACCAGACATTGCCCCCTTTTCTTTCCTGAAGCACACTCTTACATAGCCCACCCATCCTGAAGCCCACCCAGCCTGCTGATCCAGCTGTCAGGATTCCAGTGATTGCCCTAATTAAACCATGACCCTCTAGCCAAGCTTCAAAAGAATCCAAAAGATTTATTAGGAGCAACATGTCCAGCAGAAACCCGGTATGAAGCCAACTCTGAGATACATAATTTACTATCACCTATGACCCTGTTTCTCCCCACTTCCCTGGGTATGTCATACATCAGATTCTCCAACAAAACACAGACTGGGTGTGATCAATCACACTCTCCAATGAAGGATTTTCGTGGGCAGAAGATCCAGTAGCCTAGGCTATAATCTCCACAAGATAAGCATGGAATGTGCTTCTGGTGTTCATCTGCTGCACTGCTCCCTCAGGCCTTTCCCCCTTCTTTCTTATGGCAACTCGGAAACAGGCATAGGAATGATTTACGAGTTGACACCAGCAAGGAAAACAACTTCAGGGTTGATTAACTCTGAACAAACTAATGGAGATGTGATTGGCACAGCCCCTGATCCTCCCCAAATGCCATGGGGCTCCCAGTAATCTTTAGACATTAATTGTGTCAACCACAGCTGCAGAAGAGCCCTCCGCATTGAGTAACTCTTGAGAAATCTGGCTGACCCAAAGAATCATGTACAAAAGTTCAGCTGATATTTGGGGATGGGAAGTTGGCAACCAGGTGAAACATAACCTACCTAAGAGAATAATGAGGCTTAAGTTCTCTGGTATGCACTCTAACATTGATGACTTAAATATAAGGGTCCCCAATAATTATATTCCAGTTAGTAAAAACACTGCTATCCAGAAGATTGCATTGGTGAATTCTAAATCCTATTAACAAATGGTTTCTTTCTTTCTTTCTTTCTTTCTTTCTTTCTTTCTTTCTTTCTTTCTTTCTTTCTTTCTTTCTTTCTTTCTTTCTTTCTTTCTTTCTTTCTTTCTAAAGGATATCTCAGGCTAGAGCAGGAGTGGGCTGCTGGGGGTCCGCAGGGGTTTGGGAGACCCCCTAGCTAAGATTCTGTGCAGTTTGGAAAACCCCCTAATCCCACTCCTGGCTGGCCCCGCCCACCCCCTCCCTTCCCAGGAGTCCCCACATGGCTCATTTTGGATGCAGGTAAATGCAGGGCATGCACGGAGGCTCAGGGAGGGTGAAACATGGGCCTCTTGGAAGTTTGGGAAGGCTGGAAATGGGCCCGTTTCTGACTTCCAGAGAGCCTTTTTGGCCTTCCTGGAGGCCTCAGGAAAGGGAGGGCAAAAATGGGCTCTTCCACCCGCCCTGGTGCAGAAGGCTGACTAGGCCACGCCCACCCCGCAACTGGGCAGAGAACCTTTTGCTAAAATTTTTGAAGTCCACCCCTGGGCTAGAGATATTAAAGCCTCCACTTTTCTCACTCCTTCTTTAATTGTTAAGGCTGCTATTTTGGGTAGCTGGCTGGATTAAAGCTTGCGATAGAGAAAGGTAAAGGAAATACATCCACCTGTTTGGGTTTTTTACTCCAAATGTTTGGTGTTTTTTTTTTTTTTCTCCAGCGGTGTTTTTACTCCATCTTGCAACAGAGAACGGTAAAGCAAATACATCCACCTGCTTGCCTTGTTTTGTTATTCAACCTGCTGTTAAACAGTATTAATCATGGATTCTTTCTTTTCTTTTCCTTTTTTTAAAAAAGAAAGCTTAATAATTACCCTACTAGATAAAGGCCTCTTTTTCCAAGAAAAATGCTCTCTTGTGTATGTGCGAAGGAGGTGTGGGTAAGAATGCAAAGAGCTGAATTTCTGAAGCACTTTATCGCCAGCTCGTTTGTCAGTGGGGTGGCCACGTGACACACACACACCCCCCCCCCTTGAAATGGCTGGTTTCCTTACAGAATGTTCCACCGGGGATAGCATAATGCATTGAACAGCTCAAAAATCAATGGTCTTCTTCATTGAAAGGTGCCCTCAGGGGACCAAAAAGCAGCGAGTAGCTGATTAGTTTGTGCGCGCGCACCGGCAGATGATAAAGCGGTGCTGAAATCGGTTGTATGCCCTAATAAAATAACCAGCCCTGTCTTTTAAAGCTACTCTATGCACTCGTATCCTAGGGGAATATCCCTCCATTAACCAAAGCCAGGTTGTAACTCATCTTTAAGCACAGTAAGAAAATGCCAGCAAGTAGCAACTCATAATAACTTCAGAGGGCCATTGGTGCAAGGAAAGAGAGACCAGGAGAAGAAATGTACAAGATTTTTGAGACCTTTCAAAGGCTTGCTAGTAGCTGTCATTTATTATTAAACCTTTTAAACCTTCCATGCACTTATTTCCATGCTCTTATTCCCACTTATTTTCCATGCAGTTATTATGAAACCATGCCCAGTTTTCCAGGCAAGTTACATATAATTAAAATACATGTCCCGGCTGTAAAATAAACAAAACCCAATGCAATAACCCAGCCAGCTGTGCAAAATAGCAGTCTTAACAGTCAAATAAAGCATGAGGAGGGATAATAAATTGAGACTTAATATTTCTAAACTGAGATATCATTAAAAAAAAAAAAGACAAATATTGCCAGCAAATGAAAGGATAGAAGATTTGATTGATTATGATTTCAGAAGTAATCATGACTGATTTCTGCTTCTTAAAATATCACAGGTTGAACCATGAGGCAAGTCCCAAACTTCTACTTCTAGATCTGGCACACAGTTTTCTGGAATTCTCTTAGTTGAAGAACCAACGGATTCAAAAGATACCAAGGTAGGGAAATCTGATGTAGAGGGTGATTGGTTAGTGCTCACACAACTTGACATCTGTCAATCATTTATATCAGTGACTCCCAACCTTTTGGGCACCAGGGACCAGTTCCATGGAGAGAGGTTTGTCCGTGGACCAGAGGGGGGCGTGGTTTTGCATGCTGCTTGCATCCCATGGATGTTTGTGTGGCCTGGTTTTTGGCATGCCACAAACTGGTACTGGTCCACAGTACTGGTTGGGCTGATATTTATCTATCTATCTATCTATCTATCTATCTATCTATCTATCTATCTATCTATCTATCTATCATCTATCATCTATCATCTATCATCTATCATCTATCATCTATCATCTATCATCTATCATCTATCATCTATCATCTACCATCTACCATCTACCATCTACCATCTATCACATCTATCTTTCTATCCATCCATCCATCCCCTGTCTCTGTCTGTCTGCTGCCTATCTGCCTGTCTATCTTATCTTATCTTATCTTATCTTATCTTATCTTATCTTATCTTATCTTATCTTATCTTATCTATCTATCTATCTATCTATCTATCTATCTATCTATCTATCTATCTATCATCTATCATCTATCATCTATCATCTATCATCTATCACCTATCATCTATCATCTATCATCTATCATCTATCACATCTATCCATCCATCCATCCATCCATCCATCCATCCATCCATCACCTGTCTCTGTCTCTCTGCTGCCTGCCTATCTTATCTTATCTTATCTTATCTTATCTTATCTTATCTTATCTTATCTTATCTTATCTTATCTTATCTTATCTTATTATCTATCACCTCTATCCATCCATCCATCCATCCATCCATCCATCCATCCATCCATCCATCCATCCCCTGTCTCTACTGCCTGACTGCCTATCCTATCTATCTATCTATCTATCTATCTATCTATCTATCTATCTATCTATCCATCTATCTATCATCTATCCAGCCATCCAGCCATCCAGCCATCCAGCCATCCAGCCATCATCATTATCATATACCTTCTAAGTAGAATAGAATCAACTTAATACTTGAATGATAAGATTATCAGGAAAGCTGAAAGCTATAAACTAGATTTGGAATTTGAGCTGGGGTGGGGAAATCTTGGCAGAAGACAAGAACAAATCACTCCCATATTATTCTCAAGGAAATAACACCCATGTATCCAATCAACAGTCCTGCAAAATTCATGCTAATGTTTGCCTGTAAATGTCTTTGGTGAGAGGCCCCTTGAGAGATATTTTTCTTGCTTGAAAAGGTAGAAATAGTTGCAACCAACTGTTATGTTTTAAAGATATTTTTTACCCTCTTAGGCAGAGATATGTTGGCCTTCACAGCCAGGGCAAGACTCTCATCTTCAGCTTTCTAAATGAAGGAGTCATGTTGACCTTTATTGGGAAGCAAATTGACATGAAGGCTCAGTTAGGCTGGAAGAGGTTCTTCAAGTGAGCAATTGATGCATCTGGAGCCAGGAAAAAAAAACAGTGGAACACCTCCGAACTCAGGAAGTAAATGTCAAAATGTTCTCACAAGAAGAAAAGTGTGTCATCATCAATGGAAAACAGTTCACTTCTATGTAAACTGTGCATGATGAAGAAGGGAGGGAGGGAGAGAGAGAGAAAGAGAGAGAGAGAGAGAGAGAGAGAGATTTAAAGACTCAAGATATCTTGAGGAACTTCCCAGCTTCTAGCCCTATACTTTGTGCATCCCATTTGCAGGACAGCAGCATGTATCATATATACACCTACCTACCTACCTACATCATACATACATATACATAGTCTAGAGAAAAAAAGGACTGGGAGGGGGGATACAATAGTACTATTCCAGTATTTCAAGGACTGCCACAAAAAAGTGGGTGTCAACTTATTTTTCAAAGCACCAGAAGGCAGGCAGGACAAGAAACAATGGATGGAAACCAGTAAAGGAGAGAAGCAACCTGGAATTAAAGAGAAACTCCCTAACAGTGACAACAATTAACCAGTGGAATGGTTTGCCTCCAGCAGTTGTGGGTTCTTCATCACTGCAGATTTTTAAGAAGAGACTGGACTGCCACCTGTCTGAAATGGTATAGGATCTGCTGCTTGAGCAGGAGGCTGGACTAGAAGACCTCCAAGGTCCCTTCCAGCTCTATCCTGATTTAAATGGTATAGGGTCTCCTGCTTGTTCAGGGAGTTAGACTAGAAGACTTCCAAGGTCCCTTCCAGCTTTATTCTGATTAATTGATTGACCTTTTTGGCATGGCTGTGGCCTCAAGGCTCTTCAAATAAACTCCTGTGCAAGCAGGGTTATACTCTTGGTAAAATAATGTCCTGGGAGTTTCTTTTGCTGGGGTTACCAATGGGATGACTGACAGGTGAGTCACATCTAGCCAATGGTGGGATTCAAATAATTTAACAACCAGTTCGCCCAGGGTCAGCTCGGCTGTTGTGGGAGGTGCGGCCCATACCCATTCTCCAGCTCCACCACACATGCGGGACAAGCCTCCCATGATGGCCAACCTGACTCTGGGCGAACCGGTTGTTAAATCCCCCCTGCTATATAAAAATAGATCCTGGGTGCTATGCTACAATGGAGAAATGGGAAATGGAGTGGCCGGCGTGAGGGAAGGAGGAGGAGCAGGGAGAAGAAAGAGGGAGAACAGCCTTCTCCTTCCTTCATGCTGGCCACTCTGTTTCCCAATTCTCCATTGCAGCGGGAGGGGAGTAATTTAACAACCGGTTCACCCAGAGTCAGGTGGGCCATCATGGAAGGTCATCTCACATGTGTGGTGGAGCTGGAGGAAAGGGATGGGCCACACCTCCCACAACGGCCAACCTGACCCTGGGATGCCAGTATCTACTTTGATAGACGGGTGGTGGTGGTGTAATTTAACAACCGGTTCAGTTGAACCGGTGTGAACCAGCTGAATCCCACCACTGCATCTAGCCCAGTGGTGGCTAACCTTTTTGGGCTCCTGTGCTGAAAATTGCATGTGCATTTGTATGCATGTGCTTGTGTGACAGCACCCGAAAGGCAATGCACACAGCCCCCCCCACATCCCCTGGGCATGCGTGTGCGACCCTCCCTGTGTGTGCCACACATCTCTGCACACCCCTGCCCCCTGCGCATGCACACCAGATATCAGATAATCAGCTGTGAGGCAGGTGGCGTGTGAGCATGAGCAGTAGACCTACTCTGGGCAAGGGTTCATGTGCCAGCCGTAATAGCTCTGCATGCCATTTCCGGCACACGTGCCATAAGTCATGGATCTAACCCCTCAACTCAGGGCTAAAATCATCAGGCCTTCCTGAAAGTCATCTTGAGGCCCAAAGGGAAGGGTTGAAGGAGATGTCCCTCTGGCAGGACTCGAGATGTCAGGCTTCAGAAAGGATGATGAATAATTGAATCTCACCAACAGCCTCTTCTGGAGACAACAAGGTAAGGTTGAGACATTTTAGGGCAGGGGAAAATAACTCATTCTGCAGCCCTTCCATCGTGCTTTCAGGATGAGCATAAAAATTGCCTGCCAGACCTCACACCTTCCTACTTAGATGCAGCAGAAAGATTCGAGGCAAGGGGAAACCAGTTTTTTATTATTCATGCATAATTCCCGGCTTTACCCACTGCCCCCACCACATTATTTCTCTCTCTTCCTTTTCTTTTTAGCCACATTTCAGAAGAACATTTTGACCAAATACAATATTGGAACCTATCTTTATCAAACATTCATGTGTTGTGCGGGAGATAAAAACAGGAATCCATAATTCATATGGCAGAGTGTATTACCGAGTGCGAATGAGAGGCTGAATTTAAATGAGGGAGGACTGCACAATAAATTCCTGAGAAGCATCATCTTCAATCATCTACATTATTCTCCAGATTTTTCCAGAACTGTAAATTTCATTCATGTGTGTATGTGTGTGTGTATGTGTGTTATTTAACACACACACACACACACACACACACATATATAATAGAGTACAGTAGAGTAGACTAGACTAGAATATTGATCAGGAATAGAGTAGAGTAGAGTAGAGTAGAATATGGATTAGGAATAGTGTAGACTAGACTAGAACAGAACAGAATAGAATAGAATACATATTAAGAGGAGAGTAGAGTAGGATAGGATAGGATGGGATAGGATAAGATAGAACAGAACAGAACAGAACAGAATAAAATAAAATAGAATAACAGAGTTGGAAGGGACCCCGGAAGTCATCTAGTCCAATCTCCTGCTTAGGCAGGAATCCCTATAGAATTTCAGACAAATTATTATCCAATCTCTTCTTTAAAAACTTCCAGTGTTGGAGCATTCATGACCTCTGGAAGCAAGTTATTCCACTGATTAACTGTTCTAACACACACACACACACACACAGAGGCATGCACACACACATTAACACGCACACAGAAATAAAATTAAATTGAAATATAGACCAACTTGTAAGTCAGTCTGTGTGTCTTACACGCACACTCACATATACAGTATAACTAATAATGGTAGGTACTGTGTTTCTCACAAAATAAGGCCAGGCCTTTTTTTTTTTTTTTTTTTGAGCCCCGAAAAAATGGCTAGGACATCTTTTTTTGGGGGGGGATTAATTTCTTCCTCCACCCCTGTGCATCAGCGCTGTCTCCAACAACAGCGTCTGAGTTGCTCCTGCTTTCCCCCCGTCCCTGTAACAACAGGGAAAAAAAGATTTTGAGGTACCTGGGAGCGCCGTGCGCTCCATTTTGGTTCAATCATGAGTGGCTGAGTGGGCATGAGAAGAGCCAAGCAAGCGTCTCTGCTGCTGCTACCCTTGGTGCTCCAGCGGCGGGAACCGTGGAAGTTATTGTTGTGTATGCAATATAATTAATAAAGTGTGAGCTTGGAGTAAGTGCAGGGTTCTGGCCCTGCACTTCTGATTGGCTGTTAAGTGACCGGACCGGATTGGCCCGTTCCGGGGAATCCGATTGGCCCTTAACAGAGAGTTCTTATTGGTTATAAAAGCTAGCGTTCCTAGCTTGTGATTGGTTAAACATTACAAGGTTTGCCTATATAAGGCGGGTTTTACTGATATTAAATGAGCAAGTCACGATGTAAATAAAGAGCTGAAATTCACCGTTCAGGAACTTGTCTCCATTCTTTCTCGCCCATGCTCAAACTTAACACTGGCGACAAGGGTGGGATGTGGAGACATCTGAACAAACGAAACTTCGAAGAAAACTGAGCACGTGACAAACGACGCCAACAACGGAACCATGTCCAGCAGCATCGTACCACCCACTCCGTTCGATCCATCACAAGAAGACTGGGAGTCTTACATGGATCGTTTCCAAATGTTCCTAGAGACGAACAACTTAAAGGACGCCACAGCCGTGAAGAAACGGGCGGTGTTCCTGATGCATTGCGGTCCAACCGTATTTAAGATGGCTAAGGCACTAGCCAAACCCCGAGAAGTGAAGGCCATGGATTGGGACGATCTCGAACCTATCCTGCGAGACCAGTATGCCCCAACCGTGCCTATGCTCGTGAGACGCCACGAGTTTTACCAAAGAAGCCAGCGAAAGGGAGAGAGCATAGCTGACTTCATAGCAGACCTCCGAAATTTGGGAGGCCTCTGCGGATTCACCAATCTAGAAGAAGCACTAAGAAATCGCATAGTTCTGGGATTAGATGCACCAGGCGTTCAAAGCAAGCTGATGGCGAAAGGCAACATCAGCCTTGCCAACGCCATTGCTGATGCTACCGTAGCGGAAGCAACCAAGAAGTCGGCTGCACAACTACGCCAAAACCGCACTCCGGTACCACCACCGGCCAGCGAAATCTCACCTAGGTCAGAAGGGCAGCTCGTGACAACGCACCACGAGGATCTCTCTTCGTCGTCAGACAGCGACGAAGAAGGGGTCCATTGACTGCAGTCCGACTGGGACCCTCGGCCGAAGCCCTTACGCCCTTGCGCTGGCTGTGGAGCCAACCATGCCAGATCCGAATGCAGATTCCGCGACACACTCTGCCATGAGTGCGGGAAACGAGGCCACATCGGACGGGTCTGCCGCAGCTTGCCAGGACCCAGCCAGGCCTCAAAAGGGGCTAACTATCGCCAATCGACAGGAAACCGTCCTGTAAGGCGAGAGCCAGTAAACCACTCCTACAGAAATCGAGCTTTGCAGAGAGAAGAGGCTCACCATACTATCACTATCGGTCATGCCTCAGCCTTGGACACTAAGAAAATCCGAGTCACAGTAGCCATCGAGAACCAGCTTGCCACATGGAGGTCAACTTGGGATCGTCCCTCTCGATGGTGTCATGGAAGACACTCAAGCAACTCATCCCCACAATTCAATGCCAAGATCTCCGTTTCCAATGCCTCATCCTCAAGGACTACCAGGAGAATCGAATCCCCATCATCGGGTCCTGCCAAGTCTGAGTCTCTTTCAAGAAGCACACAGCATACTTACCTTTAAAGGTCATCGATAGAGATCGGCCTAGCCTACTGGGCTTCCAATGGTTCGTGCCACTCGGCATTGAAGTGGCCGGCGTAAACGAGTCGGTGGCTGTGACTGGGAGGAAGACCTTATCTATGAGTTCAGGGACGTCTTTGGGGACAGCTTAGGCGAGTACAAGGGGACCCCGATCTCATTCAGCTTAGATCCAAAAATAGCTCCCATTTGCCTAAAGCCCCGTCGAGTTCCGTTTGCCTTAAAATCAAAAATCGACGAACAACTCGACAAACTGATAGCTCAGGGGGTGTTGAAGCCCATCGATCACTCCCCGTGGGAAACCCCTATTGTAACACCCATTAAGCCAGACGGGTCAATCCGAATTTGTGGGGACTACTGGGCCACTTTGAACCACGCCCTGCAGCAGAACACATATCCAGTTCCGGTGGTGCAGCACCTCCTCCATTCCCTGGGGGGCGGGAAAGTTTTCACTAAATTGGATTTAGCTCAGGCATATCAGCATTTACCAGTAGATGAAAAAACGGCACAGGCCCAAACTATTGTGACGCACCGAGGTGCCTTTAAATGTACCCGGCTGCAATTCGGAGTAAGTGTAGCCCCGGGGATTTTTCAGAGCCTTATGGAAAGGTTATTGCAAGGGATTAAGGGCGTGGTCCCCTACTTTGACAATGTATTAATTGCAGCCCCTACAAAAAAAATCTTACAGGACCGGTTAAAATTAGTCCTAAAAAAATTCCAAGAGGCCGGTCTTAAGGTTAAAAAAAACAAATGTAAATTGTGTACTGACAGTGTTGAGTTTTTAGGGTACCTGATTGATAGCCAGGGCATTCACCCTACCGAAAGTAAATTAAAAGCGATCAAAAATGCTCCCAGGCCAAGAAACAAGGCTGATCTCCAGGCATTCCTAGGCCTCATCAATTTTTATAATGTATTTTGACCGCACAAAGCAACCGTCGCTGAACCGTTACACCGATTGTTAGATAAAAAAGCAATTTGGTTATGGGGTTACCATGAAGAACAGGCGTTCCGAAATGTTAAAAAACTGCTCACTTCTGACTCTGTACTCATGCAGTATAACGAGACTTTGCTGTTAGTTATAACCTGTGATGCATCACCTTTTGGGGTGGGCGCCATTTTGAGCCACGTACTGCCTAATGGGAACGAACCCCCTGTTGCATATTTTTCAAAGACTCTGTCAAAAACGGAGCGGAACTATAGACAAATTGATAAAGAAGCCCTCGCCATTGTCTCAGCTGTGAAAAGATTTCACGAATACATGTATGGTAGGGTTTTTACTATTGTGACTGACCACAAGCCGTTATTGGGGATAATAGCCGGAGATAAGCCAACTCTCTACATATTATCCCCTAGGATGACCCGATGGTCAGAATTCTTAGCTGCTTATAATTATCGGCTGCAATACCGCCCAGGGAAGGCCATTCCCCACGCTGACGCATTGAGCCGAGCACCGCTTCCAGAGACTCTCGACGATCCGGCACCAACGGTAACCACGTTGCAAATTGAAATGTTCAACTCGCCGCCACTGACCGCCCGAGATATCGTGAGAAAAACCAAATGCGACCACACCCTAGCACAAGTCCTAGGCTGGGTAGAACGCGGATGGCCATAGGACCAGTTATCAGATGACTTCACACCATTCAAGTCTCGACAGACCCAACTCTTCTCCCAGAAAGGCTGTGTCATCTGGGGCGATAGAGTCGTTATCCCAGAACGGCTCCGAAAAGTGCTGCTGAGAACTTTGCATGATGGCCACCCCGGTATCGTGCGAATGAAAGCCCTTGCACGAAGCTACGCATGGTGGCCGGGCATTGACAAGCAAATCGAACAGTGGGTTAAAGCTTGTCCCAAATGCCAAGAAGTCAGCAACGCCCCACCAAAAGCCATGCCTACTGAATGGGAGACACCACGTGGACCCTGGTCCCGAATTCACCTGGACTTTGCGGGGCCAACCAAGGGCCACACCTTCCTGCTTACCGTCGATGCCTATTCCAATTGGCTCGAAATTCATCGCATGACGACTACGACCTCTGAGGCGGTCATCAAGATTTTAAACTCTTTGCAACCCATGGATTACCAGACATCCTGGTATCCGATAACGGCCCACAATTTACTGCACAAGCATTCAAGCAGTACCTCGCTGACCGCGGCATCCGCCATGTGCTCACCTCGCCTGCGCACCCTGCGACCAATGGCCGAGCAGAACGCATGGTCCAATTTGTGAAGAAAACCTTGCAAAAGGTAGACTACGACAATATTGATGACAAGGTCAACCAAATCCTCTTTTTGCAACACATCACCCCACATAGCATAACCAACAAAACTCCCGCTGAACTGCTATTGGGATGAAAGCTCCGCTCCCACCTTGACCGGTTGCACCCTGCTTATGAACCGGAGAAACCACAAGGATCCAGCGGCTGCTGTCGCACCTTCCAGGTAGGAGACCTGGTTTATGCAAAAAACCTATCGGGCGACCCGTTGTGGGTGGAAGCAACAGTAGTACATGTAACCGGCCCCAGATTCTACCTTGTGCAATGCCTTGACGATAAACTTTGGAAACAGCATATCGACCAATTACGGTCGCGGCTTGCAGCGGCCAGTCTGCAACTCCCCTATGACCAAACTGAGGGGGGGGAGGTACGGAAGAAGATGAAGCCCTAGGAAACCCGTTCGAAGGAAACTACGATTTAATAGAAACTCAGGAAGCGGAGCCGGAGGGAGAAACCTCAGGGAATTGTGGAAAATGTGGGCAACGACGTAGAAATGAATTCTGAACCAGAGGCAGCCCCACTGCCAGACAACAATCTACCTCAGCAGGATTGCAACCAGCCAATACAACGAAAATCAAAGAGACTAAAAAGACAACTATCCTATTTAAGGGACTATGTAACTGCGCCCTGCAAATAAGAAGCCAGGGGGAAGGGGTGTTATGTATGCAATATGATTAATAAAGCTTGGAGTAAGTGCAGGGTTCTGGCCCTGCACTTCTGATTGGCTGTTAAGTGGCCAGACCGGATTGGCCCGTTCTGGGGAATCCGATTGGCCCTTAACAGAGAGTTCTTATTTGTTATAAAAGCTAGCGTTCCTAGCTTGTTATTGGTTAAACGTTACAAGGGTTGCCTATATAAGGCGGGTTTTACTGCTGTTAAATGAAGCAAGTCATGATGTAAATAAAGAGCTGAAGTTCACCGTTCAGGAACTTGTCTCCATTCTTTCTCGCCCATGCTCAAACTTAACAAATCCCACCTCTTCTCTGCCTCCCATTGAGTCCCAGATGATCATCTGGGTCTTCTTTGGTTGCCCTGCACAGGAGAAGAAAGCTGGAAAGCAGGTTAGTGGGGTGGGGAGGGAATGGAGATTTTGCAGTTTTCTTCCCCTGTTATGCCCACTAAGTCACGCCCACAGAACTGGTAGTAAAAAAAGTTGAATCCCACCACTGTGTAATGCATACATGTGCTTAGAACTAATTGTGCAGGTGGGCAGTCTCACAGCAGGTATTCAATGTTCTTACCAATCAAGTGTGGTATCCTGCTTATGTATCCCATACCCCACCTCCCACACCCGCCCAGAGAGAGAAAGAGAGAGAGAGAGAGAGAGAATTGTGGTTTAGTGGGTTAATTAATATTCCCCCCTCAATTCCTTTCACCAAAAACCCAAAACTGTCCCAATTAAGTCTGACCACAAGCAGACCAATGCTAGTCCACAGACCAATATGCCAATGAGTCCACAAGGAACTTGAAAGTTTCCCAACCAAAATAAACTAACCAGGCAAAATTAAATCCACAATGCAAGAGGATTCCTTGAGGCAAGAAGAGTCCAGAGTTCACAAGGCACGATCCAAATTGAGGCACTGTATCAATCCCAAGCGAGGCAGGAATCACAACAACCAGAAAATACACAGCTAGGAAATGAACACACTATTGCCTTCTCTGCCTTACATGTTCTTGGGTCAGTACAGCAGGCAATTCCTATTCCTATTCCTCTTCGCTGACCAGCTCCAACTGCATGCTTTCCCCACCTGAAGCCTCTGGGCTGTCCTGTTGCAGCTGGGCTTCAGCCAAATCGCTCTCAGACATCTGCTTGGAGACATTGACCAACTCCCCTCCATTTGTGGCTGTTAAGTGGCCGGACCGGATTGGCCCGTTCCAGGGAATCTGATTGGCCCTTAACAGAGAGTTCTTATTGGTTATAAAAGCTAGCGTTCCTAGCTTGTAATTGGTTAAACGTTTCAAGGTTTGCCTATATAAGGCGGGTTTTACTGATATTAAATGAGCAAGTCACGATGTAAATAAAGAGCTGAAGTTCACCGTTCAGGAACTTGTCTCCATTCTTTCTTGCCCATGCTCAAATGTAACAGTTATGGAGGCGGCTCCCCCACCTGAAAAGTGGCTAAAATACTTCCACAGTTTCTGCCGCTGCTGCCGCTGTTATTGGAGATGGTGCTGGCAAGAGAGGGACAGCTGCAGCTTGGCCTGGGCGCTTGGAATGCAGGAATGGGCTGTGCACCGGGACTTTTGCAAACTTGCAGAGCCTGAGGCTGGAGCATCAAGGATAGCAGCAGCAGAGACGCTAGCAAGGCTCTTCTCATGCCCACCTAGCCACTCAGGATTAAACCAAAACTCAGCGCATGGCGCTCCCAGGTACCTCAAAATCTTTTCTTTCCTGTTGTTACGGGGATGGGAGGAAAGCGGGAGCGACTCAGATGCTGTTGTTGGAGACGGTGCTGGCGAGAGAGGTGCCAGCACTGATGGGAACCATGGAAGCTACAGAGGCCTGAGAAGCAGCTGAAACACTGCCGGACATCCACGCCGAGGCTGCCCGTCTTCTGAACCGGGTAAGGGAGGGGTAAGGGAGCCCTCCGTGCTCCACCATGGTGTTAGGAGCGGCTGTTGGTGAGGCGTAGCTGCCCACAGGGCACTCCTAATGACAAGTTCCCCCCCACCTTCCCCCCCCAATTTTGCATGTTTTAAACTAGGCCTAAATTTGGGGGGAGAGGCTTGGGGAGAGCAAAAAACTGGCCTCCTGGAAGTTCAGGAAGGCTGGAAATGGGCCTATTTCTGGCTTCCAGGGAGCCTCCAGAGCCCAGGGAAGCTGTTTTCGCCCTCCCAGAAGCTCAAGGAAAGCCTCTGGACTTTGGGGAAGGCAAAAACGCCCCTGCCCCTGCCGTGGTTCAGGAGGCCGACTAGGCCATGCCCACCATGATCATGCTCACCCAGCAACCGGGCAGAAACCCTTGTCTAAAATTTTTGAAGTCCACCCCTGGGTTTTCTCATAGCTGACCCTGGTTCAGCTGTGCTCTTGGTCTCTCACCTGGTGACAATTAATTGCAGTTCTCTGATGGGCGATCAATTGTATTATCTAAAAATGGAGAACGTTGTGGAAAATGGCAAACCCTCATTCACAAATCTGTCTTAAGCAGCAAACGAATAGCTAATGGATGGTGGACACTAAAGACATTTTTAATTAACAGCTGATAACCCAGCAGAGAATGAATCCAAGCATAAATAGAATGATGCTCAGGAACCATTACCCCTCTTTACTGAACAATGACACCTAATGAAAGAGACGGAGGGATTTCTGTTTTAATTATCATTCCAGTACACTTCTTTTGATCACATATTCCTTTGTGCTCAGAGGAGCGGACGGGGTCATTCACTCCTTCCTTGTGAAGTAACATTCAACTCTTTTGCTTTGGCGGTATTAGTTTTGTGTTTCAGTTAAAAAGATAAATAAAAGTTTCTATTGAAATTGAAGCAACTGTTGTTATTATTCCGATTTGTTTACTTCATTTTTATCTCATAGGTATATAAAAATATAGATTTGGGGGTTTGATTCACAAACCAGTTGATCACCTATTTTAATTATAATCTTTTGTGGGGTGACTTTTCCCAATGAATCATATATACAGTATATCAGAGGTAGGCTGCTGGGGGTTTGCAGGGGTTCAGGAGAGCCCCTAGCTAAGTTTATGTGCAGTTCAGAGAACCCCCAAACCCCACTCCTGGCTGGCCCCGTCTACCCAACCTCACCCATCCCAGGAATCCCCATGCAGCCCGTTTTGGATGCAAGTAAGTGCAGGGGGTGTGTGGAGGCTCAGGGAGGCTGAAAAACGGGCCTCCTGGAAGTTTGGGAATGCGGGAAATGGGCCCATTTCCAGCTTACAGAGAACCTCTGGAGCCCAGGGAGGGCAAAAATTCCCCCCTCCCACTGTGGTGCAGGAGGCCAACTAGGCCACACCCACCCAGCAACCAAGCAGAGAACTGGTTGCTAAAATTTTTGAAGCCTACCCCTGACCTACCTTAATGCTTTGAGTAGATATCACATCCTGTTTGATTCTCAGTTTTCCATGTCATGGTTGTCCCAAAGATGCTTTTTCAAGAGGCAAAAGGACTTCCTTTGTTTTTCCTTGATGATGTTTTGCTTCTCATCCAAGAACTGAAGCACTGAAGAAGTTGAATCTCTGCTTGATCAGTTTCCATCTATTGTTCCTTATCTGGTCTTCAGGTGCCTTGGAGAATAGCTTGACCCCTTCCTCTCTATGGCAGCCCTTCAAATATTAGAACAAAGCTATTCTGTCTCCCCTGGTCCTTCTCTTCACTAGACTAGCCAGGCCCAGTTCCTGAAACCGTTCACTGTATGTTTTAGCCTCTTGTTTTAGATCTCTTTCATGGATGCTTTTGATCCAGTGCAGGGGTGGGATTCTACCGGTTCTGTCCATCTCTGTAGAACTGGTAGTTCTGAAGAGCAGCATACATAGAACCAGTTCTATGTCTGCTGCTGTTTTGGCTCACCCGCCTGCCTAGGCGCTTACCTGACCTTTATTTCCTGCTTTTTCAACCTCAGCTGCTTTGTGTGACACAGCTGCAGTTGAAAAAGCAGGAAAAAAGGGCTTTTCCAACCACTGCACACTTGCACGGAGTGCTGCTCAGCTGCCTGAGCAGCTCAGCAGGTTTTAAATTGCACTCACGTGATGCAGAGCGACTGAACTGATAATTATACCAGTTGGATCCCATCCCTGATCCAGTGGGATCCATTCTATGATTGCCTTGGTTCATCTGCCATCAGTTCTTCTTGCTATGTGACCGGCCTGTTTCCATTTCAATTTGTTTACTCTCTTGATCAAGGGTCTTCAAAATTGGCAAGTTTAAGACTTGTGGACTTCAACTCCCAGAATTCTTGAGCTAACATGACTGGAAGAAGAATTCTGGGAGTTGAAGTCCACAAGTCTTAAAGCTGTTCAAGTTTGAAAACCCCTGCTCTTGATTATATTGTATATTTTTGTTTGTTCTCTAATCCATGTGCAACAGCTACACTGTAGTAGGGTATAAGACACAAGGACAGTTTTTCCCCAAAAGCCATCATTCTGCTAAACAAATAATTCCCTCAACACCGTTCAACTATTTACAAAGTCTGCACTACTATTAGTCTTCTCATCACTCCTTATTCCCCATCCCCTCCCACTGTATGACTGTAACTTTGTTGCTTGTATCCTTACAATTTTTATTGACTGTTTCCTAGTATGATTTGACTGCTTATTTATACCCTATGGCTATTATTAAGTGTTATACCTGATGATTCTTGACTCTTGATGAATGTATCTTTTCTACTGAGAACATTTGCACCAAGACAAATTCCTTGTGTGTTCAATCACATTTGGCCAATAAAGAATTCTATTTCTAATTCTAATTCTAAATGTATTTGTTTGTTCAAAAGGTTGACAAACCTGCCAAAATGGTATAACTGCACAATCACAAATCTAGACAATGTACATCAAATCCCCTCCCCCACACCTATCTAACCCCCTTAGAGGTTGTCATAGTTGCCATCATTCTGTTCATTACCCTCTTATGCATTAAATGGATTTTTGTTGCTAAAAGGTTGCCTTCCCATTACCAACTTTTGGGGCTCTACAAAGAGGAACACAACTCATTTAGTTTGGTCAGCATAATGTGTTAATAAAAGTATCGCTAAGACCCAGTACACAGATTATATATTCGAACTGCATCAGAGCTGGTTTAGTGAGGCCTCATAAACCTTCCCCTCCTATGTAATTAATTTTGAAATTCCAGTGTTGTCTCGGACTCCCAGTCCAGACCCTTCTTCTCATTACAGGCTTGCACACACCAGAATGGTTTCCCAACCCCCCACCCCGCTTTCATAATTAAAATGGAAAATTCCAGGCATTTAGTTTTCTTTACACATTATACAATAACAGAGAAATTAATTAAGAGGTCTATATTTCCATTTCAAGGTTCAAATGCTTTCAATGAGTTGAATGGGCTGCCAGATATCTGCAGCCTCAGCAAAGTGGTTTGTGTTTTCAGCACAGTGGTATTTTTTCGTCTTTTTATTTTTTATTTTTTTGTTACTCTCCTACAAGGGATAACTGGTGAATAAGATTTCCTGGTGATGATACCTTTGATAAAAGCTAGTTTAGTGTAGTCAAGGGAGAAGGCTAAGAAACAGAAGATCGGGAGTTGTAGTCCCACCTTGGGAGCAAAGCCATCTGAGCCAGCCCATTTCTCTCAACTCTACAAAGGAATCAGTGGCAAGCTAGATTCCAGATAATATGAAGGATGTCTACCACACCACATTCCATTTGGCCTGCACCTTATTCTCAAAGCACTGGATGTACTTGCCCTTTCTGTTTTTCATCCCAATATGGCATGGAGACGGTTTATTTGAGAGAACACTTCTTCCTGACTACATCTATGTTTACTTCTCTCCTCTCCTCTCCTCCCTTCCCCTCTCCCTTCTCCTCTCCTTCCCTCCTTCCCCATCTCTTCTATTCTCCTCTTCTCCCCTTCCCTTCATCTCCACTCCTCCTCACCTCACCTCACCTCCTGCCTCTTCCTAGACTTTTCCTCCAAACTTTACAACAATACAAGAGCACACAACAGATGCAAACTCAATGTAAACCACTCCAAACTTGATTGCAGAAAATATGATTTTATGGAATGCACTACCTGACTCTGTTGTTACATCCTCTAACCCTCACTCCTTTTCCCTTAAATTATCCACTATTAACCTCACCCCATTCCTAAGAGGTCTAAAAGAGGTGTGCATAAGCACACAATCGTGCCTACCGTCCCTGTCCTATTGTCCCCATTTATTCGTACCTATTTCCTGTACCCATACTCATGTTTATTATTATCTTGTGAGTGATTGACAAATCAAATAAAACAAATAAAACAAACGAAGATAAATACTGGCTTGTGTACTGGTTTTCTAGTCTGATCTACCTTGAAAGGGCGATTACAGATTAAAATGTTGGAGATTGTTAGTCTTTGATGAGTGACACCCAGCCACACTCACCCAGCTTTGCAAAGTATTACTAATTATAGCAATTAGTGATTATTTCCCTGCATGGTAGATTAAGGTAACGAAGTCAGGAAAATCCACCAGTCCTTTCCCTTCACTCATCCCATTTTAAAACTTAAAGACATCATCACCCTCTGGACTCATTTCCTCTGGAGCAGAATTTTTGCATCAGAGCAGAAAATTTCTCCTCCTCCTCCTCCTCCTCCTCCTCCTCCTCCTCCTCCTCCTCCTCCTCCTCCTCCTCCTCCTCCTCCTCCTCTTCCTCCTCCTCCTTCTTCTTCTTCTTCTTCTTCTTCTTCTTCTTCTTCTTCTTCTTCTTCTTCTTCTTCTTCTTCTTCTTCTTCTTCTTCTTCTTCTTCTTCTTCTTCTTCTTCTTCTTCTTCTTCTTCTTCTTCCTCAAGAACTAACAGATTGTGCTTTCTTACGGATGTCTTGTTGTTCCCTGGGACCCTTTAAGTCATTCTTACCTGCACCAGTGCTTAAATTAATGTATTCCTCCCCAGACTCTGGTCCTATGGATGCTCTTTGGTATCTTATTTGACTTGCAAGAAAACCTTGGAGGCAAAATTAGAAAATATTGACCTATCTTTAATAGGCTTGCATCCTTTGGGTTTTCCCATAGCTAGAGGAGTTACCCAATGGCAAATTAATGGATATTGATTTGCAGAGCAACCATGCTTGGAGTTGTCCTTTGCTTTGAGAAAAAGGGAACCAAAGTCAACCTTTTCTTGTGGCTCTTTACAATCCTGCTACTATGACATATTGTTAAGACTTTTTTTCCCTTTACCTTGGCTTTTATATTGCCTGGAGTGTTACTTGAATAAAGACAGCAACAAATACATTCCACCCCCCACAAGAAATTTTGTCCCTGACATTTGGCAACAAGGTGACACAGTGGGACATGTACAAGTGATTCTATCATGAAAATTGTCACCCATCTCTAACTTCACATTTCCTCGAAGAACAGATGAATTGTATTTTTAAGGTCGCCATATTCGGTTTTCAGAGTTTCTGTTATTAGGAAACAGATAATATAACGTGGTGATTTCTATTCAGTCTGACCAGTGATATAAACTCATGATTCTGTATCAATTTATCCTGTTATTCTACTGAACATCGGGAAAACCCTAATCATTTTTAGATAGTTTTGGCAAAGAGCAAGTTCCAGGCTGAATTCTCTTATAGCATTACTCTTGACAGCTTACAGCCAGACTATTAAACATTCATCAATAAAAAGTTAATATCCTGGCTTGTCTTTGATATCCTCAACTGCTTTTTACGTTAGGCCAAGAAGCTTTCTACCACTCAACAAGAGGGCAGAACATCAAAGTATCTACAGAGCTATCCAACCTCCAACTGTTTGGGATATTTCCAAGGTAGAATGACCACTTAGGATACGAGAAGCTTTCCATTGATAAGAGGCTGCGTTCTGCATACTGTATTATGACCTGCAAAATGAGTGGCTTAGATTCAATCAAAAATTTTAACGCTAATCTGTGTTCTATTCTATTCTATTCTGAATTCTATTCTGAATTTTATTCTATTCTTTATTTTCTCTATTCTATTCTATTCTATTCTATTCTATTCTATTCTATTCTATTCTATTCTATTCTATTCTATTCTATTCTATTCTATTCCATTCCATTCCATTCCATTCTAAAGTAGAGCTGGAAGGGACCTTGAAGGTCTTCTAGTCCAACTTCAGTCTATGACAACTTGTCACGGTCAACTGACCATGGCCAACTGGACACAGCCAACTCACTGCAGCCAGCTGACCATGGCCACCTTGCCATGAGACAACTCACCATAGCCAATTTTCCATTAGACAACTTGTTCAGGGACAAGTGTTACACTAATATCAAAGAAATAGCCTAAGAGAATCATTAAGGGAAGGATGCCAAAGTAGAGATAAAATAAAATTATTTAAATAATTAAATCGAATTGTTGAAATTCTCTGCCCTACATATTCCCAGGTGAGGTGCAGAAGGCAGTTCCTCCTTCTCCTCACTGATCACCTGCAACTGCATGCTTTCCCTAGGTAGAACCTCAATCAGATCCCTTCCAGATGACTATTTGGAGCCATCAATTAACTCAGATCCTGATGTGCCAAGAACTGGTTCATCCTCACCTGAGCTGACATCTAGACAGGTATCTGTGGAATCATCCAGGGGAGAGTCATCACAAACCCCTTTACAGAAACCTTATACCATCCTGGAAAAATAGCTGTACAATCTGCTCTTGAAACCCTCCAATGGTGGAGCACCCACAATCCTATGAGGCACACTGTTCCATTGATTAATTATTCTCACTATCAGGAAATTTCTCCTTAGTTCCAAGTTGGATCTCTCTTTGATGAACTTCTACCCATCCAGGGGCTTTGGAGAATAAGTCAATTACCACCCTATAAAGACTTAGTAAGACCACACCTAGAGTACTGCATCCAGTTTTGGTCATCACACCATAAAAATGATGTTCAGACTCTACAAAGAGTGCAGAGAAGAGCAACCAGGATGATGAGGGGACTGGAGGCTCAAACATATGATGGATGGTTGCAGGAACTGGGCTTGGCTAGTCTAGTGAAGAGAAGGACCAGGGGAGACAGGATAGCAGTCTTCCAATATTTGAGGAGCTACCACAGGGAGGAAGGGGTCAAGCTATTTTCCAAAGCATCTGAAGACCAGACAAGGAATAACGGATGGAAACTGTTGAAAGAGGCATCTTTCAATACTTGAAGGGCTGTCAGAGAGAAGAGGATAAGAGATTAATAGATTAACAGCGTGGAAAGGGACCTTGTAGGTCATCTAGCCCAACCCCCACCCACCCAAGCAGGACACCCTACACCATTTCTGACAAATGGCAGTCCAATCTCTTCTTGAAAGTGTCAAGTGATGAAGCTCCTACAATTTCCAAAGGCAATTTCTGTTCCATGGATTAATTGTTCTCACTGTCAGAAAAGTTCTCCTTATTTCCAGGTTAAATCTGGAAATAAGGAGAACTTTTCTGACAGTGAGAACAATTAATCCATGGAACAGAAATTGCCTTTGGAAATTGTGGGAACTTCATCACTTGACACTTTCAAGAAGAGATTGGACTGCCATTTGTCAGAAATGGTGTAGGGTATCCTGCTTGGGTGGGTGGGGGTTGGGCTAGATGACCTACAAGATCCCTTTCCACTCTGTTAATCTATTAATCTCTTATCCTCTTCTCTCTGACTGTCCTTCAAGTATTGAAAGATGCCTCTTATGTCACCTGTAGGCCTTCCCCATGTTAGGTTAGACATACCTAGTTCCCTCAACCATTCATCACATGATTTAGCAACCAGACACTTTATCATTTTTGTTGCTCTTCATGCTTTCTTCAGCATCTTTTTCATATCCTGGAAACCAGAGCTAGATGCAGTATTTTAAGTATTTAAATGTGGCCTCACTAGTGAAATACAATGCTTTCACTTCTTGTGATTTTGATGGAATATGTGTCTTGATACAACCTAGGACTGCATTGGCTTTTTTTGATAGCTGCCGCCCACTGCTAGCTCATTCTTAAATTGTGATCCACTAAGACTCCTAGAGTTGCAATCCAGGACTCCTAGATTCCCCTCCCAATTACTACTGTCTAGCTCCCTCTTTTGTTGTAGACTTTAACTTGATCATTTCATCATCTGCTGATGAAGAAAAATGATTGAATATCTGTGTAACTCCGTATATGATTAATTGAAAGTTTTGCATGGAGCTATTAATATATCACAAAGGTTGTATTTTGACATGCATTTAACCAGTTAACCAACCAAGAAATTAATTTTCATCTTTTACATTTTTTTAATCAAACTCTTTTCATCATTTTTCTCTTCCTCCCTATTCGAGAGCAGCGCCTTCTGAGATTCTCTCTGATTTCTCATTGGAATAGAAGACCAGAAGAACCAATTCAGATTTGGAAACGTAAGGGCTGAATGTCATAAATAAAGACCTTTAGTAATGGAAAAGAGAACTCCCAAATTTTGAACTCTGACATTATCTCCAGGCAGCTGCAAGTAGAAAGCAATATATTTTCCTTGTTTCAAAAGAAATTATTAGCTCTGCATCCTTTCAAGCTCCCAATCTTTTGCTTGCAACATGGAAATAATTTTCGACAGCAATTAGAAAGTTCAGCCTGATTTATGAAAGCCTTTCCTTTATTCAAAAATTAGTTAGAGTTGTTGCTGTTTTCCCAAACGGCCACAGCTACGGGGACATATAAAGTGTAAAAATAACCCAGGGTAGAAATTATCTTTGCAAATCATTAATTACATTCATACAGCATTCAGAAGCAGTACTGGAGACTTTCCAGGTGAGCTCCAGGTGTGTGTACAATCGCATCTTTGCAGTGATTTCTTCTCCTTTTGGATATTTGCCTCTGATTCCAGAGATTGACACAGAACAATTCTGTGCCACCTGCCGCTCACAAATACATGAATCTTTTCAAAGACAGATTAAGCTGATGTTAGGGACCGTGCTCCTCTCTGTATAACCATGCTACCAACTTATCCAGTGAATAATTTTGAAATGCCAGGGCCTCATGGTGTTGGTTTGTCTCATCTTCAGATTCTAGAAAGGTAGCTTAATGTAATCTCTCCCTCTGCCTCTCATCTCCATCCATAAATCCATCCATTCATCCATTCTTCTATTATCTCTATCCATCTGTCCATCCATTCATCTATATGATTATATTTATCCATCCATCCATTCATCCATCCATCTATTATCTATCTATCCATCCATCATCCATCATCCATTCTTCTATTATCTCTGTTCATCCATCCATCTATTTGATGATATCCATCCATTCATCCATCTATTATATATGCATCCCTCCATCCCTCCATCTCTATCTCTATCTCTATTATCCATCCATTTATCTATGGTATCTATCTATGGTATCTATCTATGGTATCCATCTATGGTATCCATCTATGGTATCTATCTATCTATCTATCTATCTATCTATCTATCTATCTATCTATCTATCTATCTATCTAATCTCTATCCATCTATCGTTTTGCATGCTCCACCACCACCAACAGTCCTGCTATTTTGTCAATTCCTTTCATGGGACTGCCTAGACTTTTTCTTCCCAATCTCATACTTCTCAGATCTAGACTAATAGAAACTATTAAAAAGAGAATACGGACGGAAGTGTGGAAAAAAAGTATCAAGAAAAGGAAAGGAAAACACAAATATGTATCTTCATATATATTCAATTTTAAATATATACCTATTTATTTTTAGATATTTACTATAATTATAAAATACATTGATTAATATAAATACATTTGTTTCTTTATAAAATATATAGATTCTATTTATAAATAAAATATATTTATTAAATTCAAATAAAATTTAAGAATGCCTTCCAACTTCTCACTCCAAGGATATTACTTTAACTGTTAGTTTAAGACTGGAATAAAACGTCCATTCCCTCCACTCCCCCAAAGAAAAAAAGGAAATAAAAATCTTTTTTTTTCTTTTGTAAATTTTAACAGTGATCAAATCCATATGTCAAAACTTGATTTTTCCCCACCTCCTGCCAAAAGCAAAACAAAACCCTCCCAATTATGGATGAATTTCTTTCATGATTTCCAGATCCTTTAACATGGTTCTCGTTAAAACACCCTGGGATTTTTTTTCTCCCTCCCACTGTTTTATCCATAAATCCTAACAAAAAGGTTTCAGGTCCAAATTGTACATTAATCCATTTCAGTACTAACTTTGAAAAAAATCACCCGTTTTGCTCATCTGGAAGACCTGCTCAATCTGAGCCTTAAGGGAATTCGAGATAAGTCTGAAATTTAAGAAATCCTTGCCTAATTATAGATAACTTTAGAGTAGATGGTGAGAAAACTATATATATATATATATATATATATATAAAAATATAAATATTTGTTTTCTGAGGTTCTCGCGGGTATTTGTATGTGGATCTTTGGTTATTCGGGTTTTCTCCCGCGTAAGATTGGAAATATCTAGGCAACGTTTCGATGAAGTCTCATTCATCATCTTCAGGCTTGGTCTTCAGCTCTGTGCTTCTCAGAGTGATGTGAGCTTGCAGCTGCTTCTTCCTTTTAACTGCTAGTGGGGGTGTGACTTGATTGGGTCGGGGCTTGGCTGTGTTCTGATTGGATGGGGGTGTGTTCTCATTGGTTGGGGCTTTGGCGGTGTTCTGATTGGTTGGGGGGTTGGCTGTGTTCTGATTGGCTGGAGGCGTGTTCTGTTCAGGTGGGTGCTTGATTGTGCTCAGGTTAGTCTTAGTTGCTGGAGGGTTTGAGAGCCACCCCTGAGAGCCACACAAGGGTTTGACACCCCTGAGAGCCACACAAGATGCCACCACCACACTTCCACGTAGAAAGCAGACTCACACCCACACAGAAGATGAAACACGACCACGGACCAGAAGCCGCACTGCAGCTGCATCACTACCCACCTCAAACCCCTCTGAGCCATACATGAAGCGAACTGACCTCCACCATGAAGATGCAGCACGACCACGAACTCGAAGCCAAACAGCAAGATCACAGCTCACCAGCTCAAACCCTCCAGCAACTAATACTAACCTGAGCACAATCAAGCCCCCACCTGAACAGAACACGCCTCTAGCCAATCAGAACACAGCCAACCCCCCAACCAATCAGAACACAGCCAAACCCCCACCCAATCAACTCACACCCCCACTAGCAGTTAAAAGGAAGAAGCAGCTGCAAGCTCACATCACTCTGAGAAGCACAGAGCTGAAGACCAAGCCTGAAGATGATGAATGAGACTTCATCGAAACGTTGCCTAGATGTGAGCGACACTTGGTGGGCGTGGTGTGGCTTAGTGTACGTGGCAGGGGAAGGATACTGTAAAATCTCCATTCCCTCCCCACCCCACTAACCTGCTTTCCAGCTCTGTTCTCCAATGCAGGGCAACCAAAGAAGACCCAGGAGATCATCTGGACCTCAATGGGAGGCAGAGAATAAATGGGATTGGAGGAGCCAGTCAGAAGTGGGATTTGCCGGTTCTCCAAACTACTCCAAATTTCTGCTACCGTTTCTCTGGAACTGGTTAGAACCTGCTGAATACTGAACCTCTGGAGTCAACCTATACTCCAAAGCTCTTGAAGGCAGGACAAGAAACAAAGATGGAAACTAACCAAGGAGAGAACCAACCTAAAACGAAGGAGAAATTTCCTGACATTGAGAACAATTAACCAGTGGAACAACTTGCCTCCAGAAGTTGTGAATGCTCCAACACTGGAGGTTTTTAAGAAGAGACTGGACAGCCACCTGTCTGAAATAGTATAGGGGCTTCTGCTTGAGAAGGGGGTTGGACTAGAAGACCTCCAAGGTCCCTTCCAGCTCTATTCCAATTCAGAAAAATGATTCAATGGATGGAAACTAATCAAGGAGAGAACCAACCTAAAACTAAGGAGAAACTTCCTATCCATGAGGACAATTAACCAGAAGTTGTGGGTGTACCATCACTGGAGGTTTCGAAGAAGAGATTGGATAGCCACCTGTCTGCAAGAGTTGGAGTAGAAGACCTCCAACATCTATTATTCTGAGAAACTGCAAGGAATGTAGGCAAATGTTTTAACCATTAAAATATTGCTTTTTGGGGGAGGGGAGGAATGAAATACAGGCTCCACTACTGTTTCAACACTTGATAGACATAACCTAAGGCTTGTAATAAAAACAAGAAATTTCCTGTTGTGAATGGTGTCTATTACTGGGAATCGCACAGCTTGGAAAGAGGGGAAAGCAGACAATATGTAAACAATATTTTTAAAGTATCCTACACATCTGGAACAGCAAGTCTTAAAGGCACAGTGCCAATGGGAAAGATGAAATCATTCTGAGTGAAGATTTAAACTGGAGAAGCTTTCTAGTACAATTCCACGAATCCATGTTTTATTCTTTTCCTTGGTTTTTAAAATGATCCAACAGAATCAAAAAAAAGGGACTAAAACCAGAGACAGGAATGCTTCCTGTGTGATTAAGAAATAGACTTTCTGGAAATTTATTGGGGATCTAGGGATGGTTTCTTCTACACAGTTCTAACAAATCATTTGCAACCATATTTGCACAATTTATTTTTCAAGTTTCCAAGAGAGGAAATTTCTTAGATTTCACCTTAAGATAAGTTCACCCAGCCCAGCACTTACTTCCAAGAGGAAGTGGGTTCCCACAAAATTGTTTAGTTAGGGAAAGGATTTAAAAAGAAAAAATCATTGCAATGAACCACAAATGGCTTGCTGTGCTTTTTTCACCCTCACTGTTTTAAAATGGCAATTTATCTCCACCTTGATTAAATGTTCTTTTGTTCCCTTGCAAACACTTTTTTCTGCTTTTTAGCACTATCATTTACAGCTTTCTACCTTTTCTCTCTCTTAATAATGGATGGTTTCTACTAGCTGCTTTGTGCAGTTTTGTACAATGCTGAATGGGACATGATGCAGAGGTGGTATTCAGCCAGTTCTGACCAGTTAGTGGAAATTTTGAATAGTTTGGAGAACCAGCAAATGCCACCTCTGACTGGCCCCGCCCCCCATCTATTCACTGCCTCCTATTGAGTCCCAGCTGATTGGCTGGGTCTTCTTTGGTTGCCCTGCACAGGAGAACAGAGCTGGAAAGCAGGTTAGGGAGGTGGGGAGGGAACAGGATTTTGCAGTAACCTTCCCCCAGGAGTGAGGAGGGAATAGGAATTTTGCAGTATCTTTCCCCTGCCACGCCCACCAAACCAAACCAAACCACACCCACCAAACCACACCACACCCATCAATCCACACTCACAGAACCAGTAGTCAAAAATTTTGAATCCCACCACTGGATACAATGTGCTCTTCACAATACCTTCCTTTCCATCAGTTTATGTACACACACAAACAGAGCTCAGTTCCTTCCTTCCATGTATCCTTCCCCACACAATTGTTGTTCTTTCCACCAGCTTAGGAGTGTCATCTGATAGGGACTATGAAAAGAACCTGCCTTATAGAATATCATCCCTTTGAACATGAAATTGCCCCTGACCATGAAAAACACAATTTTGCCAGTGGGAATCAGGGAATGTGGCAGAGGCAGCACAGTAGTTGTATTGAATGTTACTATGGAGTCCTTGATGTTCTCTGGGGTTGTTTGTTTGCTTGTAGACATTTCATTAACCAACTAACATCTTCAGTGTTCCACTTAATAAAACATCCATAAGAAAGCAACCAAGCTCATGTTGGAAAAAAAAATCCAGCCTGGTTCCAAGCCGGGAGAGAGTCACTGGAAATGAAATGGAGGCTGGCTGCAGGAATTTTATTTGGATGCCAGAAACTTTAGTGACAGCAGCAGGTTTCTGGGGTGGCTGACCAAATGGGGTTGAGAGTAGGTGGCTTTTATACATTCTTTTGGGCTTTGTGATTGAGATGTCTATTCCTGTGCAACAATATGTCCTTTAATATTTTAATGGCTGTTGCCAGATTCCTATGAGGTCATGTAGGGGTCATGGCTGGTTCTACAGACAGAAGGGGAAATGCAAATCTTAGGTGTTTGTCTGAGCTAATCTTGTCAGTTTTGGTTTGCCTGATTGTGTTGCTTATTTGGAATCTCTTTGCTTATGAATAGATTGGCCCACTCTTTCTGCAAAATCCCCATTCCAAAAGACCAGCCTCTTCAAGCTTCGGTTTCAGGCTGTTTTCCTATGGAAGGAAGACTGAGGCTGCCTTTGTTAATATTTTTTCCCATTCTCCTTTGGGGGAACTATTTTATCCTGCCTCTTTTTAATATTAAGAACAAAGAATATTTTAATCTGGGAGGGGGGCTTCCTACACTCAGGGAGCATCAAGGACCCCACAATCCTCCTCCTCCTCTCATCTCCACTCTGCAAACTCCATTCTTTTCTAGCACTGGTGATGCTACCTAGTTTGGTCAAGAAATGTCTGCAAGAAAACCACCAAGCTCAACGAACTCCAAGGACTCCACACTTCAACTTGGAGTTACAAATATTCTCCTCTATTGAATGTTACTGTTAAATGTGATTTCCTTTGCTACATTTTTTCCTGAATTTTTGTTTTTGTTTTTATGTGCTCTTAATACATTATTACTTAAGACTGCAAAGGGGACATTCGTTTAAAATCTACAGGAGATTCTGCCTTTGCTGAAAAATATTTTTTGTATTATTTTTTATATGCTACTCTTTTTTTTTCAATGTTTTATATTTGTTCGAATTATTTGCAAGTGGCCCAGAGACATATATCCAGCTCTTCTCTTCTTCAATATCCTATCCTGATCTCCATAGTTCACTCTGGTCCCCAATTTCACCCCTTTGGCCTCATAATATTGCATAGAATGCCAAGCACACATGGCAACTTTTCATATTTGCTGCTCAACTATAGAATACTTTTTCCAGATGTTCAGTAAAACTCAAATATCTCCAGGAGAGGACTCACCATGGTTAAAGGGAAAAGACATTTTATAAGCAAGGATTTCACCAAGTTATAATTTCACTTTCACAGATGTTTCACACAATGCCTCCTTTGTAAGAACATAAAGGAGTAACCTGACCCTTACAGATATTTGCAACTGAGCTGGTAGCTATAATGCAGAGAGCTAGTTGCTACTCCAAAAGAAATATTCTGCAAATTTCAACTTTCAACATTCCCTTTAATTGTCTGAATGCTAGAAGATATTTTCATATTGTCATTCAATGATTCCTGATTTTTATATGTGGTGTTTTACAGTAATTAACAATTAATGTTTAATCCTGATGGTTATAGTGAGTCATTCTGAGAATAGTAAGTCACTTTTTTTGCATCACTGTAACTTTGAGTGGTCACTGAGTAAATGATCGTAAGTCAAGGACTATTTCCAATTGAAGTTACAATTGACTGTGATTGATAATCTGAGATTCTTCTTGTTAGAAATTATGTTTATATAAAGCACCACACAGAGCAAATAAGTGGGTACAGTCACCATGTGCTTTACTGTTCAATATTACAGGAAACTCTATTAGAACAAAAGAACAAAGAGTATATACCACAGATCCAAATTTCTAAACACTGGCTGAACAGTAATACATCCCAACAATGAATGCCAACACTTCTGCTTCTACACCTACATGTGTTACAACAGCTTTGTGTCTCAAGAAATAAAATGTTAATTTTAATTTTTTTGCATCAAAAAAAGCAACAAGGACTGTTTATGGCACAGCAGTGCTAACTTGCTCATTGCCCTGGTTGTTGTCCTTTTATCTGCCTAATCTCTAATTTTGACACTTTGCTGTGATAGCCTCACACTTGGAAAAGACAAACAGGAGGGGTTTGCTTGTCCAACAGAAGGAACAGCAGAACATCAGGTTCAAATATGACACACCTAATTGGGAAACAACAGTTAATTATTTAGACACAACAAATCAAAAAGGAATCTAGCCAACATGGTTATTTGGAGTGTGAGACTCCAGTCTGATCAGAATCAGCATGAGAACTGAGGGGTGATTCTAGAAACATCAGTCAATCAAGTTATTTCATAGAAGGTGGGTTTTTATGGCTGCAATTCCACAAGTCCTGGGTAATGCAGCATGAGACAGTGACACACTGCTGGCTGCTTCACACCTAATCTGAAACTGAACTCAGCAACAAATGTCATGTCTTGATCTATTGCCCATTGTTAATGGAAGAGAAGGCCCATAACTGATAGTTGACCATGACAAGATAAAAACAAGTTTGATAATCTTTCTCCTTATTTAAATTATTCACCGTTTTCTGATTTGCAGCTCTCTCTCTATTAGTTCTGCAATGCTAATATTTTCCAGGGCTACGTGTGATAACTCCTTAGTAACCGACATTCAGCAAAAATCCCCAATAGATTTTCCACTAATACATGTGAAACTTGAAAAATTAGAATATCATGCAAAAGTTCATTTATTTCAGTAATGCAACTTAAAAGGTGAAACTAGTATATGAGATAGACTCATTACATACAAAGCAAGATAGTTCAAGCTGTGATTTGTCATAATTGAGATGATGATGGCTTACAGCTCATGAAAACTCCAAATCCACAATCTCAGAAAATTAGAATGTTACATGCAATCAATAAAACAAGGACTGTACATAGAACAATATCGCACCTTTGAAAAGTATAAGCATGCATATGTACTCAGTACTTGGTTTGGGCCCTTTTTGCAGCAATTACTGCCTCAATGCGGCGTGGCATGGAAGCTATCAGTCTGTGGCACTGCTGAGGTGTTATGGAAGACCAGGATGCTTCAATAAGCGGCCTTCAGGTCTTCTGCATTGTTCGGTCTCATGTCTCTCATCTTTCTCTTGGCATAGATTCTCTGTGGGGTTCAGGTCTGGCAAGTTTGCTGGCCAATCAAGCACAGTAATCCCATGGTCATTGAACCAGGTTTTGGTGCTTTTGGCAGCATGGGTAGGTACAAGTCCTGCTGGAAAATGAAGGCAGCATCCCCATAAAGCTTGTCTGTAGAAGGAAGCATGAAGTGCTCCAAAATCTCCTGGTAGACTGCTGCGTTGACCCTAGACTTACTGAAGCACAGTGGACCAACACCAGCAGATGACAAGCTCCCCAAATCAACACAGACTGTGGAAACTTCACACTGGACTTCCAGCATCTTGCAGTGTGTGCCTCTCCATTCTTCCTCCAGACTCTGGGTTCTTAGTTTCCAAATGAGATACAAAAAAGAGGACTTTGGACCACTGAGCAACAGTCCAGTTCTGTTTTTCTTTAGCCCAGGTAAGATGCTTCTGACATTGTTTGTTGTTCAGGAGGGGCTTGACAAGAGGAATACAACATTTGAAGCCCATGTCCAGGATCTGTCTGTGTATAGTGGCTCTTGATACACTGACTCCAGCCTCAATCCACTCCTTGTGAAAGTCCCCAACACTTTTGAATGGCCTTTTCCTGACAATCCTCTCCAGGCTGCGGTCATCCCTGCTGCTTGTGCACCTTTTTCTTCCACACTTTTCCCTTCCACATAACTTTCTATTAATGTGCTTTGATACAGCACTTTGGGAACATCCAGCTTCTTTTGCAATTACCTTTTGAGGCTTTCCCTCCTTATGGAGGGTGTCAATGATGGTTTTCTGAACAACTATCAGGTCAGCAGTCTTTTCCATGATTGTGATTCCTACTGAACCAGACTGAGAGACCATTTAAAGGCTCAGGAACCCTTTGCGGGTGTTCTGGCTTAATTAGCTGATTAGAGTGGAACACTTTGAGCCTAGAATATTGAACCTTTTCACAATATTCTAATTTTCTGAGATTGTGGATTTGTGCTTTCATGAGCTATAAGCCATAATCATCTCAATTATGACACATCACGGCTTGAACTATCTTGCTTTGCATGTAATGAGTCTATCTCATATATTAGGTTCACCTTTTAAGTTGCATTACTGAAATAAATGAACTTTTGCATGATATTCTAATTTTTCGAGTTTCACCTGTATTCCTTTTGTGGTCTTAAAATTCTGCATTTAATGGAATGTCCATTTTAACTGAGTAACAGAGTTGAAAGGAACGTTGGAGGTCTTCTAGTCCAACCCAAGCAGGAGACCCAAGTGAAGCACGCGCCCACTGAACCGGTTATTATATTGGTTGAATCGCACTCCTGGAATCACCTATACCATTTTCCCCATGTCTAAGAAAAAGGAAATTGACTTTTTAAAGAAGAGGTTTGCCACATCAGCTGAGACCTACAGCACCAATCCAATGAGAGGATAAAGAAGAGAAAAGCGCAGGGGTGAGTAGGAGGGCCAATCCTGCACTTTTCTCTTTCTCCTCCCAGCTGATTGTGGGAGGATTTTTTCCCTCCTCTCACCTGATCATCATGAACTACCAGTTCATCCGAACCTGTCTGAACCGGTACCACCACCGTAATGCCACTTCAAGTGTATAATACGTGTTACTATATTAAAAATATTCCCAAATGAACTTAAATGAACCCGCTACCTGATTAATAGAAGGCATGTTAGTCAACTGTTGTTGTTTTTTTTAAAAAAAAACTGGTTAATCTAATTGATTAATGAATTGATATCAAAGAGATCTATATGCAGACAATGAAGGAGACAATGCAGCAGGCAATTTGCTGTTTTCAAGTGGAACTCTTCAAACTTCAAAAGACTGCACATATTAATGTTTTCTCCGTCTGATTTGTCTTCAAAGATTTCAATTAGTCTTGTCTCATAGCGTAAGAGCTATTCTATTGTGCAATGGGGTTTACAAAAGAATCCATGTTAAAATGTCCTGTTAGTAAGGAGGATGCACCATAAGGTGTTTTATAGACAGGAGAAGCAATTTGTTCCTTTCTGTGAAGGTAAACAACATTGGCCAGAGGATCAGGGACTTTGAAAGCCAAGCAGCAGGGCAGATAAAACAACCTCAGCAACTTTCCAAATCAGACAATCAAGATGGGATTACGAATGTGTGAGCATCCATCAATTTCAGACACTCTCAGTTTCTCCTCATCGCAAACAGACGGAGTTTGATTTATTTAACTTCAGCATTTCTGTTTGGATGCACAGTTTTCAGAACAGAATAACAGAGCTGGAAGGGACCTTGTAGGTCATCTAGTCCAACCCCCCAAAAAGCAGGAGACCCTGTACCATTTCTGACAGAGGGCAGTCCAGTCTCTTCTTGAAAGCCTCCAGTGATGAAGCTCCCACAACTTCTGAAGGCAACTTCTGTTCCTTTGGTTGATGGGTCTCACTGTCAGAAAAATTCTCCTTATTTCCAGGTTGAATCAACCTGGCATCTTTTTTTGTTTGCATCTTTTCCTAATGTATACACTTGGAAAGTAATTTCCCTTCATAGGTGGAGGTAAAAGAAACTAAAATAGCTGTATTTTTATGTACAATGAGGTATGTTAAAAATGTTAGGTATATTTATATACATTGAGGCATATTACAACCAAGGGAAAATGCATCTTGGGGTACTATATTCATCAAAGAATGCATTTCTGTAGAGACATTTTCAAAATATTCCTTTTACTTTTAATCATAGGTGTCTTGTATAAGCTATTATGTTATCACATGTTCCATAATATAAACAATATCATCTGTGTAATATAAATTGAGTAACTTGTATCATTTTCATGTTGCACAGCACACACAATCTCACTTCCCCAGTTTACTTTAAGGGTGCCCTTGTTACTAATATTCAAAAATTCTAATCTATTTGGTCACATTCCCTTTTAAATTATTGATTGCTTTAAACAGTGTAAACAGCCCAGGATGTTTGGAGTCAGTTGGACTCAAAATCAAATAAATTAGTAAAAATAACTATCCGACCAATTATTGGCTCATGTATTAATCTAAACATACAAAATTGCATGTATATGGATTCAGATACACACTCAATGACTTTCTTCTGATCCACCGCTGAAATATGTAAGACAGGGATGGGGAACGATGGCCCTTTTATGATTTGTGCACTTCAACTCCCAGAATTCCTGAGCCAGCATGAGGAACTGTGGTCCTTTTATGTCTTGTGGACTTCAATTCCCAGAGTTCTTGAGCCATCCATCCATAAGAGGACACATCTATCATGATATTAGGAAGAAACAGTATGACCTCTTTCCAACCACATTAAAATAGCAACCACAGTCTCCTTATTTTACCCCAAAACAAGTAAATCCATGATGGTCAGTCCCAAAGGAGATCAACCCTGACTGTTCCTTAGAAGGCCAGATCTTGAAGATGAAACTCAAAGACTTTGGCCACCTCATGAGAAGGAAGGACTCGCTGGAGAAGAGCTGAATGCTGGGAAAGACTAAGGGCAATAGAAGAAGAAGGGGATGGCAGAGAATGAGGTGGCCATTGAAGCAGTAAGTGTGAGCTTAAATGGACTCCAGAAGATGGTAGAGGACAGGAAGGCCTGGAGGAACATTGTCCTTGGGGTCACGATCAGTCAGACACGACTTTGTAACTAACAAAAACAATATGTTAATAGCATCCAAGCTTATCTTGGAAACTTATTAAACAGAGATCCCACCTAGAACTAAGATAAATTTCCTGATAGAAGAATCAGTCAGTGTAATGGCGTGCCTCCAGAAATTGTGGGAGCTCCATCACTGGAAGTTCTCAAAAAAGAGATTAGATGGCCATTTGTCCAGAGTGGAATAGGGTCTCCTGCTTGATCAGGGGATTGAATTAGAAGACGTCTTAGGTCCCTTCCAATTCTATTTTTTCTGTTATCTATAGATAAGCAGTCTAACAGAAGGCAGCCTTCTGAGTAGGAAGCCAACTGAAACCAACTTCAATGAATTTATGTTCGAGGGCAATGGAAACATTTTTTGGGGGTTACTAGAAAGCATCTTCTTAGAAAAGAGAAGAGTGTTCAATTGGTTGGTTCTGAAAGAGTTTTTATTTATTTTTTTTTCTTTTTCTGGATAGCTTTTAACTGATACAATAGAATATAGGAATGATTTATTTCAACTGGTACAGTGGAGTGATAGATGGTAAGTTGGATCTGGATGTTACAGCACAATTTTAAAATGATGGTTTACTGAAGATGGAAAGAGAGAATTAAATTTCAGCCACAAGAACTCTGGTTGAATGTATTCTCCTTTTCAGACATACTTGTCTTTCTACCTGACATACCTGAGCAGTCTTTACCTCTGATTGAAAATTACTTCTACTAAAAAGACAAGGAACAAAGTTGACTTGTGGGATAGATTACCCTAGCTCTAACTGGTAACTTATTTTGCTTCTGCAGTGTTCATACATGTGCCTGGGCATCAGAGGTGGTATTCAGCTGATTCGGACCAATTCTGGTGTACTGGTAGCGGAAATTGCACAAAGCACACATGCATAGAACCACATGTAGAACCAGTGGGAAACAATTTGGAAACCCACCATATGGGCTGCAACCGGTTTTACAACCGGTTCTGTGAGCGCAAGCTTCATGCACGCAGCATTCAATGAACACCAATAAACACCAATATGAACCTCTCCAGTTCACCTTCTAGCCTTCCCCATTAAGTAGAACAGCTGAGGTGAGGTAATCCACTTTGCCATGTGAATCAGCTGAGCTGCAAAAGAAGGAAATGTAAGACAGGATAGAGTGGAGATGAGTGGCATGGCCAGCTGATGGTCGTTCATACTGGTTCACTAGAACCAGTCCAAACTGGCTGCAGCCCACCACTGCATGTATGCCTGTCTTTGTGTAGGTGTTTATTTCAAGACAGCAACCTTCTTCCTTGGTCCAAGTAACCTTTATAAAAGCCTAAGACATGTGATATGAATATGGAAAGCATTCTGATGGAAAGACGCTAGATGCATGCTACCTGAGCCTCTGGAAATTTGTAGTTTTAGAAGTTGTGGACTAGGAGGTCTCGAGTTTCAGGTTAATTTTCAGAAGGCCACTCCTTTAGAATCCACTAAGCTGGTGAACCTGATGGTCAGCAGCTGTTCTATCCCTCTTGAGTGGACTCCTTCTTCTTGTTCAGTGATTAAGTCCGTGCCTTCTGTTACAGTTTACCTAGAATAATGATAATGAGACAGAAGGCTAGAGCCTTGCCATCACTGAGAACCTGATGGCTGCATAATTACTGGTATGTACTTTAGATCTGCCATCCAATATAATAAGAAGCCATGGCTTAAATTAGCAAATACTGCCTAATTAAGACCAAGTTAAAAATAAGGGGCATGTGCTTTTCCAGGCTTAGTAATAAATATATGTGTTCCATTGGAAAGACTATTCTTTACTTTCTATCCTTTGGATTATGATATGTGAATTGGTTCAGCTAGAATAGTTTTAAAACTATCAGAAGGCTTAGTTGTCCTGCTTATAAGAATAGAAAAGAAAATAAGAATGGAATGGAATAGAAAATATGGAATGGAGTGGAGTGGAATGGAGTGGAGGGGTGTGGTGTGGTGTGGATTGGAGTGGAGTGGAGTGCAGTAGAGTAGAGTAGAGTAGAGTAGGGTAGGGTAGGGTAGAGTAGGGTAGAGTAGGATAGGATAGAATAGAATAGAATAGAATAGAATAGAATAGAATAACTTTATTTGGCCAAGTGTGATTAGTCACACAAGGAATTTGCCTCTAGTGCAGAAGCTCTCAGTGTACAAAGCAATGAAGTAATAATAATCATAATAATTATATCAATAAGAGGGGGTAGTAGTGAAGATGAAAGGGATAGTAATAATGCTACAGCCATACTACATGAGTAAATATACTTGGACATAGGACAGTACTGTGAGGATCTAGTGTTCAGCAGAGTAATGGTGGTGGTGGGAACTACCTTTGCTCTCCAGTTATTTTGGCATACAATGCCCTTTAGTGCCATCCTGAGGGGAGGAGTTGAAACAGGCTATGTCTCATATATATATATATGTCTGGCATTCAGCTTTGTTCGGGTATTTTCCCACGTCATAGTAGTGGTGCTTTTAAAGTTGTAGCAACGTTTCAGCAGAATCTCATCTGCCATCATCAGGCTTCTGTATAGTGTTTGTCTGTGAGTTAGACTTTTACAGTGGTTTCAGATTTAAATTTGGGGCAGCCTATTGCTGTGACAGAATGCTTTTTTCTTCATCCTGATTGGTTGAGAGTCTTGGTCTGTGTTTATTGGTCTTGGAGTTTGCTGTGTTCTGCTACTAATATCTTCTGTCTGTTTTTTTGGCTCTTTTTGTATCTTGATTGGCTGGCAACATTGTGTTACTTTATTGGAGGCCTTTAGTGCAGCTAGGCTTCGGGTAAATGGATGGCTATCATTAGTTATAGGAAGCTGGGTTTCATCTGGGTGCCTGGTTGGGGTGTGTTTGAGCTGGAGGTATCAGGGGGGATCTGTTTGTGCCCAGGTGTTTGCCTGGCTTGTGGTGTGGAGATTTTTTTGTTTGTGAGTGCAGGCTTCCAAATGATTGACAGCCTGGTAGAATCATCTCTTCTGTTCATGCTTTCTGGTCTTTTTTCAATCTCTATGGCTTCTCTGATGATTCTGTGGCTGGGATTTTCTATAGTGGCTAGGGTTTTGGTGCCATTGAAGTTGATGTTATGACCTGTGGCTTCCATGTGTTGGACTAGTGAGGAAGTGTGTTCCAGCTTTTTGACTGCATTTTTGTGTTCATCCAGGCGGGTGCTTATTTTTCTATTGGTCTGTCCAATGTATGTGGCCGGGCATGATGCACAGGGGACTTCATATATGCCTTGGTTTTCCAGGTCAATTTTGTCTTTAGGGTTCCTGAGGATGGCTGCTATTTTTCTGTCTGTTTTGAAGGCAGTCTTGATGTGGTGTCTGTATAGAATCTTATTAATTTTGTCTGTAGTGCCTCTTATGTAGGGCAGGACAGCTGTTCCACCAGATCCAAAATAAAAGCCTCCCCCATCAGTGAAGAAATCCAGCAAAGAATCATACCCAGAGAGAAATCATCCAGATGCCCTAAACTTTATGGTCTCCCCAAGATACACAAAGAAGGAACCCCACTTAGACCAATAGTCAGCTCCATAGGCTCACCTCTACAAAACCTAGCCAAATTTCTCGCCAAACAACTACAGCCCTATGCAGAATCCATCAACTCACACGTAAAAAACTCATTCCAGTTCATTGAGATCATAAAGAAACAAAACTTACAACCCAGTGACCTACTAGTGAGCTTCGATGTCATATCCCTCTTCGTCCAAGTGCCAATAAAAGAAGCCTTGACAGCCATCCAAAACAAATACAACCCCCCCAAGCACATCCTAGATCTGACCAACTGCCTATCCAATACATACTTCACCTACAACGGACAAAAATACAAACAAATAGAAGGAGCACCCATGGGATCACCCCTCTCACCTGTCATTGCTAACCTCTACATGGAACACTTTGAAACACAAGCTCTAGAAAAATATCATCACAAACCCAAACTCTGGCTCAGATACGTAGATGACACCTTCATAATCTGGCCACACGGGAAAGAAAAACTGAACAACTTCCTCACACACCTCAACAGCCTACACCCCAAAATACAATTCACCATGGAAACAGAAGCGAACAACCAACTCCCCTTCCTAGATTTCTTGGTATACAAAAAATCCAATGGCTCCCTAGGACACACCATCTACCAGAAGAAAACATATACAAATCGCTATCTACACGCACTCTCATACCACCATCCAGCACAGATCAATTCCGTAGCCGAGACACTCATCTCCAGAACAAAATGCTTAGCCGACGAACAACACCTAGAGACCGAACTACACACTCTCACCGGCGTGCTGAAAGCCAATGGATTCCAAAGAAAGAAGATCACCCACCTAATCCAAAAAGAAACCCCAATCAAAATCCAAGACAGAGAACAAGAGAATGGCAAAGCCCTCCTTCCATATATAAAAGGCACTACAGACAAAATCAGCAAGATCCTCCAAAAAAAACAACATTAAGACAGCATTCTGCACAAACAGAAAGATATCCACCATCCTAAGAAACCCTAAGGACAAAATCGAGTTAGAAAATCAAGGAGCATACGAAATCCCTTGCACTGCCTGCCCCACCACATACATTGGACAAACTAACAGAAGAATAAGTGCACGCATTGAAGAACATAAGAACTCAATCAAAAAGGAAGAACTGACCTCTTCCCTGGTCCAACACCTCAAAGCCACAGGACATGAAATTGACTTTAAAAATACCAGAACTATCGCCAAAACTGAACACTTCAGCAGCAGAATAATCAGAGAAGCCATAGAGATAGAAAAACGCCCACACAGCATGAATAAACGAGATGATACCTCCCACCTACCAGCAATTTGGAAACCCGCCCTCATGAACAGATGAGTACCTAACATGAAGAATGACACCAGACCCATACCCCTGAGAGCCACACAAGATGCCACCACCACACTTCCACGGAGAAAGCAGACTCACACCCACACAGAAGATGAAACATGACCACGGACCAGAAGCCGCACTGCAGCTGCGTCACTACCCACTTCAAATCCCTCTGAACCATACATGAAGCAAACTGACCCCCACCATGAAGATGCAGCATGACCACGAACTCGAAGCCAAACAGCAAGATCACAGCTCACCAGCTCAAATCCCCCAGCAACTAAGACTAACCAGAGCACAACCAAGCCCCCACCTGAACAGAACATGCCTCCAGCCAATCAGAACACAGCCAACCCTCCAACCAATCAGAACACAGCCAAAGACCCAACCAATGAGAACACACCCCCACCCAATCAGAACACAGCCAAGCCCCCACCCAATCAAGTCACACCCCCACTAGCAGTTAAAAGGAAGAAGCAGTTGTAGTGGTGGTTTTAAAGTTGTAGCAACATTTCAGCACTTTAAACAACTTTAACAACTTCAACAACTTTAAAAGCACCACTACTATGATGTGGGAAAATACCTGAACAAAGCTGAATGCCATACATGTAAGTACCCACGAAAACTTAAGAACACACACACACACACACACACACACACACACACATATATATATATTTGATTATTCAGATTTTCTCCCATGTAAAATTGGAAGTATTTTGGTGACGTTTCGACGAAATCTCATTCTCATCTTCAGGCTTGTGTCTTTGGCTTTGTGCTTCTTGGAGTAATGTGAGTTTGCAGCTGTTTTTTAACTGCCAGTGGAAGTGTGACTTGACTGGGTGGGGGCTTGACTGTGTTTGTGTTCTTATTGGTTGGTTATTATACTTCTTGGTTTTCTAACTCAATTCTGTCTTTAAGGCATCTTAGGATGGTGGATATTTTTGAGGTGTAGGCTGTTGAGGTGTGTGAGGAAGAATGAGCTTCTTATGTGTGAGTTCCACTCATTCCAGTTAATGAGATCATAAAGAAACAAAACTTACAGCCCAGCGACCTACTAGTGAGCTTCGATGTCATATCCCTCTTTACCCAAGTGCCTATAAAACAAGCCTTGACAACCATCCAAAACAAATACAACCCCCTCAAGCACATCCTAGATCTGACCAACCACTGCCTATCCAATACATACTTCATCTACAACGGACATAAATACAAACAAATAGAAGGAGCATCCATGGGATTACCCCTCTCACCTGTCATCGCAAAATTCTACATGGAACACTTTGAAACACAACAGCCTATGCCTCAAAAATATCCACCATCCTAAGATACCCTAAAGACAGAATCGAGTTAGAAAACCAAGGAGTATACGAAATCCCATGCACCGCCTGTTCCAACATATACATCGGACAAACCAACAAAAGAATAAGTGCACACAATGAAGAACACAAGAACTCAATCAAAAAAGAAGAACCGACCTCTTTCCTGGTCCAGCACCTCAACGCCACAGGACATGAGATTGACTTTAAAAATACCAGAACTATCACCAAAACTCAACACTTCAGCAGCAGAATAATCAGAGAAGCCATAGAGACCGAAAAACACCCACACAGCATGAATAAATGAGATGATACCTCCCGTCTACCAGCCATTTGGAAACCCACCCTCATGAACAAATGAGTCCCTAACATGAAGAATGACACCAGACCCACACCCATGAAGGCCACACAAGATGCTACCACCACACTTCCACGTAGAAAGCAGATTCACACTCACACAGATGATGAGACACGACCACGGACCAGAAGCCGCACCGCAGCTGCATCACTACCTGCTTCAAACCCCTCTGAGCCATACATGAAGTGAACTGACCCCCACCATGAAGATGCGGCACGACCACGAACGTGAAGCCAAACAACAGGATCACAGCTCACCAGCTCAAATCCCCCAATAATTAAGACTAGCCTGAACACAGCCAAGCCCCCACCTGAACAGAACACCCCCCCCAGCCAATCAGAACACAGCCAACCCCCCAACCAATCAGATCATACCCAGGCCCCCAACCAATAAGAACACACCCCCAGCCAATCAGAATACAGCCAAGCCCCCATCCAATCAAGTCGCACTCCCACTGGCAGTTAAAAGAAAAAACAGCTGCAAGCTCACATTACTCCAAGAGGCACAAAGCCGAAGATACAAGCCTGAAGATGACGAATGATCACCAAAATACTTCCAATTTTACATATATATATATATATGTGGCTTGGACCTATTAAAAAAAAACGTCAATTTAACATGAGGAATCGTAGCTTCAAAAGATTTCTGGAAACTCACAATGTTCCACTTGCAGAGACCACCCAGTGTGTTTCTGAGGGATTTACAACTCTAACCTTGTTTTCTTTGACTGGGCCTCCACCAAGGTATTTAATTTCGACAGGTCTCCCTTTCAGGTTATAATGAATAATTCAACCATTGGGGTGTAGAAAGATCGCATCAGTTCCCATAATTATGGACAGATAAAACTTCTCTTGTATTTGTAATGGAAGTAAGTTTTTGGGACTCCCCCTCCAAGGGAGGGGGGAGGGAGGGAGAGAGAGAGGGAGAGAGAGAGAGAGAGAGAGAGAGAGCAAGCAGTAATTCATGCAGAAGTACACAAAATGAGTTCAAACTCTGAATCTGCCTTCAGTTTTAATTCATTAAAGGTGATTGGGAAAACACAAGGGAGAAAAGAGCAAGACACACAATACTTCTGATAATTAAATATGACACCCTTTCCTTTAGTGTAAGAGAAAAATCATGGCCTGGGGAGTGAGGGGTAGACAACTCCTCTGAGGAGAAATGGAAGCCTGACAGGGTCATAAAGGCAAATTCTATTAGGCCACCAAAATAGCCCACCCAGAGAGTGGCTTTGGCAAAGGGAAGAATGATTCACAGCTTTGCAATTCCTGATATATATATATTTTACATTTTCCCAGAAAAGGAGAGGAAGGAGAGACAAAGAATGAAAGACAAAAAAGGAGATAACCTAAGAAAGGAAATTAATGTTATATCTGTTGGTCTGGTCGGCTATTTTTTGATTGCCTGTCTGGTTGTCCGTCCATCCATCCATCCATGTGAGTTAACTTAGGATAAAGGTTAAAGTGCTGGAGTAGCAACTGGAAAACCATTTCTTCTAATTCTCTCTTTATACCCTTAGGTATAAAGCTGGTAGGACGACTTTGGGATAAATCTTTCCTAACCCAACCAACATTACAGGATTGTTGTTGTACTGAAAATAGAAGGTAGAAACATGATGTATGCTGACTTGAATTACATAAAACAAAGAAAGGATATAGTGCAAATTGATTATCTATCTATGTACAGTATCTATGTATCTGTCAATCATCTATATCTATCTATCTATCTATCTATCTATCTATCTATCTATCTATCTATCCTCTCCCTCTCCCTCCCTCCCTCCCTCCCCTCTCTGTCTCTGTCTCTGTCTCTGTCTCTCTCTCTCACTCTCTCTTTCTTTTTCATCATTTTATCTATCATCTATTTTCCAAAGCACCTGAAGGCAGGACAAGAAGCAATGGATGGAAACTAAATCAAGGAGAGAAGTAACCTAGAACTAAGGAGAAATTTCCTGACTGTGAGAACAATTAATTAGTGGAACAACTTGCCTCCAGAAGTTGTGAATGCCCCAACACTGGAATTTTTAAAAAAGATGTTGGATAACCATTTGTCTGAAGTGGTGTAGGGTTTCCTGCCTAGGCAGGGGGTTGGACTAGAACAGGGGTTGCCAACCTTTTGGATCTTAGGGACCACCAAACTCATAATTTTAGATCCCAGAGACCACTAACTGGTTCTGTGGGCATGGCCTAATTTGTAGGTGTGGCTTGGTGGTCATGTGACTGGCTGGGCATGGCTTGTATGTAAATATTATAAATATTTATATAAATATTGATTTTTTTTATAAAAAAGAACAACTTTTACCCAAAATCAGGCAAAGCAGACAGATTGAGTTGCTCACAGAATCATTCAGCGATCTATCTATCTGCCATCTCAAATTTGCTTGCCGTGAGTCTGCACTGAATTTGCTTGCAAGCAAACGTTCAGTCCTAAGGGAGGTTCGGCTGTGCTGAGCCAAAGATCTAAAGACTAGCTAGAAAGCAAGAAATCCAACCATAGATCTCTCGGCACAGCAGAACAGATGATGGTCGGAAAAACGAAAAATAGCAATTTAGCAGGCAAGTTTACTGGGTAAAGAGTGAGTGGGCGGGGAGGGTTCCCGCGGGCCATGTGGGCAGCACAGCCTTGTGTTTCTGCACAGCCTGGATTAATTGCTTTGGGGTGGGCTGCTCTGGGGGTGAGATTTCTCTGCGGCCCACCAAAATTTTCTCACAGCCCACCAGTGGGCGGCGGCCCACTGATTGGCGACTGCTGGACTAGAAGACCTCCAAGGTCCCTTCTGACTCTGTAATTCTGTTATTCACTGAAAGGTAAGTAAGGTATGAGACTGACTGAGACTGACCATCCCAGAGGGCAGGAGATGGCTGCAGGAAGAAGAACATTTAGGTAAGGAGGTCCCTGCATCCAGAATTTGCAAGGGTTTCATGGTGAAGTCTTTCCATTGTTTAATCCTTCCTGAGGGAACATGGCACAGACTTCTCCATTACCTCTTCTTCCCAACAGCTGCAGCCCTCTGCCAGCTTTAGATGCTTCAGGGTATTCAAGGACAGTCAATCTTACTTGTCCTCTATTGACTCTGGCCTCTTAGAAAACTGCCAACAAACACAAGGAGAAGCCTACGTTTCCCCCACACACCCTGACTTTGTGGTGCATGGAAGTCTGAGAACATAATGTATCTTTTCTTCTTCGTCCTCCCATCCTTTCATGGTCAAAGAGCTGAGTCACTGATATTAAATGTACAAAAACATCACTGATTCAATGGAGAGGAAGATTCCAGAACCGGATTTTTCTCTCTCCCTCTAGTTGTTTCAGGAATGTGAGTAGACCAGCAAAGATAATCTCTTTCAAATGCTCTTTAAGCACCCTCTGCTCCTGCAAACCCATCTTGCAGTCAGAGCTGCTGTGGAGAGATCGAGAACTGGCTTAGTCTACCTTTTCCTTGACCTTCTCATGCACTTTCAGCAGACACATATAATCCTACAAAAGAGGAAAATAAGATACCTCTGAAATGGAAGCAAAATAGTTGCAGGAATTGGGTATGTCTGATTGAATGAAATGAAGGACCAGGGGTGACATGATAGCACTGTTCCAATATCTCTGGAGTTGCCCCAAAGAAGAGGGAGTCAAGCTATTCTCCAAAGCACCTGAAGGCAGGACAAGAAGCAACGGATGGAAACGAACCAAGGAGAGAAGCAATGTAGAACTCAGGAGAAATTTCCTGAACGAACAACTAACCAGTGGAACAACTTATCTGCAGAAGTCACTGAAGGCTTTTAAGAAGAGATTGGACAGCCATTTGTCTGAAATGGTACAGGTTCTCCTATTTGAATAGGCGCTTGGAATAGAAGACCTCCAAGGTCCCTTTCAACTGTTATTCTGTAGTTGGGGCATGTCAAATTTTTCTGCTTTCAATTTCCAAAAATTAGGAGTGCTCAAAAGTTGTCCTGCCCTGTCTGGTGCTTTGGAATATAAATTGACCCCCTCTTCTTTGTGGCAACCCCTCAAATATTGGAAGACTGCTATCATGTCAACCCTAGTCCTTCTTTTCTCCAGACTGGCGTACCCAAATCTTGCAACCGTTCTTCTATGTTTTTATCTCCAGGCCTTTAATCATCTTAGTTGCTCTTCACAAGGCGGACTTAGACCTCATCTCTACGTGCAGAATCCGCTGTGACAACATTCCTTCCATCTGAACTGTATTGTTAAGACATTATTTCTCAGCTTAATTAGACGTCCATGTAACCGTCAAGCCCATTTGCTTAAGTACATCTTGGATCCTTCAAGAGATGCATATATGGAGATAATGACAGTAAATTAGCTTTGCATACTGTGCCACTCAGTTTGAGCCTGGTGTCTGTTCTCCTTCACCCAATTGGGTACCAGTTGCCACATGCCTTGTACTTGAACAGGGTCAGCTAATATGCAATCTAATCAGAATAGAGCTGGAAGGGACTTTGGAGGTCTTCTAGTTCAGCCCTCTGCTCAAGCAGGAGATCCTATACCATTTCAGATAAGTGATTGTGTCCAGTGTCTTCTTAAAAACCTCCAGTGATGGAGCACCCACAACTTCTTTTTTTAAAAAAAAAAATTATAAATTTTATTAATTACACATTAAAACATTGGACACAGCATAACCATCCTGACATCATCTTTTCCTTACATACTAAAATATACGATAGTTATCATATGTACACTGTTACCTTTGTACAATTGGTCTATCCAGTATGCACATTTATAAAGACATCATAATCTCATCTGTATTGATTTTTAACTTTTGTCTTATCTGATTATATTCTGTTGTGATCTCCATTCCTACCCCACTCCTGGGGGAAGATTACTGCAAAATCCCATTCCCTCCCCACCCCGCTAACCTGCTTTCCAGCTCCGTTCTGCTATTCAGGGCAACTAAAGAAGACCCAGCCAATCAGCTGGGACTCAATGGGAAGCAGAGAATAGATGGGAGTGGGGCCAGTCAGAGGTGGCATTTGCCAGTTCTCTGAACTGCTCAAAATTTCTGCTACTGGCTCTCCAGAACTGGTCAGAACCTGCTGAATATCACCTCTGATGCAATGATTCACTAAAATCAATGGGATGCAAAAATCTAAGACAAGAATCTTTTCTTTCCTCCTGACTATTTTGCTTCCTCATTTTGGAGCAAATGTCCTTCTCAACGAACAATCAGAGTCACAGTGCCACTTTCTGGGGTGTGTGTGTGTGGCTTGATTTCTCCCAGGGTTCATAAATCTCACCACGGGTAAGAACCTTCCATCATTTTGCATGGCACAGCAGCCCAGGGAAAACTGGAAACGCATGGTGCATAATTTATGCTTGGGCTCTTAAGCTCTGTGGCGATCTTTGGGGGAATGTTCAAATCTTGCTTTTTTTTTTCCCTTCAATGCTGCATTTTGACCGGTGGAGCTGGAAGACATCTGGAGAAGGTCACCTCTGTGCTCCAAGCCTGTCTTTGTAACTCCAGATCTCTAAAGAACAAACAGTGCTCATCCAAATTGGCCAAGGGGGTTGGGAGCAGTTTGGAGTTTGGAAGGAGCTGAAAACAGCTTGCTGGAGATGAATTTAGTAACAGGATGCAGAGCACAGCAGGTGCCAGTGCATTATGAAACCAGCAAACCACCAGTCTAATGCTTTCCCTTGTCCTCCTCATATCTTCCAGCTTCAATAAACTAAACCTCAGCATGATCATTGCATAACCGTCTCAATCTCCTCTGATTTCCTTCATCCCTAAATAAATAAATAAAGCCTTGTTTATTCATGAGAGGGAAGATGTACAGGACTCACTAAAACGTTCAGACAAAAGGGTGAGTTCATCCTTTCCTTGCGGTCTAACAAAGGATCTCAATCAAGAAGGGTGAAAATGTTTCTCTGTCTCTGTCACCCTCTCTCTCTCTCTCTCTCTTTTAAATGGGTGGTGTTCATTGGCTGAGTCACAGCAATAGAGTTTATTCAGAAGTCAGTCCCACCGAAATAAATTAGACTTCCTCCCAGCAGGCATGGCTGTGCAGAGCACAAAATGGCAGCCAAGACTGTCGAGTTGTCAGCTATCCTTTTGACACTGCAGAAACCCCCACTTAGTTGCTTCTATTAGCTGGCTTAGAACTGCTAATTTAGTGGACCTGTTCTTTGTGATCCAATTTGAAATTGGATACGTTACATCCAGGGGTGGGATTCAAATTTCTTAACAACCAGCTCTGTGGGTGTGACCTAATTTGTAGGTGTGGCTTGGTGGTCATGTGACTGGGTGGGTGTGTCTTGCTGACTGCTTGTATGTAAATATTATAAATATTGATGTAAATATTGATTTTTTTTATTAAAAAAGAGCAACTTTTACCCAAAAGCAGGCAAAGCAGGCAGGCAGATTGAGTTGCTCACAGAATCACAGATTCAATTAGAGATCTATCTATCTCCAATCTGCTACCTGAGTCTGTCACATAAAATTTGCTTGCAAACAAACTCACAAAATTAACTCACAACACACCATCAGCTATCTGAGTCTGACTCTTCAATGAAAAGGAGAAGCTTCAGTCCTAAGGAAGTTTCGGCTCTGCTTTTAGATTAGCTAAAAAGCAAGAAAACCAAGGATTTCCTGCTTTCTAGCTAATCTAAATCTCCTGGCAGAGCAGAACAGCTGATGGTTGAGGGGAAAAGAAAGGAAAACTAGCAACTTACCAAACCAGACAAGTTGGGTGGCTCATATGCCAAGTAAGGAGTGAGTGAGTGGGGAGGGGCCAGTCAGTGGAACGATTTGCCGGTTCTCCGAACTATGCGTGTGTGCAGCGTTTGCAAGAAATCAGCTGTGCCACCTGGACAGCTGACAAGTGCTGCGCTCAGGTGCGCAGTGTTTGAAAATCTTGTTTCCTGCTTTTTCAACATCAGCTGTGCCTCACAAAGCACCTGAGGAGGGAAAAGCAGGGATTAAAGGACAGCCTAGAGCCCAGGCAGGTGGGTGGGCCAAACACCGAACTGATTCAGTGTCAGCTGCTCTTCACAGCTACTAGTTCTATAGAACTGGGCCGAACCGGTAGCATCCCACTCCTGGTTACATCCTTTTCCACCCCAGCATAAAGTCAGGATGTGTGGCAATGGGTGCAGAAGGGGCTGTGATGACTCCAGCGCCATTCAAATTAAAGCCACATCTTTTCAAATCCAAAGTTTGATTCCCGATATCCCTGCTTTGGGAATACCATTCCTTAAAAAATTACAAAACTTTAGAAGGAGCTTTCAAGGTATTTTAAAACAGCTGGGGATGTTGTTTCATCCATTGACCATGTGCACAGCCAGAAACCAGGTTATTATGCTTCTGAAGCTACAACCAGGGGGTGGGCTGCTACCAGTCCTCAGTGGTTTGGATGAACCTGATGTTAATTTTACATCTAGTTCATTGAACTGGTAGTTGTAATGACTGTCTGGCCACACCCATCCCACCCTGCGCCTCTCAGGAGTCTCCACATTGTTTTGGATCCCAGGTAAGTTCAGGGGCTGTGCAGAGGCTCAGGGAGGTTGAAAAGCAGGCCTCCCAGAGCATCCAGAGCCTGGGGAGGGCAAAAATGCCCTCCGACCCTGGTGCAGGAGGCTGACTAAGCCACGCCCACCCAGCAACTAGGCAGAGAACTGGTTGCTAAATCTTTTGAAGCCCACCCCTGGCTATAACATATTTTTTCCCTTGGAGTCCATTTTGTTGGACACCTGGCCACAACCTGGAAAAGTCCCTGCAGTTTTCTTGGCAAGGTATTTCTCAGGAGTGGTTTGTTCATGCCTGCTTCCTAGGGCTGAGAAGATGGTGTGACTGGCCCAAGGTCACCTATCTGTCTCTGTGCCTAAGACAGGACTACAACACACAGTGCCCCAGCTTCTGGCTTGGCACCTTAACCACTAGACCAGGGGTCAGCAACCTTAAGCACTCAAAGAGCCACAAAGGTCCTAACAGAAACCCCCCATTCAATTCTGGAACTGGCCAGAAGTCCAGTTCCCCCACCATAGAGTCTCTTCCTAACACAGTGTCCTTTTTCCTCTACTTGTCCTAACCAAAAGCCCAATCGTGGAGCTGACCAGAAGTCCAGTTCCCCCTCCATAGAGTCTCCTCCTAGCACGGGATACCTTTTCCTCTACCTGTCCTAACTAAAAGCCCTATCAATTTTGGAATCAACCAGAAGTCCAGTTTCCTCACCATAGAGTCTCCCCCTAGCACAGCATTCTTTTTCCTCTACCTGTCCTAACCGAAAGCCCTATCAATTGTGGAATCAACCAGAAGTCCAGTTTCCTCACCATAGAGTCTCCCCCTAGCACAGCATTCTTTTTCCTCTACCTGTCCTAACCGAAAGCCCTATCAATTGTGGAATCAACCAGAAGTCCAGTTTCCTCACCATAGAGTCTCCTCCTAGCGCAGCATTCTTTTTCCTCTACCTGTCCTAACCGAAAGCCCTATCAATTGTGGAGTCAAACAGCAACAGGGAGCTGCAGCAGAGGGATGAAAGAGCCACACGCGGCTCCAGAGCCGCAGGTTGCTGACCTCTGCACTAGACCAAGCTGGCTCTCAACAAATAATGATAAGCCATAAAAAATACAACAGGGCAGAACAGAGTAGAATGTTCTTGGTCATTTCTACTGAAGCCGCACATGGCGGTATTTCCAGTGGAATGCAATGAAAACCTTTCTCATAAAATATTTAAAGTGGTGATTTGCCGGCTTCAGTATTATCACTTATGAAACCTGGGTCTGAGCGTTAAGACTGTTGCTGTGGTTATTAAACTTTGGAGCTCTCTTGGAGCCCTTAATTATATTTGACTGTACGAAATACTTTTGCTGCATTTAAATGCTTTTTCCTCCCTTCCTTTTGAGGTGAGGGGGAGGATAAATTGCTTTGCATTGGGGTGCTGAGCTCTTGCTCTTGCTTATTAAGTGCCCACAAAGCCTCCAAAAATTTCCACATCACTGCCGGAAAAAGGAGCAAGCCAGAGCAGTTGTGTACCGAAGGGATCTCTTGCAGAAACACACGTTAAAGTTGCTGCATTTATGAATAAAGTCGAGCATTATCATTTTTAATAGGAATTAAAACAGCTAGAGGGAGGAAGAGGGCAGCACTGTGATCAGTGCAAAGGAAAACACTCTAACCATTTTAATTAACTGTATTGTAATAGCTTTGGTTATAATTGAATAATTTAAATACCAAGGGGAAACACTTAAATCTCCTAAAAGCTTTCTTTTTATTTACATTTTAAATACCGGTCTTGGAGAGTGAATGATAGAGGAAGGGCTGGGGAGGAGATGAAGGGGAGGACAGAGATGCAAAAAGGCTGCTTCTTCTTCTTCTTCTTTTTTCTTCCTTGCAGCTGCCAGACTAAAACTGGAAGTATTTATGGGATTTATGGGATTTTAGTCACTGCTTTACAGAGCTCTAGACTGAACCTGGAAAAAAAATTCCCTCCCTTCTCTTTTTCATGCAGAAAATATTACACAATCTTGCGGCGCTATTACCCTTGACTTCTCTAGTCATAAAAATTGCAGGAAAAGTGTAAATTGGGTGGCAAGAATCATCTATAATCCGTTCCTCACTTCAGCACCAAAACAAGAAATTAAAAAAGAGTGGCATGGCGACAGCACATCAACACACATACACAAAGAGACACACACACAGAGAGACACATGGCTGTGTAGCCTGGCTGTGGATGCTGCAGGCCTTCTGAAATTTCTCAGCGTCTCTTACTCCATTTATATTTACTGTCAGCATTCCAACTAACAAACTCCAAACCAATAAACTCCAAGACAAGCATTTTCTCAAAGGTTCATTTTATTAGAGTTGTTATATTGGCACATCTGGGAAAATCTGAATCTGAGAGTTTGGGGTTTTCTCTTTCCAAAAGAAATTCAAAGATCTCTCCCCTGCACCTACCAGTCCATCACATGTTCCAATCACCATCCCTCCAACCACTCTATCATGCCCCTGGTGGAGACTGACTCTGAGGGAGAGGAGGAACAGCCGATAGGGAGTGAAGGTGTGGCTCCGGAGGTTATGGAGAAGGCTGGGGAAGGGCAGAGCCAGCTGAGCTGTCAGAGGAGGACCCAGGCCCATCCCCCCTCCATCCTAGGTCATGCAGGGAGGAGAGGATAAGGGAGAGACATGGTCTACTCTGGAGGAAAGGGCCCTGTTCCTCTTCATGGGCTGCAGTTTGGACCTGTATCCTGGCAAACGCTGGAAACAAAGCCTGGAAATATCTCTAGTTTATGGCTCCTCTCTGAGTTTGGCATCCTTCCCAGTGTGTGTTATCTGTGGACATCCTCCAGCCCTTATCTTGCCTGGTTTGTGTTGCTTTTTTCCTTCTTCGTGTAACTGTTTGTGTGGGAGTGTTTTTGTCTTCCGTCAGACATATTTGGAGCTTGGAAGCAAACTGAAGGGGTTTCACCTGTTTTTTGTGACTGTGTTTGTTTTGTATCCCACCCTGGCCCATCACCATTCCCAGGTGCAGGATGGCTTGAAGAACAATGTTGTTATACCTAAACTTCCACCTCTCTAAAATCTCCCCTCCCAAATTCCCAGGCACTAGAATACGGCAGTGTGGAAGCTGCTAAGTAAAATAGGGCTTCCAAAGCTGACATGTGTTGTAATTTCAACCAGGGCCCTGTGAGTTTCTCAGGGATAGTGATTCATTCTTGAAGATGACAGTGCACCATGTGCAATGCTCAACAGCTTGACTGACACTTAATATCCTTCAAATCTCCTAATCCCAAAATGGAAAGATGCAAATGGAAGCAGGCGACCTAAATTGCCTTCGGAAGTTGTGAGAACTTCATCACTGGAGGCTTTCAAGAAGAGACTGGACTGCCATCTGTCAGAAATGGTGCAGGGTCTCCTGCTTGGGTGGGGGGTGGGTTGGACTAGATGACCTACAAGGCCCCTTCCAACTCTGTTAATCTGTTCAAATCTGTTTAAATTCTTTCTTAGGTTCACTAATGACAAGTACCATTGTTGGTCTCCTTCTGGCAGATCTTCAGTGAAATCTGTGATTCTCCTTTCTACATCATCTCTTTCAGTATTTTCAGACCTCAGAACAGCAAGTCCCAGAATTCTCAGGGATCACAACAACTTGGAATTCTGGGAGCTGCAGACTTATCATGTTTGATAATAGGAAAGAAGGAGAAATTTTCTGACAGTGAGAACAATCAACCCATGGAACAGAAGTTGCCTTCAGAAGTTGTGGGAGCTTCAACACTGGAGGCTTTCAAGAAGAGACTGGACTGCCATTTGTCAGAAATGGTGTAGGTCTCCTGCTTGGCCAGGGTGGTAGTGGTGGACTACAAGGTCCCTTGCAACTCTATTAATCTGTATCTATCACAGAAAAATGACAACCATTGCAACGAGGAGAACCATTGCAATGCAATGAGTCCTACTCCTAATTTCTGCAACTGATCCAAAAGGATACCATGATTTATGTGATCAAAAGCCACTGAAATATATAGGCTTAAAGGATAAGAAGAAGAATATTATTCTAGACACTAGAGCCAGTTTGATCTAGTGGTTAAGGAGCCAAGCTAGAAAGTGGGAGATTGTGAATTCAAGTCCTGCATAAACTATGAAAGACAGCTGGGTGACTTTGGGTCAATCTCTTTCTCCCTTGGACCAACTCACCTCATGGGATGTTTGTTGTGAGAAAATAGGAGGAGGAAGATAGGCCCTCTGCTTTATGTGTAAAAATAATAACATCAGAATACAGATTAAATAAATAAAAATCATATAAAGAACAGCTGCAGATTTTGCATCTGATGAGTCTAACAAAAAGAAGAAGTAGGGGTCTCATGATGGCAATATTTCAGCATTTGAGGGGCTGCCTCAAAGAAAAGAGGGTCAACTTATTCTCCAAAGCACTAGAAGGCAAGACCAGAAACAATGGTTGGAAACTAATTAAAGAAAGAAGTAACCTGGAATTAAATCCTAACAGTAAGGACAATTAACCAGTGGAACAGCTTGCCACCAGGAGTTGCAGGTGCTTCCATCACTGGAGGGTTTTAAGAAGAGACTGGACAGCCACTTTCCTGAGATGGTATATGTTAAGTTCTGCTCATGGGTGCAAGGAACGGAGACGAGGCAGTGAACAGTGAACTTCAACTCTTTATTAATCATGCTGAACAGAGCAAAACCCTAGGGCTGCAGCAGCCCTTTTATAGGGTAGGCTGCTGACCTATTAGCCAATGAGAAACATGGAAGAGTTAAACCCTTGAACCAATGAGAGTTGGCCCATTAACAGCCAATCAGATTCCCCAGAACCGACCAATCCGATATCGCTATTATCAGCCAATCAGAAGTGCAGGATTAGAATCCTGCTTTTTCTTAAGGTTTCTTAAAACTTTATTGAACACCTTTATTAGTTCATAACACCCCTTCCCCCCAGGTTCCATTTGAGGGGTGCGGTGACGTAATCCCGCAGATATGCAGGTTGTTTTAACTGTCTATTAGATTTACGCGGTCCCACCAGTTCCTGTCTGTAGTCCGGTTTAGGAGGGACATTTTTAGATATATCTGGTACAGGCGGTTCCGCATCCTCACTGGACAACTCGGTGCTGCTAATTCTGTCGTTGTTGTCCTCCGATCTCTGTGGGCTTGCCTCCGTTGAGGTATTTCTTTGTGGCGAGGCCATCCCTCTCCCTGATTCTTCTTCATGTATCGCGCTTGGGTGCTGACTTCCTTCGATTCTGCTTTCCACCATCTCGAATTCGGTTTCTTCGACATCCCCTCTCCCCTCAGTTTGAGAGTCACAGGAGTCGCGGGAACTGGGTTGTAGCCTACAGCGAAGCTGATCTGTATGGCGTTTCCACATTTTTCCATCCCATGTTTGCACATGGTACGATCTGGCCCGGTGGTTTGAGTTATGGTTGCTTCGACCCATAAAGGTTCACCGGAAAGGTTTTTAGCAAAAACTAAGTCACCTACCATGAACTCGTGGCATTTTCCGCTAGATCCACAGGGTTTCTCTGGCTTGTAGGACAGGTGGAGCTGGTCGAGGTGGGAACGGAGCTTGCATCCCATCAACAGTTCAGCTGGCATTTTGTTGGTTACGCTGTGCAGGGTGATGTGTTGGAGTAGGAGTATTCTGTTTATTTTGTCGTCAATGTCCCCATAGTCCATTTTGTAGAGAGTTTTTTTAATAAATTGGACCATGCGCTCGGCCCTGCCATTAGCCGCAGGGTGCACTGGCGAAGTTAGTGCATGGCGGATACCCCGATCTGCTAAGTATTGTTCAAACGCCAGGATGGTGAACTGGGGTCCGTTGTCGGAGACCAGAACATCTGGCAGCCCATGCGTTGCGAATAGCCTATTCAATATTTGGATGACGGAATCGGTTGTAGTAGTCTTCATCTTGTGGATCTCGAGCCAGTTGGAATAGGCATCCACTGTTAGGAGGAACGTATGTGCCTTAGTAGGTCCCGCAAAGTCAATGTGGATGCGGGACCATGGCCCCGGGGGGTTTCCCACTCCATTGGAGTTGCTCTAGGCGGGGCACTGCTGACTTCTTGGCACTTAAAACAAGTCTTTACCCAGGCTTCGATATGCTTGTTGATGCCCGGCCACCACACGTAGCTTCCTGTGAGCGCTTTCAATACTGCTTGTTGTAACCGCTCTGGGACGACGACTCTGTCTCCCCATAGGATGCAGACTTTTTGCGAAAAAAGTTCTGTTTGTCGGTTTCTGAAAGGGGTGAAGTCGTCAGGGGTTTGATCTACTGGCCATCCTCGTTCAACCCAGCTGAGAACCCACACCAGGACAGGATCTCATTTCATTTTGATCACAATGTCTCTGGCTGTTAGTGGCGGTGAATGTAGTGTTTCAATCTGGAGTGTCGTAAGGGTTGGAGCTGGGTCATCGACGGTTTCCGGAAGTGGAGCACAGCTCAATGCATCAGCGTGGGGAATGGCTTTCCCTGGGTGGTGTTGTAATTTATAATTGTACGCAGCTAAAAACTCTGACCAGCGAGTCATTCTAGGTGACAATATATAGGGGGTTGGCTTGTCTCCTGCTATAATCCCTAGCAAAGGTTTGTGGTCAGTAACAATAGTAAAAACTCGTCCATACACATATTCATGAAACCATTTCACAGCAGATACAATAGCAAGAGCCTCTTTGTCGATCTGGCTATAGTTACGTTCAGCCTTTGATAGGGTCCTTGAAAAATAGGCAATAGGGGCCTCACTACCATTTGGTAACACATGACTCAAAATGGCTCCTACTCCAAATGGTGACGCGTCACATGTAATTGTAAAAGGCAAAGTCTCGTTATACTGCATTAAAACAGCATCTGAGGTTAGTAAGTTTTTCACTTGTCGGAATGCGTGCTCCTCTCAGTGTCCCCAGACTCAGGTTGATTTTTTGTTGAGAAGTCTATGTAGGGGCTCAGCTACGGTCACTTTCTGGGGCAAGAAGATGTTGTAAAAGTTAATGAGCCCCAGGAAAGCTTGGAGGTCAGTCTTATTTCTGGGTCTTGGGGCGTTTTGATTGCTTTTAGTTTGCTATTAGTGGGGTGAATGCCTTGTTTATCGATTAGGTACCCCAGGAACTCTACTTTATCTGTACACAGTTGAGCGTAGCCCCAGGGATTTATTTTTTTTAACCTTTACGCCGGAGTCTTTAAATTTCTGGAGAACCATTTTAAGACGCTTTTCTAGTACTTTTCTATTCGGGGCCGCAATTAAAACGTCATCAAAGTATGGCACGACCCCCTTGATCCCTTACAAGAGTCTCTTCATCAGACTTTGAAAAATCCCTGGGGCTACGCTCACTCCGAATTGGAGTTGGTTGCATTTAAAAGCACCTCAGTGCATAATGATCGTCTGTGCTTCCGCGGTTTTTTTTATCTACAGGCAGTTGTTGGTAGGCCTGTGCTAAATCCAATTTAGCGAAGACTTTTCTGCCCCCCAGGGAATGGAGAAGGTGTTGCACCACCGGCACCGGGTAAGCGTTCTGTTGAAGGGCATGGTTATGGGTGGCCCAGTAGTCCCCACAAATCCTTAACGATCCATCTGGTTTGATGGGTGTTACGATTGGGGTTTCCCAACGGGCGTGGTCAGTTGGTTCTATAACACCCTGGGCTATTAATTTATCGAGCTGCTCGTCGATCTTTGGTTTAAGGGCAAAAGGCACCCAACGAGGCTTAAGGCGGATGGGGGCTACTTCAGGGTTAAGGTTAAATGATATCGGGGTCCCCTTGTACTCGCCTAGTTTGTCTGCAAAGACATTCTGGAATTCCTGGAAGAGGGCCTCCTCCCAGTCATCATTTCTGGTTTGATGAATGCCGGCTACCTTGATCCCGAGTGGGGCAAACCATTGAAGGCCTAACAAACTAGGCCAGTCGCGGTCGACGACGGTCAGTGGTAATGACGCAGTACGATTTTTGAATGATACTTGGACTTGGCTGGATCCAACGACCGGAATTCGGTTCCCCTGATAATCTTTGATTATGATTCTTTGGGCTCTGAGGTCTTGACGCCAGACGGCAGGGATTAATTGTTCAAGGGTCTTCCAGGAAACCATCGAGAGGGATGATCCTGAGTCGACTTCCATCACACAAGGCTGGTTTTCGATGATGACCTTCACTCGGATCTTCTTTGCATCTAGCGATGAAACGTGACCGATTGTAATGGTTTGGTGTACCTCTTCCCATCTCATTAAAGTGGCCAGTGTTTTATTTCTGTAGGAGTGGTTGTTCCATTGGTGGTTCAAATGTTCCCGACTCACAGGACGATTCCCTGTGGTCTGGCGGTAATTGTTTCCCCTCTGAATTGGGCTGGATCCTTGCTTGATTCTATAGACCTTCCCAATGTGGCCTCTTTTCCCACAGAAATGGCAGAGCGCATCGAGGAATTTGCAGTCTGATCGTGGGTGGTTTGCCCCACAACCCGCGCATTGGTGCGGTAGTCTTTGATTCCGCTGATGGCGTTGGTCACATTCAGACCAGAGCTGGTTGACCTCCTCTTCATCACTTTCTGATGGCGATTCGAGGTCCTCGTGGTGGGTCGCTGTTGTGTGCCTCTCTAGGCGAGGTGAGGTATCACTGGCAAGTTGACGGAGTGGTGCGTTGGTGTGGCGCATTTGGGCGGCCGACTTCCTGGTTGCTTCTGCTGCAGTAGCGTCCTTGATGACATTGGCAAGATTGATGTCCCCTTTGGCCATGATCTTGCTCTGCGCAGTGTGGTCATCTAATCCCAGAATTATTCAGTCTCTCAGCGCTTCTTCAAGGTCTGTAAACCCACAGAGGCCTCCCAGGTTCCGGAGATCCGCGATGAAATCTGCAATGCTCTCTCCTTTCCATTGGTCCCTCTGGTAAAGCTCATGTCTGCACGAGGACGTCCCAGTCCATGGATTTCACCTCAGCCAGTTTCGCTAGTGCCTTGGCCATCTTAAAGATGGCAGGCCTGCAATGGGTCAGGAACACTGCTCGCTTTTTCCCTGTAGTGGCATCCTTCAAGTTGTTGGTCTCCAGAAACATCTGGAACCGGTCTATGTACGAGTCCCAGTCTTCTTGTGCCGGGTCAAATGGAGTGGGTGGTATGGCGCCGCCGGACATGGTTCCTGTTGTCGATGTGCCTTCAGTGCTCTGTTAGGTGCTCTGTAGTGTTCAATCAGCTCTGATGTCTCCGCATCCCATCCTCGTCGCCAGTGTTAAGTTCTGCGCATGGGTGCAAGGAATGGAGATGAGGCAGTGAACAGTGAACTTCAACTCTTTATTAATCATGCTGAACAGAGCAAAACCCTAGGGCAGCAGCAGCCCTTTTGTAGGGTAGGCTGCTGACCTATTAGCCAATGAGAAACATGGAAGAGTTAAACCCTTGAACCAATGAGAGTTGGCCCGTTAACAGCCAATCAGATTACCCAGAATGGACCAATCCGATATCGCTATTATCGGCCAATCAGAAGTGCAGGATTAGGGGAGAAGGCGGAGCTTCGTTTTGGCGATACAGCTGCGATCTCGGGGCTCTGAGATCGCAGCCGATATTTTCGCCCCTGGTCGGTCCCAACGGACCTACACCGTCCCGTAGAGATGGGGATTGAGAAGGGTACTGTTCCAGGATCCCAGAGATATCGCAAAATCTCTGGTTTGATCCAGAAGAAGCCCTTTTGCTGGCGGCGGAGAGGCAGCCTCTATAGCTGCTGAAGTCAGGACAGCTCCGAAAAGAAAGTGGCTCGAGTGAAAGTGTGTCGGCTGGGTGAGAAAAACTCTTTTGTGTTGTATATTCGCTGAGGTTGGAAAGGACATCCTGATCAAAGAAGAAATCTGTGAGACTTTTTTTTTGACTGAAACTGTCTGAGCGGTGTTTTTTAAAGTGGTGTAAAATTGAGGCTTGGGGTTTTTTGTTTTTTTTTCTCTATATTTTTTTGGGGGGACTTTAGTGTGACTTTGTAGGTAACCAGATTGAATTTTCTCTTATATATATTTTTATGCTCCCTTTGATTTTTTAACTTTCTTTAGGATAGAGGCTCCCTTTGGCTATTTTTTTTTGTCTCTGTATATATTACTTCTTTTTTCTAGCTGGGGGGGAGGAAGAGCATTAAGAAACTTTGAAACACTGCCAACTAGAGGCTTGAAAGTATTTTATTTGAATTGGAGAGAATTGCAAAAAGACCTCTTCTCAAGGACATTTTAATGTGATAAGATAGAGGGAGAGCACAGCAAAATATTATTGCAGGTGCTTTTCTGGACTGTTATCAATAATTCAACACTTGAGGTTTGGCTTTGAAGCTGCTGGAGAAGAGAGTCATAACAAGAGCCTTGGATAAATAAATAAAGTGCAGTGTGCCTTCATATATATATATATACCCTACTCGCCAGCCTTTTTCTAAATTTCAATTCTAGTAATATTTTTATTTCTGCCTTTTATTTTAAAGGGAAAGCCTCAGAGTTTTTTCTTTATTTTTCTTTTCTTTTTTATTGGGACTTTTTTGCTTTTCCTATCTATGTTTTTGGACCACTTTGTTTTTCTTTTTTGATTATTGAGACTTTTCAACTGGATTAAGGTGTGAAGAACCTGAAGGAACTTTTTGTTTTTTTCTCTTTTTGCTTTTTCTTTTCTTTTCTTTTTTTTGCTCTTAATCAATATTATTATTTTTGGATTTGTTTGTTTTTCTCCTTTCTATTTTTTCTTTTTTATGGTGGACTACTTCGTAATTGGATTAGGGTCTAGAAGAACCTGAAGATCTTTCTTCTTCCTTTTTTCCTGTTTCTTTTTTGGTTTCGTGCCTTTTACTATTGGAGTTTTCTATTTTGGATTATAATTGGCTGCTCTACCAGTTGGATTAAAAGTCAAGAAGAATTTGAAGCTTTGGAAGCATTGAAATGAGCAGGAAACCAATACCATCTGGCATTTCTACTTCTACCTCTGCTTCCCCACCAGCTGGAGGACGTTTAATTCAGACAATGTTGAAGCAAGATAAGGAACAAGAAAGAGTAACTTTACAGATGATTATGCAAGGAATCCAAGATCTCAACACAAAATCAGACATCATTGAACAAAGAACAGGAAATATTGATCAAAGAACAGAAAATATTGAACAAAGAATAGAGAAGACTGATGAAAAAGTGGAAAACATTAAACAAATGATGGTCAAGTATGAGGAGAGATTCCAAAAAATTGAGGAAGAAGGAAAACAAAGAGAGAAGAAGATTGGAAATATTGACAGTAGATTAACAGCGGTTTGAACAAGAAAAAAGTGGGAAGTTGAGGTGGGAGATGGAAATGTCAGAATTTTATCTCAGATTTCAAAATATAGAAGAGGAAAAAGGAGAAAATTTGGCAGCGGTAATGATAGAAATTTTGGCAGATGCTTTGGAAATTACAGAGGAAAAGATGATGGATGGAATAGATGAGATATATCGAGTCTATACAAGGTATGCGATGAGAAATAAATTACCCAAGGAAGTCCATATTAGATTTACCAAAAAATCCATTAAAACGCATATATCACAAGTAGTAAGAGAGAAAACATTGAAATACAAAGGTAAAGAGGTTGTGGTTTTAAAACAAATACCCAGAAGAGTGAGAGAGATGAGAAGAGAATATCGATTTCTGACCAAAATGCTATTGGAAAACAAAGTGAATTATAGATGGCTGATTCCAGAAGGACTAATGTTTAGGTGGCAAGAGCAGAGATATAGAATTGATTCAATTGAGAAAGCGGAACTTTTCCATGCAGAATTTTTTGGAGGAAGAAGAGAGGAGGCAGAGAAAGAGGTCTCATTAATTGAGTTTCAAGAGGAACAACTGGAGACTGAAAAAGAGAAAGGAGCAGTAGGGGGACAGATGGATAGCAAAGAACAGTGTGAAGTGAGATCCACAAGAGCGGTTAGACCTAAATATAAAGCATAATCATGGAAGAAAAAAAACTGATTACAATGAATATAAATGGACTTAATTCAGCTGTTAAAAGAAGGAAAACTTTTCATAAATTAGAGAAATTAAAATTTGATATAATTTGTCTACAAGAAGTTCATATTAAAAAACAACATGAACAATTGTTAGTACAGCCAAAATTGGGGAAAATATTTACTTCTTTGACTCAATGTAAGAAAAGAGGAGTGGTTCTATACATTAAAGAGGCTATCCCAGCAAAATTGATTTACACGGATGAAGATGGAAGAGTATTAATGGTAGAAATAATGGACAATAATATAAAAATACTCTTGATTGCAATTTATGCTCCGAATGATAAACAAGAAAAGTTTCATAAAAAGTTACACATGAAAATAATTGGGCTGGACTATGTTAATATAATTATGATGGGAGATTTTAATGGAATTGTGGACAATAAATTGGACTATATAGCAACAACAACAAAGCAAAATAGAAAGGCTCTCCCTAAGTCTTTTTTTAAAATGACAGATGAATTAACTTTAAAAGATATTTGGAGAGAAAGAAATGTTAAAGCTAAACAATATACTTTTTATTCAAATAGACATCTATCATGGTCCAGATTAGATATGATTTGGATCTCAACAGAATTAATATCCAATATTCAAGAAACAAATATTGAAACAAGTACTTGGGCAGATCATAGCCCAATGACAATTAAATGGAAGGGACAAAAAAAAAGATCGAGATGGACATTAAATAATACTATTTTAAAGGAGAAAGATTTTATACTATGGATGGAGAAGGAATTGGCTTTTTTCTTCAGAGAAAATAAAACAGAAGATACTTCAACGCAGAATGTGTGGGATACAATGAAGGCATACGCTAGAGGTTTGATAATAGATTATACAAGAAAAAAGAATATTAGGAAAAGGCAAGCTTCTAAGGCCTTGGAAGATGAGTATAAAATTCTTGAAAAAGAATTACAGAAAATGCCACAGAAAAAGGATATTAAATTGAAGCTGGATGTAATTAAACATAAAATGGAATTAATAGAGAAAGAAGAACTGGCACAGAAAATCAGAAACTCTAAACAGAATTATTTTGAAGATGCAAATAAACCAGGTAGATGGCTAGCATATAAATTGAGAAAAGAGAAGGAATCAAGAAAAATATTGAAGTTAATAGATGAACAAGGCCAAGTTTGTTATGGGAATAAGGAGAAAAAAAAATTATTCGAGATTTTTATGGGCAACTATATAAACAAGAGAATATTGATGAGGAAAAAGTCAAACAGTATTTACAGGAAGCTAATTTACCGAAGATACCTAAAGAGACTGAAGAAATGCTAGAAAGCAATATAACAATGATGGAACTAAATGAAGCATTTAAGAGACAAAATAATGGGAAAGCACCAAGTCCAGATGGGCTTTCAGCAGAATTCTATAAAATATTTCAAGAATCTTTGAGCACCTCATTGTTAGAAGTTATGAATGAAGTTATGTTAAAAAAGATGATACCCAAAACATGATCAGAGGCTTATATTACACTTATACCAAAGGAAGAGACTGACCCACTGCAAATTAAGAATTATAGACCTATTTCTTTATTGAATGCAGACTATAAAATCTTTGCTTCAATCTTAGCAGAAAGACTTAAAAAATATTTAAATAATTTTATTCACCCAGATCAAAATGGATTTCTGCCAGAGAGACAAATTAGAGACAATATGAGAATAATCTTGGACACTTTGGAATACTATGAGGCTCATCCTGAAAAGCAAATGGCTTTGATATTCCTAGATGCTCAAAAAGCATTTGACAACGTGAACTGGAGATTTACGTTATTATTATTGGAGCAGATGGGTTTTGCTAAAAAATTTATTCAAGCAATAGAAGCCATATATAATAAACAGACAGCAAGGGTAATGATGGAGGGGGAACTTACAGATTTTATTAATATAAGGAAAGGCACAAGACAAGGATGCCCCCTATCTCCTTTGCTATTTGTGTTGACCTTGGAAGTGTTGAATAGAAATATTAGGGATGATAAAAGCATAAAAGGAATGAAAATTAAGAAGGAAGAATTTAAGCTACAAGCTTTTGCTGATGATTTAGCTTTTATTTTGGAAGACCCGCTAGAAACAGCTCCAAAGTTATTGGAAAGGATAGAGACATATGGTGAGATGGCTGGTTTGAAAATAAATAAAGATAAAACAAAGATTTTGACAAAGAATATGCTATTGAGACAGAGAGAAGAACTGGCAGATCTTTTGAAAATTCAAGTTACAAATAAGGTTAAGTATCTGGGGATATATTTGACAACAAGATGTAGCACATTAAAGGAGAATAATTATATTAAACTTAAACAACAGATAACTACAGATTTGAAGAAGTGGGAAAACTTGCAATTGTCATTAATAGGGAGAATTTCAACAATTAAGATGAATATTTTACCTAGAATTTTATTTTTGTTTCAAACAATACCAATTAGGCTTGGAAAAGACTATTTTGAAGATTTAAATAAAATTATGTTGAAGTTTATATGGCAAGGGAAAAAAGCGAGAATAAAACTAAAGCTGTTGCAAGATGCTAGAATTAGAGGAGGTTTTGGCCTGCCTAATTGGGAATTGTACTATCAAGCTGCAAGTTTGATGTGGGTCAAAGAATGGATAACATTAAGGAAACATAGGTTGTTGACATTAGAAGGGCATGACTTGCTGTTGGGCTGGCATGCTTTTTTATGGTATAAGGGAACTAAAACACAGGGTTATTTTAGAAGACATTATGTACGGGAGTCTTTGTGGTTAAATTGGGAGAAGATAAAAAGACAATGTTATTTGAAAATTCCAGTTTGGTTATCGACCATTGAAGCATTTTCCTATCCTATAATCTACAAGAAAGAACAAACAGTTAGATATGGGGAACTTTTGGATGAAAAGGGTGAACTTAAATCGATCCAAAACTTAGAGGAACAAGGTATAAGGATGAATTGGTTTTCATATGCACAAATACATTCAAGGTATGATGAAGATTCCAAAATGGAGGGATTTTATGATAAGCAGACTGATTTAGATAAGATCTTGATGGGTACTGATGAGAAGGTGATTAAAAAATTATATGGTTATTTACTGGGAATGAAATTAGAGGAAGAACAAGTCAAAGAAACTATGATTGTTTGGGGGAAGAATTTTGGATATGGGATTGATTTAGAGAAATGGCAGAAATTGTGGTCTCAAAATTATAAAATGACAATGTCAACAGCATATAAAGAAAACTTGTATAAGATGTTTTACAGGTGGCACTTTCCTCCGACAAGAATAGCAAGAATGTTTAAGAACAAATCTGAAAAATGCTGGAAATGTCATCAGATACCCAGCTCGTATTACCATATGTAGTGGACTTGTGAGGATGCTAGAAAATATTGGACTATAATTCGCATGTGGCTAGAAAAAATGACAAAGAAACATATAGACTTGAAACCAGAGATCTTCTTATTGGGAATTTTACCTGATATATATAGTAAAGATTTGAAATACCTGATTGTAAATGTAGTAACAGCGGCCAGGATTGTATTTGCTAAAAATTGGAAGAATGAGAAAATACCATTACAGGAAGAAATTATTAAGAAAATATTGGAATGTGCTGAGATGAGCAGATTGACATTTGAAATTAGAGAGCAAGAGGATAAACAATTTTATGAAATTTGGGATCTTTTTTATAAATGGCTAGATGATAAAACACAATAATAGAATATTTTAGATAGTAAGAAATATCTTTATCCTGCTATTTTGCTATTATTTTGTTACTTGATATTATATTTATAAAAGGTTTTTTTAGGATTGATTTGGTATGTTTATATGATTTGTTGAATAATCTGCTTAAAGTATTGTTAGCTCATAAAGCATGAATGATTAAAAGTATAGTCAAAAATTTTTTTTATTTTTTTTTAGTGATTATAGGATATATAAGTTTGGATTGATAATATGAGTTGTTATGTAACATAATTGTAACTGGGACTACAGAATGAATGCACAAAAATGATGAACCAACTGACACACTGGATGTACATACGAGAATTGAATGTTTTAATGTTTTGTTTGTCTTGTTTGTTTGTAGAAAATTAATAAAATTTTCTTTAAAAAAAAAAAAAGAAGTGCAGGATTAGAACCCTGCTTTTTCTTAAGGTTTGTTAAAACTTTATTGAACGCCTTTATTAGTTCATAACAGTATAGATTCTCCTGCTTCAACAGGGGCTAGACTAGATGGAAGACCTCCGAGGTCCCTTCCAGCTCTATTCTATTCTATTCTATTCTATTCTATTCTATTCTATTCTATTCTATTCTATTCTAAAAATAAATTCTGTTGAGGCACCCAAAAAGGTACTGAAAGGACAGGAAGCAAAGCAGGAACCAAGTTATTGCTGATTGCAAATGTTATTTCTTCACTCTTTCCATATTCCAGGTCAACTTAAGGAGACCCTAGCACAAAATTACCCAGGATGATTCATAGAAAGGAAGCTAAGGACAGCTCAGTAGATATTTGAGCTTTTTCATTATTTTGAAATGGACTGGATATTACAACCTTAATTCTTGAAACAGTGACTTATTACAAGTCTTCAGTTGGAGATTTTCTGTAATAATCCGTATGAAAGTAAACCTGTCTTTTTTTAGGCTGCACACTAATTTATTTGGAAACCAACATTTCCAGATGCATTTATTGTGTTGAATTTAGAATGGAAGATGCATATTCCATTGTCAGCCCTATGCAGGACTGAGATAAGTTGATATTTGTTTCTTTATTTTTGACATAAGCTATCAGGCATAAAAAGAAGTTGATAGCCTGACTCTTTTTTCATTAGGAATGGGAAAAGTGGGGAATTGATATAAAGTATATGACAGATGTCAAAGAAATTGATATGTTGGGAAGCACTTGTTGCCATGCTTGTAACTATTGGAGAAAAAAAAGTTGAATAAAGAGTTACCCTGACTTTTCTCAATCAGCCTTAAAAATCACATGGAAACAAGAAATCTTGTTGGAATGAGATCTTCATTACTAGAAGGGAATAAATCTACTTAGAATGAATTTCCAGAGATGTTCTATTAGTTCCCTTGTGTTCTGACCTAGGCTCCCCAAAATCCCGAAGCTGACTCCTTGTCCCGACAAAACCCCTTTTTATTAGACTAATTTGAATTCCTCTCATTCAGCAAAGTCCCGGCAAACAGTCTTTCATGGGTGAATTAAAACCTCAGACCTTATCAGGCTGGAAAGTTACCAGGCTGATAGCTTACAAGTGCAATGCTTATAAGAAATACTTGGCAAGGCGTCTCCAAGAGTCATGAACTAATCTTCACACTAATTAAATGAACTAATTGTCTCCTGCAAACCTCACTCCCCTTCTGCTCCTCTTTATTCCCTATGGGAAGGGCCATTCACCATCCACCTGTGGCTTTACTCCCGAGTCGACCCTTGTTCCTTAATTGTTCCCTTCTCCTGGCAGTTCTGTGCATGCACACTCTGGGAACAGGCTCCAGCTGTTCTTCTGCCCCACTGATCTCTGACTCCAAAGGCAGCTGATAACTGTCAGACAGCCCTGGCCCCATCTCTGCCTCTGAGGCAGAGCCTTCCCCAGACTCTGGGACTAGCCCATGTTCCTCCCCAACCTCCTCACTGTCCAAGTATGCCATCAGCTCTGCTGGCTGCTGGCAGGTCACAACACAATGTTGCATTTTTTGCATTGTTTGAAAATGTCACCACATAGTCAAAACATCAATATATGAGTTACCAACCCAGGCACCCTAGTATTGATTTATTTACATTTTGACTGCTCAGTTGCCCCAGCTCTCTGTGATTAAACCATTTAAAAGCAAGATGCAAGTTAACATCAATGCAATACACAGCCAAAAGATGCTTTGGTGCATTGCACTCATCTATTGGTATGATTTGCTTCCTTGTCGCTCAAGAAAACTGGCTGGATTCAGATTGTGCCGTGTTTCATAAACCAAGGTTAAACAAACCATGGCTCCACTCAAGGGTTGATTTCAGCCTGAGTTGAGCAATAAAAGCCATTGTATTTTTTAAAAAGTGGTTGTCAAATGCATGGAAGAAGAAAAGGTTTACTTCTGATACGGAAGCCAGTGTGACCTCTAACTCAGTAGAATAGTTCACAAATACAAGATGACAGAGCAGTCAAAGGGAAAACAGCCTAAAAACAGTGGCAGCCAGATGGAAAGAAATGGTCCCTAAAAGGATAAAAAAAAAAATTAAAACTGGATATCTGAACAATCCAAGTGCTTTTTTAAAACATACACAAAGACAAATGTGACCCATCAAAATGGATAAGGTTTTTTTCCTGCCAAATCAGCCCTCAAATCCATAGTTTTGTTATGTATCAATGTTGCATATTTGTGATGCATATGTTAAAGAACTGCGTTTGAGACTTTATGTTTACACATTTTACAACATGTTTCATTTCCTTCTTTATCCATTCACTTCCTTTCCTTTCCTTCTTTATCAATTCAATTCCTTTCTTTTCTTCTCCTCCCACCCTTCCACCCTCCCTCCCTCCCTCCCTCCCTCTTTCTTTCTTTCTTTCTTTCTTTCTTTCTTTCTTTCTTTCTTTCTTTCTTTCTTTCTTTCTTTCTTTCTTCCTTCCTTCCTTCCTTCCTTCCTTCCTTCCTTCCTTCCTTCCTTCCTTCCTTCCTTCCTTCCTTCCGTTCTTTTTCTTTTAAGAGAGGGGATTCACAGCTTCAACAAGCCAGGAGAAAATGTTTGAGATAAATTTTCATGACCTCACAAAGCAGGGCTTTGAGAGAATGCACCAAACTCCATTAAGTAATTTAAGATGACAAGAAGATATTATTAGGAAGCATATACACATTGCTGTCCCCAAGAGACATCAGAAGAAGAAAAAAACAGGCTTTATTTTGGCCTTACGTGCACATGGGTGCACAGATGAGTCTCTAATTGCTTCAGAAAGAATTGAAAATTTACATTTGGAGCCTGGAGCCTGGAAGCCTTAATTTCTGGTGCTTCACGAAGATATTATGATATGGAAGTCAAGTTGGTTCTCCCAGCTGAGGCTCAACTCAAAGGAAATATTACTTTTTTCCAGATTCCTGTCCTCAAAAGATTTGGAGAATAGGGGCTTCCGGTTTCGTGTGGCTTCGGGGCAGCAGGAATTCGCGACAGCTCGCGATTCCTGCTGTGCTAGCCGCCGAGGTACCCCCGATCCAGATGGGTCAGGGGGATATGGCTGCCCTGTAGGGACAGCTGAAGAGAGAGGGGAGTCGGTCAGGGGGTTGGGGGTGTCACAGACCCCCTCCTCCTCTGGAAAAACCCCTTTTTCCCAAGGTGGTGGAGCGGCGGTCAGCAATGGCCGCCATGAAGAAGCCAGCAACCGGGTAAGATTGCGCTGGAGGAAGTAAGAAAAGTGAAAGTGCTGTCTGAGCCAGGTCAAGTAGCATCTTTAAAATTGGTTGGAACTGAGCTGTTTGAATTGCTGGAGGATACATTGTATCCCTAAGAAGATCGAAAGCGGCGGAGAAGCTGTTAAAGGGAACTTTTTTTTTCTTCACTCTCCCACCCCATGGAAACAGCAGATAGGTTTGGACATATTGGACATTGAAAGTGAATTGTTTTGAGAGTTGAAGCTAAGGGACAAAAGGGTTTTTGGACATTGAAAAACTTAAGAAATTGGAAAACCCTTGTTGGAGGTATGGATTTCTGATTATTTAAAATTGATATTGCAAGTGGGAAGGGAGAGGAAAAAAAATTGGAGCAGAAGCTGAAAAAGGAGGAGATTGCCTAGAATCCCAAAGAAAGGTATGTGGTAATTGGACCTCTTTGATTAAACATTAACCCCAGAAAGAGAAAGAGAAGAAGGAAGAAAAGTATTAATTTTTGGAATTTTTTTTTGAATTATTCTTGATTAAAAATATTTGTGGTTGTTTTGGGAAAAGTTTCTTTTTTCATAATGGCATCACTTGTGGATGAACTAAAGACTGAATATCAAAAATATAAAAAAGAAGATACTTTGGGCACTTTGTTTCAATTCTTAGAAATGGCGTTATGTACTTATGAAAAGTTGACTACGCAGCAGAAGGACTGGGACAAAGAAGAAGAGGAAGAAGAAGCCATCTTTGATGAACAATGGGTTCTTTCCGGGGAGGAGGAGAAAAAGGATAAGAAAAAGGGGATTTTAAGAATTATAAAAACAACCAAAGAAGAGAAAAATGAGCGGAAAGGTGGAGGCAAGGTTAGAAAGCAAAAGAAAGGGAGTAAGAAAAGGGAGGAGGAAAGACAAAGGGGTAAAAAGGGCAAGGAGAAGAATAAGCAAGAGAGAAAGGGGGGGAGGAGAAGCCTCAATGGGGGGAAGCAAGATTTAAAGAAAAAAAGTTTATTCAGAGACAATGGGTGAATTTAATTTAGGATAAAAGAGGGATTCTGGAGGGTACATAAGATTGTGTTTTTTATATGTGTATTTAGAGTATAAAATTCATTGTGTAATTTTAGAATCTTTTAAACAGAATCCCAAGAAAAATTGTTATATGAAGTACTTTTAAGTTAGGGTAATGAGTTATAGACGTTACTCCAATTGGTGTATAGGAGAAGTATAATAAAAGAAAAAAGATGAATGGATAGTTGGAAATAGAACAGACAAAGAATATTATTGAAAATGGTAATAAGATATGAAAGGATATATAAAGGTTTTGTTATGTTTTTTTTTTCTTTTTTGGATGTTGTATATTGAAAAAAGGCAAAAAAAAATTTAATTAATAAGAAATAATTTGGATGAAAAGGAGAAGTTGGGATAAGATATGAAGTTAAATAGACAAAGTATTGATACTATAATTTGGGATTGTTATGTTCTATTGGTTTTCTTCTTTTATTATTTTTTCTTAGAAAAGAACTTATAAGCTGTTATGCCTTGTGCATTGTTTATATAAAATTGATAAAAATGGTTTATATATATGATATAAAAAAGAAAATGATAATCAGATATGGAAGGATATATAAAGTGAATATGATGTTTGAATTTGTGTCTGTGTGAAGAGTTTCAACCCGGGATCAGACAACCTTCAGAAAAGATCTTTTAGTTTTGTTTATGTTTTATTGTGTTCTATGTAAAATTAATAAAATTTGTTTAAAAAAAAAAGAAAAAGATTTGGAGAATAGGTTGACCCACTTTTCTCTGTGACAGCTTCTCAGATACCAAGACAGATATCATGTCTCCTTTAGTCCTTCTCTTTGTTGACTAGACATGCCCAGTTCCTGTAACCGTTCTTCACATGTTTTAGCCTCCAGTCCCCGAATCATCTCTGTTGCTCTTCTCTGTACTCTTTCTAGAGTTTCAACATCCTTTTTGTATCATGGTGACCAAAACTGGGTGTGGTTTTCCACGTGTGGTCTTACCAAAGCAGTATAAAGCAGTCAACACAAGGTGAGTTTTATTCAAAGATATATTTATCTATCTGTGCCAGGGTATGAATGATTCAGGCAAACCTGTTGCTCCTTTTCTTTGCTTTCTCACTAACTGTACTTCAAGATAAATCATTTTACTTCAAATCTTATTCATGGGAAGGATGGAATATTGGCATTGTAATTTGCCAGATGGTTCCAATGGTTAAAGTAGCAATAGCAGTAGTATTTAGACTTGTATACTACTTCACAGTCCTTTACAGCCCTCTCTAAGCAGTTTACAGAGTCAGCCTATCGCCTCCAACAATCTGGATCCTCATCTTACCCACTTCGGAAGGATAGAAGGCTGAGTCAACCATGAGCCGGTGAGACTCGAACTGCCAAAATATCACACAGTTCAATTTTCCCCTTTACAGATGCACCCGAGCTGATTGTATATGCTAACATACCTGTATATGATAACAAACCTGCCTTTTGCTTTGGCAGAGACATTGATTAGCTCAGGGGTTCTAAATTCAATTGTTTGAAAACATGAACTGCTAGGGATGAAAGCTTTAATCAGTTTCATAACAAGGCCATGTTTAATTGGTGAGGGCCAATCTAATTAGCACATCATGGCCATCATCCAACTAAAGCTAGTTATGACACAGTCCCCATGGAACTTGTTATGCCTTGTCTCTATCTACCCATGCAGCAAAATTAAGGAACAGAATTAAGATGGCCAAGAGAGATTTACATCTTCTGATTGCAGATTTGGAAACTATTTTGAAGTTCTTTCGCTTACCGAAGAATGAGAATTCCAAACAGCAGGAAGGGCCACATTTTGCTATATAAGCTTTCACCTTGAACAAAATGGAAAATGCGACCAAATTGGTCAATTCCATTCTATCTTCCAGTTTTTTCCTCCCACCTGCTTCCTGCTAAAAGTGTTCCTTGAAATTGGAAGTTGATAATAACAGTCTTCCTGTAATCAAAAAGATTTACCAATTATCAGGGCAGGTATCTTTTCTTTTGGTGATTCTGTCACATGCTTTTCCTTTGTAATAAATTGTAATTACATTCTGGGAAATCAGCAGTTGATTTTATTTTATTGGCATCTAGGGGACACGGGGAATACAGCGGTTTAACGATACTGTAACTGCTGGTGAGAAATGGCCTGTATTCGAGCAGTTTGAGTCCAGCTCCGTGAGTCAGAGTGAGCTCCCATTGCCCGATCCCTAGCTCCTTTCCCACTCAGTAGTTTGAAAGCATGCAATATTGTGAGTAGATAAATGGGTACCACTTTGGTGGGGAAAAGTTAGCTGCATTTGTGTGCGCGGACAGCAGAAGCCGGAGCAGGACCTGGCTGGACACGAGGCAACATAACACGAGGTGAAGTGATGCCAAACTGGTGGAGGAGCCCAGAAGAGTCAGTAAGTTGACTGCCATTAGTCAGCTGGTGTTAGCTAGTTCGCCCCCTGCAGTGCACCAAGAGTAGGCACACAAGCACTGAACAAAATGAACTGGCAATTTAGGCTGTCAGGACTATGTTGTGTCCAGCATATGTAAATTTCCCTGACATTGTATGCCAAATAAATAAATAAAAATAAGAATTCAGAAGTTCTAGTCAGAGCAGCAGTTTGTTATATATGAGCATTCTCTTTGAATGTAGAAAATGAAACCAAATTGGTCAGTTCCATTCTATCCAGTAGTGTATTCTATGAGCGATTCCTCCCAACCACTTCTTGCTAAAAGTGTTTCTTGAAATTGGAAACTGATAATGAAGAGGGAGTCAAACTATTCTCCAAAGCAACTCAAGGCAGGACAAGAAGCAATGGATGGAAACTAACCAAGGAGAGAAACAGCCTAGAACTAAGGAGACATTTCCTGACACTGAGAACAATTTGCCTCCAGAAGTTGTAAATGCTCCAAAACTGGAAGTTTTAAAGAAGAAATTGGACAACCATTTGTCTGAAGTTGTGTAGGGTTTCCTGCCTGAGCAGGGGGTTGGACTAGAAGACCTTCAAGGTCCCTTCCAACTCTGTTATTCTGTTGCCAGTTATCAGGATGGGTCAGGGTAGATACCGTTGCTCTTGGTGTTTCTCTCATATACTTTTCCTTTGTAATAAATTCTTATCACATTTTGGGCAATCAGCAGTGGTAGGAAATATCCTGATTGTATTTTATTACCATATAAAGCAATGTTTCTCTAACCTCCCTTCCATCTTTTTATCTCTACTACATTAATAGAGCTATCATGCTGACTTATGAGAAAATTCATTATGATAAATCCCGCCCACAAACCAAATTAAAATTGTGTTAAAAGTGCACCAGTTGGTTCAAATCTTGGTATGCAGTTTGGACTGGATTAAGAATTTCAGTGAAAGACCAGAAGAACACTGTAAAATTGTATGCTAGACTGGGATGTTGAAAACAACATCCTAAAGGAAAGAGATAAATCACTTTTGCACTGCTGCATAAAGCAAATCACCAAGGAATTAAGCTCGATGTATAAGATACTTTATTGTTCATTTAGTATGTGTTAAAGCAATACCACTAGCATTTAGACTTATATACCACTTCATAGTGCTTTACTGCCCTCTCTAAGCAGTTTACAGAGACATCCTATTTCCCCCAACAATCTGGGTCCTCATTTTACTGGCCTCAAAAGATGGAAGGCTAAGTCAACCTTGAGCCAGTCAGGATCAAACTGCTGAACTGCAGGCAGCCAGCAGCCAGCAGAAGTAGCCTGCAGTACTGCATTCTAACTACTGCGCCACCGTGGCTCACCACAGTTATGCATGGTATACCTGTTCTATTGGTCTGATAAGACATATACACATTCTAACAATGTTACTTGATAAAAACAAGATGTATAAATTATCTATGAATAGATTAACACTTTCAATTAAAGAGAAGGAGCAAACTGAATATTACAAGATATGGGAACTATCGATGGTTAGAGAAACCAACTATCGATGGTTTATCGATGGTTAGAGAAAAAATATGAAAGCTAGAAATAGCTAATAGATTAGTGAAATATAGAAAATATGTTAATAGAATTAAATATATTAAGAAGAGGAGTGCTGTAGTGATAGAGATATTATGTATATGAATAAGATATGAATACAATAAGAATAGAGAATTAATACCAAAGTAATGAATATGATTTTACATTTTAATTGTTATTGCATAGGATATTTGTACTCAGGCAACACACGGTTAAATGGAAGATGAACTGTTTGTATTTAAAATAAAATAAAAAATCTTTAAAAAGAAAAAAGAAAAAAAAGGATGTATAGATTATCTGATTGCAAAGAGCCAAAGTGCACCATTCCAGACATGGAATCTATGCTATTTGCCCAGGTTATGGACATTAATTTAGAGAAAGGTTTCCAAAGACTCATGATTTTTTTTCATCTTGTTGCAATGAAGACACTTGTATATCCCATAATTCTGAATCATCACATCACATCACCAATCTTATTTCATTCTTCAAAACAGTGACTAAATTAGTAGACCAGCAAAATACTGTGGACATCATATATTTAGATTTCAGCAAGGCATTCGACAAAGTAGACCACAACCGACTTCTTAGTAAGCTAGAAAAAAGTGGAATAAATAGCATCACCACCAGATGGACTCGCAACTGGCTGGCAAACCATACTCAATGAGTAGTCCTTAATGGGTCTAAGTCTACATGGAGGGAAGTAAGCAGTGGGGTGCCACAAGGTTCTGTCTTAGGCTCAGTATTCTTCAATATCTTCATTAACAACTTAGATGAGGGAATAGAAGGGGAACTTACCGAATTTGCAGATAATACTAAGCTGGCAGGAATAGCTAACACCCAAGAAGATAGGCTCAAGATACAGATGGATCTTGACAGACTAGAACACTGAGCCATATTAAAAAAAAGATGAAATTCAACATAGAGAAAAGTAAAGTCCTACACTTAGGCAAGAAAAACCAAAAGTACACATATAGACTGGGTGAAACCAGGCTCAATAGCAGTAACTGTGAGAGGGATCTTGGAGTCTTAGTGGACACCAGTTAAATAGGAGCCAGCAGCATGCAGCAGCAGCCAAAAAAGCTAACACAATCCTAAGTTGTATTAACAGAGGGATACAATCAAGATCAAGGGAAGTACTAATACTACTCAAAAAAGCCTTAGTAAGACCACACCTGGAATACTGCATCCAGTTTTGTTCACCACATTATAAAAAAAGATGTTGAGACTCTAGAAAAAGTACAAAGAAGAGCAACCAGGATGATTAGGAGACTGGAGTTTAAAACATACAACAAACAGTTGCAGGAACTGGGCTTGGCTAGTCTAGTGAAGAAAAGGATCAGGGGAGACATGATAGCGGTCTTCCAATATTTGAGGGGCTGCCACAGGGAGGAAGGGGTCAAGCTATTTTCTAAAGCTCCTATAGGCCAGACAAGGAATAATGGATGGAAACTGAACAAGGAGAGATTTAACCTGGAAATAAGGAGAAACTTTCTGACAGTGAGAACAATCAACCAATGGAACAGCTTGCCCTCGGAAGTTGTGGAAGCGCCATCACTTGAGACTTTCAAGAAGAGATTGGACTGCCATTTGTCAGAAATGGTGTAGGGTCTCCTGCTTGGCTGGGGGGATGGACTAGATGACCTACAAGGTCCCTTCCAACTCTGCTTATCTGTTATCTGTTACTGTATTTAATGATCCACAAGAACATCCTCAAGAGACAGGAGGAAGAACAGCAGCAATACACTAGGCAACAATCAGATAAGAGATGTCTCAGCCCTCAGAAGCAATGGGGACATGGTAAACATCTCAGAAGGAACCCTCTCTAGTTTCTTGGACTGTAAAGAAAAGGCTTACAAGAATCTGTTATGGTATTCTTACAATAAAGGTAGTGTCAGTACTCATGGTTGGTGCTTCTTGCCTGGATTACTCTAACACCTTGCACTCAGGTTGAAGGCTCTTCAATGAGATATTTGAGAACATTGGAATTCATTTTGGAATGTATTTTTATGCAACAACTATAGTTGTATTCAACCAGGAAATAGCATTTGGGGAATTCAGCTAACTGAAAGTGATTGGAAGTGTTTACAAGTTTGGATCTATGGTATATACAGTATACTCTTTTGTTCTAAGTAGAGTTTCCTGTTTCCTGTTACAGTTAAAATAATTAAGCAGTAAAGCACATGGTGACTGTTCTCTTTGTTTGCTCTGTGGTGTTTATATATAAACAGACTTTCTATGGCAGGTTAGTAGCTCTGGTAGTAGTGATGTGGGTGAGTTAAAGCTGAAAGGAAGTCCAGCTGCTGCTTTGCCCAGAGACAAAAGCCAAGTCTGCTGCAAAAATATTTATATGATTGGCGCACGGAATGTCAGAACTACAAACCAAGTCAAAGTTGACATTGTCAGACCTGAGATGTAATGATTGAACATTGACATTTGGGGAATTCAGCTAACTGAAAGTGATTGGAATGGTTCACTTCACATAAAAAGGAGACTCAGATCTTCTGCCGACCAGAAACTTCACCGAAGAAAATGGAAAAAGTATCATTACTAACAAATAAATGTCAATGCTTGAATGCAACCTGCCAAATTGAGAATTATTTTCAAGCCCCTGCATTTTATTCATTCTCCTTGTTTCTACCCTCTGGCATTTCTATGTGAAGCCAACAGCACTTTAACAGGCTAAGCAATTCAACATCTGATTCAAGGTTAAAACCGATGAGATCTGGGGTCAGAATAACGCCACCTGCAATAAACATTTTACTTCAGCCTGAGCCTCCATATCAGTGCTGCTAGTGAAGGTAGGGAATCACCCCATCAATTTGACAATGGATTTCTTTCTGTTTCTTCTGTTTGTTGGAAGAAGAAGAATAGACTGGGACCAATGGATCATATTGGGGAAGACTGTTCTCATAATGGCTACACCCCCCCAGAACAAAGTGCATTGGGTCCTAATAACTACCATGTGATGGTGGGATTTCCAGGCCTTCCAGTTCTGTCTCCTCAAATCCTAGAAGAAGCTGCTTTGATGATGACATTACCAGCCACTACTGTTCAGAAAAAGTTCCTTCCAGACCTATTAAATTCCATTCCATTCCACTCTACTATACTATATTCTACTTTACTGTACTCTATCCTTATTCCATTCCATATTCCATTCCATTCTTATTCCATTCTATTCTATTCTTATACCCTTCCCTTCCCTTCCATTCTATTCTATTCTGTTCTATTCTATCCTATCCTATCCTATCCTATTCTATTCATTTGACCATAGTATTTTGTAAAAGTAATATACAAACAGATATAAAGAAAATAATAGGACATTCATAGTAAGTCATCACCCCCTACACTTAATCCCAATTTGATCTAAATTTTCTCTCCTCTTTGAAATGACCTTTGAAATCAGATTTAAGTACCCAACTCCAAATTCAAAATGTTATACCTTGGAGGCTTTGTGACCAGCAAGAGTCTTCTAGTCTTGACTCACAAAAAAAGGGGAATTTCAGCAAGAAGATGATAACATAAAGATTTTAAAATTTTCAAGTTCAAAGCAACTGAGGTTAGGCAATCTTTTGTAACTCCTTTTTTGGGGGGCATGTTTTATTATGAAATATCGAATGGAAGCTGGCTACATTTTAAACCCTGCCAGGTTTTCCTCTTATCGGTCTTGTTTTGGTTGTGTGCGAAGTTAGCCTCCTTTTACCAGTGGTTTTATCCTAGAGCATAATCTCCTGAAAGAAAAGAAATGGGATGAGAATTCCCTTTTTGCTTCATATTCTTGACAGGAAGACCAGCCAAGTGCATCTACTCTAGGGCTACCAACTGTATTCTGTTAAGGAAGAAAGTCAAGATTCTTTGCAGCTTCTGCTCAGCCATTTGCATGGCAATCGACAAAAGGGAGAGCTCCACAGAGGGAGGTTCAACAAACTGCATTAAGGAATAGCTCGCAACAACGGCTGGCTTTAAACCTCCGCTGTAGATTGTGGCGTATTTCAGCAGGGGAGGTCAAAAGAGGAATTGGATTTATATCTCTGTGTTTCCTGAGCCTTGGCTGGCTAATAACAGAGGAGGCTGGGTCTTGAATAGCATTAAGGGCTGGGTGTATTTGATGTTAATCAATGGCTGCCTGTCACAGTGGGAGTTTGCCCATCTCCGCCCTAACAGAGTTAAATTGCTAGATCCATCTGCACTAGACTGAACTGAAACAAGGAATCGATGCTCTCTCCCCACAGAATCAATATATAAAAATAACTCAGTGATGCAAGCAACCTGGAGAAAATGTCAGGAGAACAATGCTGAGGAGAAAAAAAAATGCTTTTTCATGCATCCAGCCAGTGGATTTGTGCATGTCAGCATGCCACTGAAGATGAGAGAGAGAGGGAAGGAGAGCAGAGCAAAAAGGCCAATCTCTTCTTAAAAGCCTCGAGTAATGGAACTCCCATAACTTCTGAAGGCAGTTTCACTGGTTAATTGTTCTGTGTTTATGGGTAATCGTTCTGATGATAGATTAGATAGATAGATAGATAGATAGATAGATAGATAGATAGATAGATAGATAGATAGATAGATAGATAGAGATAGAGATAGAGATAGAGATAGAGATAGAGATAGATAGAGATAGAGATAGAGATAGAGATAGAGATAGAGATAGAGGGAGGTAGGTAGGTAGGGTGGTAAATGTGGTATTCAGAAGGTTCTCACCATTTTTGGAGAACCGGTAGTGGAAATTTTGAGTAGTTTGGAGAACCAGCAAAACCCACCATTGACTGGCCACACCAACCCCATCTATTCTCTGCCTCCCGAGTCCCAGCTGATCAACTGGGTCTTCTTTGGTTGCCCTGCATAGGAGAATGGAGCTGGAAAGCAGGTTAGTGGGGTAGGAAAGGAACGGGATTTTGCAGTATCCTTCCCCTGCCACGGTCGCCAAGCCATGCCATGCCCACCAAGCCACACCCACAGAACCGGTAGTAAACATTTTTGAATCCCATCACTGGTGTACGGATGGATGGATGGATGGACGGACAGACAAATAGATGATAGAATCTCAAATTTATCCATGCATATGCTTCTCATTTGCTTTTCCATGGCTGTTAGCTATCTGGGTTTGTGTTAAGCTCTGTAAGCTCTTCACAGAAGACCTGATCACGTATAACATTATGACAACAGCAATTGTCTCAGAATGATAGTACCTTTACGAGGCCTTTTCTCTAGGTCTTGTCAAAATTGAAAAAGTTGGAACGGAAAAAAAGCATTGGGAAAGAACTTGGATTGGGCTCAAAATTAAGCACTTCAGTTAATGTAAGAAATGCCTCATTGGATCATCTTAAAATTTATCAATATTAAGCATATTTCTTACTTAAATTCATAAGAAAAAAAGTGGTCAGGCATTATTACATATTGCAGACTGTGGGGAAACGTTTTGTTCATCGTGAGTGATATCATTGTGAGTGATATATATGTGTGCTATTCATTTAATTTTATCAAAGAAATAACTATTCCAAATTATTGTTTCTGCCTGGCTTTTAGAAAACATGAGCTCTGTTTGACATACATGGTGAAATTACCCATTTTATCCTTATAATCTTTTGAGAAGTAGGCTGCACTGGAAGTGTGTAATGATCTTTAAATTAGCCAGGATTAGACAGTCCAAGAAAATCCAATTAGTTTAATGGTCAAAACCAGCATTCTGTCCCACAAAACCACATGACCCTTTGTTTCATTTTGCAAATAGGTTGCTCTTGGGGAGGAAAGCTATGGCAAATCTAAATAGCGTACTAAAAAGCAGAGACATTCCCCTGCCAACAAAAGTGTGTATAGCCAAGGCTATGGTTGTCCCTGTTGCAATGTATGGCAGTGAAATTTGGACTGTAAGGAAGGCTGAGAGCGAAAGAATGGAAACTTTGAACTATGGTGCTGGAGAAGATTCCTCCAAGTCCTTTGGGTAGCAAGGCGATGCAACTGGTCAGTCCTAGAGGAGATCAACCCTGACTCTCTTTAGAAGGTCAGATCCTGAAGAGGAAACTCAAATACTTTGGCCACCTAATGAGAAGGAAGGACTTACTGGAGAAGAGCAGAATGCTGGGAAAGATTGAGAGCAAAAGAAGAATGGGATGGCAGAGAAGGAGGAGGCTGGATGAAGCAGTCGGCGTGAGCTTAAATGGACTCCAGAAGATAGTAGAGGACAGGAAGGCCTGGAAGAACATTGACCATGGGTTCACGATGGGTCAGACATGGCTTCACAACTAACAACAGCAACAACAACAACAGCAGGTAGATTCATGCGGTTATTCAATGTGTGTTCAATTTTTGCATGTGTACATGTACGTAAATGAGACAGGGAAAGAAACGTAATTTCAGATTTGCAACTTTATGTTCATGGAAAGATTTAATTATCAGACATGCTTGGAGCAATCTACGAAGATGTGAAAAAAAAATGGAAGGAAAGAAAGGAAGGGACTGACCACAATTTTATAGATTTCTAAAAAAAAAAAAAAAGTCTGATGGTTTGAGCCAGATCATTTGTGTCTCAAATAGGAAAGCCTGAGTTGATCTGTTTCATGATCCATTTCTTTGTTTTCTTGGCTGCAAAATAATCAGCTTAAGTCAATACTGTAAGCTCTAGTGATGCATAAGAGCTTCAGAAGAAATCAGGCTGAACTCCAAACTTGACAGAAAGTTGGATACACAACAAAGCACACCCAACAGGAATTTTGATTGGACAAAAAGCAGAATACCTTATGCCACCAGACTTGAAATTCTAGACCTAGAAAACCTAGAACTATGCTGCCTTCGGTCCAATCTAAGTATAGTACATAAAATCATACATTGCAATGTCCTACCTGTCAATGAATACTTCAGCTTCAACCATAACAATACAAGAGCACACAACAGATACAAACTCAAGGTTAATCGCACCAAACTTGATTGCAGGAAATACGACTTCAGCAACAGAGTGGTCAATGTCTGGAATAATCTACCTGACTGTGTTTTTTTTCCCCAAACCCCAAAAACTTTAACCTTAGACTGTCTACTATTGACCTCACCCCTTTCCTTAGAGGTCTGTAGGGGGTGTGCATAAATGCACCATCGTGCCTACTGTCCCTGTCCTATTGTTTCTTTTATATATATATATTTATTTTTCTTATATGTATCCATGTATTCATAACTGCATTTTTACTTATACTTATTATCTTGTAAGCAATTGACTAATAAAAATAAAATAAATAAAGAAATAAAATAATTTTTGAAAAGGATCCCAAAGCAATATTTACAAACCTGTGTGCCATAAATGAAGAGCCAAGTCTTTCTTCTATATATACAAAGAGTATACAAAGAGCTGTAACTGTTTATTTAGAACTGTAGAATAAATTTTCATTTCAATGAGCTGGACATTGTTTAAACAACAGTTAAGGGATTAGCCTCCTTATTAATTTCACAAGAAAGACCCAAAATTAAGGAACTGAAGGTGTTCTAATCTTAGGAACCTGGAAAACGATTCTAAAGCAGGAAAGATTTTGGTAACTTTGCCATACTCTTTCTTAGACAATAAACTTTGGCAGAATTTTGCTTTCTATGAAAGTGGGAGAGCCAAGGACATGATGGGTGCAAAATTGAATATGGAAAATGCTAGGCCTTTGTAGAGGCAACCCATATCTACTGTACATCTATATCTACTGTACATCTATATCCATATCTGCATCTCTATCTACTATACATCCATCTATATCAATATCTGCATCCATATCTATGTTTACATCTACTGTACATCTATACCTACAGGTAACGTGATAGCACTTACAAAGCTACTTAGAATTTAAAGAAAAGCATAATTATATACATAGTTAAAATGATATAGTACTCAATTATATGAAGAGGAAAAAAAGGGAAAAGAGAAAAAAAACTGGAGAAAGAATCTGGAGGTTTATCTTGTCTATAAAATAACTCCATTAATTTTGACTCACATCCTCTTTTTACCAAAAGGTCAAACAGAGAAAGAATAAGATCAAACCAAATATTTTTTTTTAAAAGTGTAATAAACCAACGTCCACAGATCAGATGTACCAACCATCTCTGGCTACAAGTATAGCATAGATTTTTTTACAGATAGATTCTTAGGCGTTTGGTTGTGTGTGGGGGTGAGTGTGCATTCGTACAAAAATTCAGAATAGCAATAGCAATAGACTTATATATTGCTTTACACTTCTTTAACATCCTCTCTAAGGGGTTTACAGAATCAGCATAATTGCCGCCTAACAATCTGGGTCCTCATTGTGCCGACGTTGGAAGGATGGAAGGCTGAGTCAATCTTGAGCTGGTCAAGATCAAACTGCAGGTCGTCGGCAGAGTTAGCCCGCCCTACTGCATTCTAACCAGTGCACCACACCAATGAGAGTAAAGAGCATTAGCAATTCTGTTTTGGAAAGCAGGAAAGAAGAATGAATAAATAATGCAAAGCTATGCTGACTCAGACCCAGGTGAACCCAACTGAGATCAGTGAGATTAATTTCGAAGCAAAGAAAACTGCTGTGTAGGATCCAAATTGAAGAATAAGTGATTCACAATAAGTGATTCTTTTGTACTAAAACTACTGTGCTGTACTATGAATTTTGGCCATTGCTGTTTCTCCTGAGCCATAAATCTCACATCCATTATCACTAATCCCAACAAAGTATTAGACCTTCTTCTACTAAGGTATAATAAAGTTATTTGGAGACAAACTCAGTTCTGGGTGACTGTAAATTGTTTGCTACAGTATTCTGATTTTTTTTTATTTTTATTTATTTTTTAAATCCTAATCTAGCCTGCACCTTTGAGATTTCCTAGTTGCTTCATGGAGGAACCAAATCAGATACTTTTGGTATATCTATGTAGAACCAGCCAAGGTTATCAGCATGCTGCTACCTGCTATTATATATTTTATTATATATTTTTATTAGATAGATAATAGATGGAGAGAGTGATAGAGATAGATAGTGATAGAGAGATAGATGATAGATAGATAGAGAGATGATAAATGAGATAGATAGATAGATAGATAGATAGATAGATAGATAGATAGATAGATAGATGATAGTTAAATAGATGATAAATGATAGACAGACAGACAGATAAAAGACAGAGACAAATAGAAGACAGATAGATAGATAGATAGATAGATAGATAGATAGATAGATAGATAGATAGAAAGATAGATAGATAGATAGATAGATGATAGATGATAGACAGACAGATAGAAGACAGAGACAAATAGAAGACAGAAAGATATAGATAGATAGATAGATAGATAGATAGATAGATAGATAGATAGATAGATAGATAGATAGATAGATAGATAGATGATAGACAGACAGATAGAAGACAGAGACAAATAGAAGACAGAAAGATATAGATAGATAGATAGATAGATAGATAGATAGATAGATAGATAGATAGATAGATAGATAGATGATAGACAGACAGATAGAATACAGAGACAAATAGAAGACAGAAAGATATAGATAGATAGATAGATAGATAGATAGATAGATAGATAGATAGATAGATAGATAGATAGATAGACAGAAAGAAGACAGAGACAAATAGAAGACAGAAAGATATAGATAGATAGATAGATAGATAGATAGATAGATAGATAGATAGATAGATGATAAATGATAGATAGACAGACAGATAAAAGACAGAGACAAATAGAAGACAGAAAGAAAGAAAGAAAGAAAGAAAGAAAGAAAGAAAGAAAGATAGATAGATAGATAGATAGATAGATAGATAGATAGATGATAGATGATAGCAGACAGATAGAAGACAGAGACAAATAGAAGACAGAAAGATATAGATAGATAGATAGATAGATAGATAGATAGATAGATAGATAGATAGTCAGAAAGATAGGTAGACAGATGGATGGATGGATGGATAGATATGATAGATTATAGGAGAGATGTCTCATCTATTTATCTCTACCTACCTATCTTATAAGTAACATTATAACATTGTATATGATATTATATATATTATATTTACATATTTTCCCTGTTGATAATAATATTATTCATTCAGTCATGTCCAAATCTTTGCAATTCTCTGAGCGAGGTCACTCTATATCTTTCGATCTTGCACTACTTCTATGCTGTGGCTGGTGTCAGCTTTGATGGTCTCCAGCCACCATGTTCTTTGGCAGCCTGGTTTCCTTTTACCATTAACTCTTCCCAACCTAATTGCTTTCTCCAGTGAATTCCCCGGTATGACATGGTCAAAATAAGTGAGCTGCAGTGTCGTGATTTTTGCCTTCCAAGGACATGTTTGGTGTGTTGTTCTCCAGTACTTGCTTGTTAGTTATCTTTGCTGTCCAAGCAATACACAAGATCCAGAGGAAAAATTGATTAATATATATATATATATATATATATATATATATATATATATATATATATATATATCGTATAATTGTGAAGGTTTGCATCCCGAGATATAAGTTCAGAAGAAAAGGAGATTGCTCTTCGGGAAAAAGTTTTTATTTTTGTTCAGAATTTTCGGATTTGTTATCTCAAGTCCGTCTTCAGTGAACAGTTAGGTGGAGATGTGTCAGGGAAGGAGCTTTGGTCGTTGTTTCTGTCGTTGGTGTCAGCGTTCTATAGATTGGCAGCGCGGGCATCAATCGCGTGATTGGCTTGTCAGTTGTTTTGGGTGCGAGCTGGGTTGTTTTTTGATGTTGTTCATCCAATTATCACGTAAACTTTGATAGTTGGGGTCAATGTCTTTGTGGCGATTAATGCAATTGGCAAAACACGTTATGCACGCGAATTTATTGAAGCATGGCATACTGGCACCAATTGCATTAATCGCCACAAAGACATTGACCCCAACTATCAAAGTTTACGTGATAATTGGATGAACAACATCAAAAAACAACCCAGCTCGCACCCAAAACAACTGACAAGCCAATCACGCGATTGATGCCCGCGCTGCCAATCTATAGAACGCTGACACCAACGACAGAAACAACGACCAAAGCTCCTTCCCTGACACATCTCCACCTAACTGTTCACTGAAGACGGACTTGAGATAACAAATCCGAAAATTCTGAACAAAAATAAAAACTTTTTCCCGAAGAGCAATCTCCTTTTCTTCTGAATATATATATATATATATATATATATATATATATATATATATATATAATTATTTGTTGGATTATAAGATGGAAGAGGAGAGAGTTAAAAAAACAATGATTGTTTGGGAGAAAAATTTTGGCTATATGATAGAATTGGAGAAATGGGAAAAATGTGGGAAAAGAATTATAAGTTGATTATGTCTGCATCATATAGAGAAAAATTTATACAAAATGTTCTACAGGTGGCACTTACCACCTGCTAGATTAGCAAAAATGTTCCCAAAAGATCATCCAAAGGAACATATTATCATGCATGATGGAATGCCCTGTAGTAAGAGAATATTGGATAAGGAACAAAAAATGGATAGAAGAAATAATTAAACAGCAAATTGAATTAAGACCAGAGACTTTTTTATTAGGTATAATAATAGGAAAATATGATAAGAAAACAGAGTATTTATTAACGGCAGCAAGAATAACTTAAGCACAGAATTGAAAAAATGATAGTTTGCCTCCAGAGGAAAATGTGATAAGAAAAATATTAGAGTGTGCTAAGATGGATAAGTTGACCATGGAGATAAAGGAAAGAGAGGAAACAGATTATTATTTTATGTGGAATGTACTGTAGGATTGGTTAAATAATAGATATACAGTTGAATAGAGAGGAAGTCAATAAGATAATAAGGTAAAAGATATAGTGGATAAAGATAGATTAAGCAACATATACAAACATATAGATAGTTAAGATTTATGTAAAAGTATGTATACAATCACAAAAGCATTGTAATGAATGGAAATGATGTATAAATGAAAAAATGTTTAATAAGAATTATTCTTTTAAAAAAATACGCAGGAGTCTCTTCCAGCACCATGGCTCAAACAAGTCAATTCTCTTCCCGTCTTGCTTTTTCCATATTAATGTAAGGAAAAGCTGGAAAGCTAAAGCTGACAAGGATGGATAACTTAACCAAAGAGTTCATGGCTGAGGTGAGAATTATCTGGAGATTGGCTCTCTGCTGTTCATCCTCTCTTGATGGTCAACTTAAATAAAGTATTTCTTTCAACAGCTAACATGGCTGTCTATATTGATGGTATTTCCAACGTGGTGCTTGTGCTGATCAACCTCGATTTAACTTTAATTGCCTCGATTTAGCTTTTGCAAAAAAAAAAAAAAAAGTACTTCAATAAATGTTACTGCTGTAGCAGAAATAAATTGACTGAAGGTGTCTAATTGAGGGAATTTATCCCATGGGTCAGTATTTTTGCAGGCCAAGATGTAATCAGCTGCAGGGCAGAGCAAAACCGTGACAGAAGTTTCTTTAACACGCTACTGCAGCAAAGGAACATAACCTGCAAGCTCCCACTGGCCATTAAAAACTGTTCTTATTTCAGCTGGGTCATGTTAGGTCAATGTGGCCGCATACATTACGAATTTCAGCATTAAAGCAAGCATTTGCTTAATATCAGGACTGTTGGAGCCTCCAGGAGAGCAGTGTTTCCGAAGAAAAACAGCACTGTTTGCAAGAAAAAAATTATGTGGTGATTGAAGGAGAGGAAAGGAGGAAACAAATCCGCCATCGTAGTGCTGAAACTTTTGGAATAAGAAAACCAATTGAATTTAGAGATAAGGGACAGAAACACATTGTGAATAATTAGAGATTGCAGAACTAAACTGGTTAAAATACTTGGGATAAGAAGTCAATATTTTCTGGGCAAGAAGAAGCTAACAGTGATTCTTTGTGATAGTATTTGATACATATTACTCTACCTTCCTTTGAAGAAACATCCAGAGGGGAGTTTATGAAACAGATGATATGACACAGAACAGATCAATACTTTCTGGCCCCTATAGCCATCCAAATCATTGTCAACCCTTAAGTTCATCTGATCAAGAGAAACAGATATGAGCAAAGATTAAAAGAGTTTAAAGCTAACAGTTGCCAATTTTCCTATCTCTTCTTGTTAAGAGTCATGCCCCAAGATGGTTGAATCCCAATTCTCAACCTAAAACTCGATTGAAATAGAACTTCCTGTTGACAGAACAAATCTGGATGACTTCTAGACAGTGCCAAGATCAACAGCAATCCTATTTCCTTATATGCTTTGTAAATTGACAGTCAATCTATCAACAGGTTAATAATCTTTTTAGGAAAATGATTAAATGCTTGTCTTGCATCCTATAAAACTCTTCTCTTCAATTTCCACTCCAAGAATGTTTTTGCACTAGCTGCATCTATAAGAGAAGAGCAGGCAAAGCTGGGAGGTGGAGTTAAACATGTCATCAGCTTAGAGTCATTGCATTCCTGCAATCACTCCAAGCCCTCCTGAATTCTGTACACCCTTATCTGCTGCCAATTTAGTGCTGAACTTTAGTTGACCAGATGCTTGTGTGTAGACTTGAATAAATCTTCAATACTACAACTATACAAAGGATCCTGATACTTTGATCCTAACTGTTGTGTCCGCGAAATGATGCCAGGAGTCGGTGACTTCAAATCATGCTCTTTATTTGAGGTTGGAACCGAACTGGGGCAAAGGGAAAAAGATCGCGGCTTTTATTCTTTTAGCCGTGGCGGCCGCGGCCAATGGCACCACTTTGAATCTCCCGCGATCCGAATGGACCAATCGCGGGAGATTCTTAGTGAGCCAATTGGCGCGGCTCGCCTGACCAATCAGAGTGCCCCGCGCTTTGGCCAATCAAAGCGCGGGGATCTCAAGAATGCTAATAAGGACAGAACACTAACAGCATCTGAAATACACAAATGTGGCTGACTTATTAGGTTGTAATTATGATGGATGGACAGTTTGTTGCCTATAGTGGTGATTACATTGTTTCATAGAGTATCTTTTGCAAATAAATAAATAGGTAAATAAAAGAAGAAAAAGATTGGATGGAGTGGCCAAAGTTTTTATAAAAACACCACCCTGCCAAACATTCTATACGGTGATTGGTGACATGAAAAATTCACAGAATAAATTCTACCAATCATTGTTCTTACGGAGTCTCAAGGAAGAGCATGGATAGCAGCATAACCTGGTCCCATCCTGGAAGTGCATTATGGGTAGACGGTAGGGGCAGTGTGATTTCAGTGTAGATTCCTAGTATGATTTGATTGCTGATTGTACCCTATGACTATCATTAAGTGTTGTAGATTATGATTCTTGTTTCTTAATGAAAGTATCTTTTCTTTAATATATACTGAGAGTATTTACACTGACAAATTTCTTGTGTGTCCAATCACACTTGGCCAATAAAGTATACTATTCTATTCTATTCTATTCTATTCTATTCTATTCTATTCTATTCTATTCTATTCTATTCTATCCTATCCTATCCTATCCTATCCTATCCTATCCTAACCTATTCTATCCTATCCTATCCTATCCCATCCTATCCCGCCCTATCCCACCCTATTCTATTCTATTTATGTCAACCTGATTTCCTTCCAGCTCAGGAAAACACACTGTTAAATCTTATGTGAAAAAAATAAAATTCTCATTGGTGCCAATGCAATCTTGCTCTCCCCTAAGGTCAATTAAGTATGATGGAGAATATTTGTTGGAATCACAGCTGGTAAGAATGAGGTTAAATCTCGTCTCAGTTTGAGACCCCAATTCCCCATGCCCATGCTATTATACCACAAATATTTACAACCTCAAGGTTGGGTCAAGTTTTAACCTAACATTATTAGAGAGCCCTCAGAAATGCCTGGCTATTTAGTGTATAACCGTTTTGTTATTCCTCATTATTTTGTAATAGTGGGTTTTACATATCTCTGCTGTATCGCTGCCAGATTCTACTCAGATGGAAATCGCCCTGTGAGAGTGGCCAGAATTGAGGCCCACTAATCTTTGTACAATCTTTGTCCTCAATTTACAACCACAATTGAGCCCAAAATATCTGTTGTTAAGTGAGACAGTTGTTTAGGTGAATATTGCTCCATTTTATGACTTTTTTTGGCCACATCTATTAAGTCAGGAGTGTCAAAGTGGTGCCCTGTGGGCTGGATGCATCATGCTCAAGTCCCACCCATCTCAGTTCCACAAAGGGAAAGCTTCACAATATGTCATGTAAGGGCAACATGATGTGGCCAGTTTGACACCTGTGTATTAAGTAAACCACTGCAGTGGTTAAGTTAGTAATATGGTTCAGTGAATCCTCCTTCCCCATTGACTTGTCAAAAGGTCACAAAAAGGGATCATGTGACCCCAGCACACTGTAACCATCATAAATACAAGGCCATTGCCAACTGTCTGAATTTCAATCACCTGACCATGGGGATTGTTAGGAATATAAGTCACCTAACAGGTATTTGGGTTAGAAATATATAAACCAGGATAAACATTTAAAAACTGTATCTTTAAGAAAATGCAAAACTATAATTAGGCGTGGTTTCTCAAATGGCCATAAGATGGAGCCAGAAAACTGGTTTGTCTCAGCCTTCGTCTCAGAAGAGATTGAATCTCTGTTTCCTTCTGTTGGAAAGAGTTCCTCCATTTCTTCTAATTGACTGATATTTGCTGGATTTAATGTAAGTCTGTTACTGAACTGTTTTTTGACACTGGACTTTGATATTTGGATTATCCCTGGATTGAAAAACTGACTGATTTACCTGTGAATGACATTTGGACTGCTTGTTTGGACTTTGCTTAACGTTTCTGGAAGTAAAAACCTACATTTACTGTACAGTGTATCTGTGTGTTGTATGTGTATTATTCAAACATGACTCTCAAATACGTCTCCCTATATGCGCTCATTCTCCTAACGGGGAATTACCTCAACACTGGTTATGGGCCCAGGCCATACCAGGCTCAGATAACTGAGAGTTAGTGTGAATACACAGTACTGTATACAGACAACTGTTTACTGTTTAATTGTGGTTTATTATCCTGGAAAAGATGGCACAAGTCACTTCAACAAGTCTATCACTGATAACCCAGTTGGATGGAACAAACTATGTTTCCTGGTCTAGGAAGTGCAGTCTACTTCTGCATAGAGAAGGTTTATGGAATGTAGTTCAAGACCCACCAGATGTAAATGCTTGGGATCCAGAAAATGAGGATGATGCCAAGAAGCTTGCTGACTTTAAACAGAACAACGAATGAGCTCTTTGTATAATTGGACTAATACTGAGTGACCAGCAGCTAGTCTATATTCGTGGAGAAGAGTCTGCTGCTCGGTGTTGGGAGAATTTGAAGAGGATTTATGTTTGTGACAGTATAGGTGCACACATACATCTTACATCTTACTGTTTAGAGCACGTCTTCTGAAAGGTGGAGATATGTTAGATCCTTTAAACTTCATGAAAAGAACTGACTGATTTATCTGTGAATGACTTTTGGACTGCTTGTTTGGACTTTGCTTAACGTTTCTGGAAGTAAAAACCTACATTTACTGTACAGTGTATCTGTGTGCTGTATGTGCATTATTCAAACACTACTCTCAAATATGTCTTCCTGTATGCGCTCATTCTCCTAATGGGGAATTACCTCAACAGGGATGCTACAATGATCATGAGTATGAAAAGTGGTCATAAGTCCATTTTTTCAGTGCAGTTATAACGTTGGATGAATTGTTGTAATTCAAGGACTATCTATATTCCCTTCTTAATACTGGGGAGATGAAATTGCCTCCAGATGTTTTACTTGGTTTTAATTGGACAATAAGATCTTTGCTGAGGTATAAGATTTAAAAGCTGCCAGCTGCTGTAAGTCTGATGCAATGTAAGGCTGATGCCATAAGGATGAATTGGCATAGCATGGGTATTGCCCTTTTTAAGATGACAAATGGGTTCACAGAAGTCTTTACCTCTTTAAGAGGTGTTTATATAAGGCTGACATTGTAGAGGGCATGTTCTCTCTTCTTATGTCCTGTATCCATCACAAAGTTCTCTGTGTAGAGTTAAGAAGACTGAGTGCTTGTCAGGAATTTTGCCTACCACATATATTTCTGTATATGTCTTGTATATAAACCACTGTTAAATGTTTAAGCCTTTAAGCCATGTGCTGTGTTTTGCACCTGGGTTGTCTCACAATAGCAGTCATGCTGAAAACACTCTGACAATATTTAACCTCAGCCAGTCACTGGCAGCCAATCCAGGAAGTACTATGAGAATGAACTGATTGATGGATCATATCCTCATTGGATAACCCATTGGAAGAGAAAATGTATACACGGTTGGCAGGAAAAGATGTTTAACACAACATTGATTAACTTGGTTCAATAATCAACTTACGGGGGGGGATGGAGTGAGGGAATGAATTCTCTCACAATTTAGGATTTGACTCAACCCTTCCTCAATCTAGAAATCCAACCTAGAGATAAGAAGAAATTTCCTGACATTGAGAACAATTAATCAGAGGAATGACTTCCCTCCAAATTGTAGATGCTCCATTACTGGAGATTTTTAAGAAGTGTGGGATTCGTTGAAATGTTTGCAAGCCAAAACTTATACAAGAAAACAATGGTAATTTTATTTACTACTTTGTTTACTACATGCACATGCAGGTACAGTGGACATACCTTAACCCATCGCTTTATTTATATTCCCTATCACCATTGCAGGCTTACCTTCCACCTTTTCCTCATTGGCTGCATATTCAGGCCATTACAATCGATCCAAGATGGCTGAAATGAATACATTTCCCCCTGCCCCTTATTTACAATTTCTCTCTAATAACTATTAGTTTCTAGGGGTGGTCTCTAAGTCAATCACCATGCCAGCAAATTCTAGCAAAAATCAGTTTTGAACATACGTGATCCCCCTTTTGGTCCTACGTACAGCTTTAAGCTCAAGCAACATTTGTTAGATAAGATTAAATTAGACAATTACGCAGTCTATTCTTTTCAAAGGTTAGAATTTCCTGCTACAATGTTGTAAAAACAATGCACTTCTTTCTCCTTTCCCACAGCAGGGATAAGGCAAACATTTCTCGAGAATGGCATAGATATCCAGCTTGAGTAGGGAGTTAGACTAGAAGAGCTCCAAGGTCCCTTCCAACTCTGTTATTCTGTTCTTCACATTCCTCTGTTGATCATGCCCATACCTATACTGAATCTTGACAATATCTTCCCCCCCCCTCTGCTCTGTACCTATGGTGATTCCAAAACTGAAGCTGTCTTAAGTCACTGTAATAGTTCCAAGATGAGGACCAAGAAGATGCAAATCTTCTTGGTCCTCATCTTCCAAGTTCATCATCAAGGTTGGAAAAACCGATCACACTGTAAAAAAAACTATAAATTGATCACACTATTAAAAAAAACATGTTGAGACTCTAGAAAGAGTACAGAGAAGAACAAACAATATGATTAGAGGACTTAAGACTAAAACATATGAAGAATGGTTGCATGAACTAGGCCAGACTAGTCTAGGAAGAGAAAGACTAGGGAAACATTAGAGCAGTCTTCCAATAGTTGAGGGGCTTCCACAGAGAGGAGAAAGGGGTCAAGCTATTTTCCAGAGCACATGAAGGCCAGACAAGGAATAATAGATAGAAATTGAAGAAGGAGAGATTCAGCCTGGAAATAAAGAGGAATTTCCTGACAGGGAGAACAATCAACCAAATGGAACAGAAGTTGCCTTTGGATGTTGTGGGAGCTTCATCACTGGAAGCTTTCAAGAAGAGACTGGACTGCCCTCTATCAAAAATGGTGTGGGGTCTCCTGCTTGGGCAGGGAGTAGACTAGATGATCTACAAGGTCCCTTCCAACTCTGTTAATCTGATCAGGTTGGTCATGAATGGCCTTGAGAAGAAGTCAGATTATCAGGAACACTAAGGCAGGGGACACATCAGCAATAACGACATACAGTTTAGGACCAATATTGGAGAATGGAGGAAGAGGGCCATATTCTGCTGACCAGGAAAGATTTCAGAGTCTGCTCAGCTTTAAAACCAGAGGTCAAAAACACATTTGTTCATTCCTTCTCAGAGTATCACTAGTTGTATGTAAAGCTGGTGGGAGTTCTATGCAGGCGATATCAGTAGCAAATCCACATGGAAAATGTGATTATTCCCCCTCCCTGTATAAGCAGTGGTGGGACTTTTTACCACCGGTTCTCTGAACATGGCTTGGTGGGCATGGTAGGGGAAGGATACTGTAAAATATCTATATGCTCCCCACTCCAGGGGGAAGGTTACTACAAAATCCCCATTCCCTCCCCACCCCCATAACCTGCTTTCCAGCTCCATTTTCCTGTGCAGGGCAATCAAAGAAGACCCAGCCAATCAGCTGGGACTCGGGAGGCAGAGAATAATGGGGTTGGCAGAGCCAGTCAGAGGTGGAATTTGCCAGTTCTCCAAACTACTCAAAATTTCTGCTACTGGTTTTCCAGAACCGGTCTGAACCGACTGAATACCACTTCTGTCTACTATGCCCTATTGTTGGCATTAGCCATACAACTCTTATTAACTTTCCACTGCAGAATGGAAGAATTAAAAACCCTTAATATTCAGATGGTTTCTGCCTTTATATTATATAAAACAACAAACAAACAATGAAGCTTTCCTTTGTGTAATTGTAACAGTTAATTCTTCCTGCTCTACGATAATTACATCCCCATATTAGAGCACAAAGTTGTAGGATGAGGTCTCCACTTGATGGTTACATATTCTTTGTTCCTTATAAAGGATTATGAGACTGTCAGTTCAACAACAATTTGGAAATAATAAGGAGAAAAAAGCCTTCAGATCACTCTTGCTTAGCAAAATGCATGATTCCAGCTATCTCTTTACTGTGTGTGTGTGGTTTTTTTCCCCCCTTTTAAGGTACTGAATTGTCTATGCTCTGTTTCTTGGTCTGATCAGATTTCCCTGACTTCTGTATTCAACTTCTATTTTAGACCTTCCAAAGTTCAGTCACAGGAGACAGAAAAGAATATGCGGAAAAGCTCTCTCATTTCATGCTAATAGAAAACAAAACTAGCAATAGAGGGACTTTACATTCCTTCATTTAAATCTATACGCGCCATTTCTTGCATGATATTTTTCCTAACTCATTAATAGTAGTGGGACATTGATGTTCTTCAACCAGCCATACCTAAACATATTTATGAATTCAAATATGTAAATAAAGGTTTTTGAATGTCTTCAATACTCTTTTGCATGATAGATGAGAGATAGACAGATAGATGAGAGAGAGAGAGAGAAGGAGAAAGGGAGAGAGAGAGAGAGAGATCCCTCAAAAGACACTTTATACAGCTTCTTACTGCAATTTATACAGCTTCTTACTGCAACATCAATCATTTAGCTGGCTATTATTTTTGAAAGGAGTGAAATCTATCTACCTTCTATCTATCTATCTATCTATCTATCTATCTATCTATCTATCTATCTATCTATCTATCTATTTATCTATCAATCATCTATCAATCATCTGTCTGTCTGTCTATCTACCTACTTACCTACCAACCTATCTATTTATAGTACCTATCTATCATCATCTATTTAATTGCCCTAAATTTGAATTGAAGATATTAAGTAAGTTTTGCGTGGTTAAGTTTTCAATATCAAAAGAGATGTGTTGAGGAGAATAGTCCATCTCTGTCTATCAGTTTTGTTCTAGCTCCTCTCTTCTTTACTGCATGATCTCAATCAAAGTAAGGAAGGAAAAACTGTCCCCATCTTATTCTAGTTCTTTAGTTCAATGTTTTATTGTAGAAGCTGTTGCGTAGTTTGATGTCAGTGAGTCCCTGTGACTTTATATGGCCATGATATAATTCCTTGGTAGATCTTGAATTGGAATGTGTTTCTCTCTGAAAATTATCTATATGTTAGCCACAGAGAATCTGTTGCACTATTTTGCTGGGGTGTTTTCCTGCATTATGAAGTAACATTTTCTCCATGATCCAGATTGAAATAAACTTTGGGAAGTTGGAGATGAGAAATTCTATTCATTCCAGCAGCAATTCCACATTTATTGTCTCCTGAGTGGATCAGTGGTGGGAACTCTGGCACATCTGACATTGACCCACTTAGAAATAGTTGTTGATCTCTTTACCAAGAGGTGAGAAATGAAAGAATTGTATTTCAGAAGCAGAGAAATGTTTGTGGAAAGTGGACATCATTTAGACTTAATATCAATATATGGTGGGCTTCAAATAATTTAACAACCACTTCTTTGCCTGGTTTCTGGGTGGGTGTGGTCATGATGGGCGTAGCCTAGTTGGCCTCCTGTACCATCCTGGGAGCAAAAATGGGCTGTGGAAGGCCCATTTTCAAACTCCCCAGGCTCTGGAGGCTCTCTGGAGCATGAAAATAAGCCTGTTTTCACCCTCCAGGAGCCTCTGGGAGGCCCATTTTCAATCTTCCTGGACTTCGGAGGCTCTCTCTGGAGGCTGAAAATGTGCCCATTTTCACCCTCCATGGGTGTTTCCTGTTTCCTATTTTCCATTTCCCTGGACTCTGGAGGCCAGAAATAGGCCTGTTTTCGCCCTCCATGAGCCTCTGGGAGGCCTGTTTTCCACCTCCCTGGGCTCTACCCATCCTTGCACTTACCTGGGATCCAAAATAGGCTGTGTGGGGACTCCTGGAAGAGATGGGGTAAGGTAGGGCCAGCCGGTCATCAGAACTACTGGTTCGCCAAACCAGATGGAAAATTAACATCCGGTTCAATCAAACCGGTGAAAACCGACTGAAGCCCACCTCTGAATCTAAGTGGTCCTTGACATTACCATAATTGAGCCCAAAATTCCCATTGCTAAGCGAGACAATTGTTATGTGAATTTTGACCCATTTCTGCAACATTTCTTGGCACCGTTGTTAAGGGAATCACTGCAGTTGTTAAGTCAGGAACATGGTTGTTAAGTGAATCTGGCTTCCCCGTTGACTTTGCTTCTGAGAAGGTCACAAAAGGGGATCATGTGACCCTGGGACACTGCAACAGACATAATTATGAGCCAGTAGCTAAGCACCCCACATAGCTGCAACTGCTATGTGAAAAACACACCTAAGTCACTTTGTTCAATGTTGTTGTAACTTTGACTGTCACTAAATGAATGATGGTAAGTCGAGGACTTTCTCCATCTCAGATCATTGAAACAGCTAAAATAATATCAGAAAGAACACTGGAAATTTTTAAGAAGAGATTGGGCAACTATTTGTCTGAAATGATACAGGATTTTCTGCTGGAGCAAGGGGTTCGACTAGAGGACCTGTCATGACTCTGTTAGAATCTGACTCTGAGGGAGAGGAAGAACAGCTGACAGGGAGTGGGAGTGTGGCTCTGGTGGCTGTGCAGGAAACTGGGGAAGGGCACAGGCCAGCTGACCATTGAGAGGAAGACTCAGGCCCACTCCCTCTTCATCCTAGGGCATGCAGGGAGGAATAGAGCAGGGAGCAACGTGAGTTGCATGGTTTATGGGGGAGGAAAGGGCCCTGATCCCCTTCATGGGCTGCAGCTGTGAGGACTGTTTAAAAGGACAAACTGTGCATGGGCCAGTGCTGGAAGCAAAGAGTGAAAATATTTCTAGTTTGTCCGTTGCTATCTGGGTTCTGGCATCCTTCCCAGTGTGGGTATTTCAATATCTGTGGACATCTTCAAGCCCTTATCCTGCCTTGTCTCGTTAATTGCTTTAGCGTGGTTTGTGTGTGTGTGTGTTTTTCCCCCTATTTATAATTTATATGTATTTTGAGTTTGTATGGAAGTTCTTCATTTTTGCAACTGTTTGTGGGGGAGTTTTTTCTCCAGTCAATGATACTTGGACATTTGAAGCCAAGTTGAAGGAATTAAAGGGACTTCACCTGTTTTTGTGACTTTGTTGCTTTTGTATCCCACCCTGGGTCATCACAGGACCTCCAAGGCCCCTTCCAACTCTGGTTCTTCTCTTAAGAATGGAACGTTGCAGAGAAGAACCCAAGAGTTGGACCAGGCAAATGTAATTGTTACCATGTGGAGTTTTAGTCTGAATGTGCCAGTTCTTCTACGGCAGGGAAACGGATAGCCAAGTTACTCTCAAATTTCCAGATACACCACAATTCAGGGAACATTATGACTGCTGTTTTCGCAACCAACCCACACAGGAGTTATAGCCTACTGATTCACGTCCATATTCCTCTAGTCATTGGGCCAGGGTGTCGGGTGAGGATGTCTGGAATGAATTGGGTAGCTGTGGGTTGGCTTCCATTGTGTGATATTTTCTTTTCTGATCTCTTTCTCTTGTTCAGTTAGCTTTTGTTTTAAGGCTATGTTAACTGCCCAGAGTTGCAGTTGGTGGGTGGAATGGACAAGTAAACTGATTAAAACCAACAAGCAAAGAACTATGTTCTTGGAAACATATTTCAAGAGAAAAGAGATGGGAGAAGAGGGTAAAGAGAAGAGGGTGAAAGTGCTGTGAAGCACTATAGAGTGATAAATGTTATTGCTATTGCTCTTAGCAACAAACTGCTTATTTACAAAGAACTGCATTTTCAAGTAATAAAATTCTTTGTAATGAGCAGTTAGTTGTTAATAGCAATAGTGCTTAGACTTATATACTGCTTCACAGTGCTGCACAGCCCTCCATTACAGAGTCAGCCTCTTACTCCTTCCTTCCTTCCTTCCTTCCTTCCTTCCTTCCTTCCTTCCTTCCTTCCTTCCTTCCTTCCTTCCTTCCTTCCTTCCTTCCTTTCCTCCTACTTAGACAATCACCCTCTTGCCCCCAACAATCTGAGTCCTCATTTTACCCACCTGGGAAGGATGGAAGGCTGAATCAAACTTTAGGAGGAAGGAAGGAAGGAAGGAAGGAAGGAAGGAAGGAAGGAAGGAAGGAAGGAAGGAAGGAAGGGAGGGAGGGAGGGAGGGAGGGAGGGAGGGAGGGAGGGAGGGAGGGAGGGAGGGAGGGAGGGAGATAGCAATAGCTTATATACAGCAATACTTATACACAGTTTCATAGCCCTCTCTAAGCTGTTTACAGAATCAGCCTCTTGCCTCCAACAATCTGGGTCCTCATTTTTTTCAACCTGGGAAGGATGGAAGGCTGAGTCAACCTTTAGGAGAAAAGAAGGAAGGAAGGAAAGAAGGAAGGAAGGAAGGAAGGAAAATAGCAATAGCTCTTAGACTTATATACAGCTTCACAGCCCTCTCTAAGCAATTTACAGAGTCACCCTCTTGCCCCCAACAATCTGGGTCCTCATTTTACCAACCTTGGAAGGATAGAAGGCTAAGTCAATAGAAATAGCAACAGCACTCAGACTTATATACTGCTTCATGATGCTTTACAGCCCTCTCTAAACAGTTTAGAGTCAGCATATCACCCCAACAATCTGGGTCCCCATTTTACCAACCTCGGAAGGATGGAAAGCTGAGTCAACCTTGAGCTGGTCAGGAACAAACTGCTGGCTGTGGGCAGAATTAGCTTGCAATACTGCATTCTAACCACTGCATCACCATGGCACAATTTTCCAAGTTGTTTAATGCAGAATTTGTGGTGAATTCTTTGCTACCCTGCCTCCTCAAGTAACTCATATTTATGACAGTTGCAGTGTTCCAGAGTCACATATCTCCCTTTGCCAAATTAACAACCATGTTACTCATTTAACAACTGCAGCAATTTGCTTAACTGTGACAAGAAGGATTGGAAAGAAGGCAAAACTCACTTAACAATGTCTTACAGAAGTTTTGAGCTCAATTGCACCATAAATAGAAACTACCTGTATTCTGTTTTTTTCCTTGAGAAGTCTAAACATCTGGCTGGCTATGGAATAGAATAGAATGAAGTTTAGAATAGAATAGAATAGAATAACAGAGTTGGAAGGGACCTTGGAGGTCTTCTAGTCCAACCCCTGCCTAGGCAGGAAACCCGACACCACTTCAGACAAATGGTTATCCAACATATTTTTTTTTAGGTAAAGTTTTTTATTTTTAAACACAAACATACACATACAAAAACATAAAAACATAAAATCATCTTCCATTTTATATACATAAAGTGTGTCAGTTGGTTATGTATCTTTTGTGCTATACTTTTGTAGTCATTTACTCACAATTTATATCAATCTTCACATTGTCAAACTAATATATGTTTACATATTTATCAGTTATTAATCAACCATGACTAAACTATTTATTCCATCATTTTATATGAGATGTTCTACATTTTATCTTAAAATTTATGTTATACTTTCAACCAGTGGTTATATATATCTGTATTAAGTTTTATATCAGTCTATTAGATTTCTATCACAAAATTATCTAGTCTATTATATTACCGTGCCTTTTTATCCAACCATTGATAAAACAAATCCCATATCATATAAAATTGCTTATCTTCTTGTTCTCTAATTTCAAATATCAGTTTACTCATTTCAGCAGAATCCATAATTTTTTTGATAACTTCCTCCTGCATAGGTATTTTGTCATTTTTTCAGTTCTTCGCAAATACAATTCTAGCTGCTGTTAAGACATTTACAATCAAATATTTCAGTTCTTTCTTATATATGTCTGGTATGACTCCCAATAAAAAGATCTCTGGTTTAAAGTCTATATGTTGTTTTATCATTTTTTTCCAACCATGTGTGGATTTTAGTCCAATATTTCTTTGCATCTGAACATCTTTTTCCAACATCTTTTTAAAAACTTTCAGTTATTGGAGCATTCACAACCTCCGGAGGGAAATTGTTCCACTGACTAATCTGACTAGCTATATCTTCCATTATCCACAGGATTGGAAAATTTCTCAGGTTTAGAAGATTTTTTTTAAAAAAAGGGAAGGATATTTGCTGATATCCTATAATGAATAGGAAGTTTAAATGAAACTGAAGAACTGAACTCGGGAGAATTTCAAGCTGTAATAATTTCTAGCCAGTAACACTAATAGTAAGAGGTACAAACATGATAATCTGCGGCTTCTAATGCAAGAAAATTAGCATCTTTAATAATAGTTTCCTACTTCTTCTTCATTAAAAAAAAAATCTCTAAGGACCAGCTAACTTTAAAAACAAGAAGTGTGTACCCTTAATTTGCTGTTTCGATTAATTACAAGTGACCCTGGTCAATTAAGGTTCAGTTCTCCAATTAATCAGTAGAAACTTTAGTTGATTACTCTTCTAAAACAAGCTTTAGAATCCTAAAGTAAATGTGGAGGGAAATCAGAAACTACACAAACAGTTGCTGCAAGTCACAATTTGGGGAATTGCCTATTCTTGACATATAAATAGCTAAGTACGTGGTAATCTGCCCTTTTGTATGTAAGAAAACTTACATTTTTTCCATGCTTACCATTCTGATAAGCATGGTAATTGTTCAGATTTCTTTCTAATCATTTTTTCATGAAATTACCTCCTAATTTTAATGCATTTGGAGATAGCAATGTACTGAAGAGTTTGAATGATGGCTGATATTTTAGCTGTTATCAATTCACTTTTCTTTCATGTGGAAGCTGGTTGTTCTGACTTAGGCTTCCCAAAAGCACGAAGACTACTCCTTGTCCCTATAAAACCTCTTTTATTTGGTTTAAAGGGAATTCCTCCCCAGAAAAGTCCCGGTCAACAGTCTTTAAAGAGATTTCACAATTACAGATCTTTATCAGGCTTGGAGAGCTGCCAGGCTGATATCTTCCAAACGCCATGCTGTAGCAGCAGACAGTACTTGGCAAGAAGTCAGGAACAGATCTTCACCCTAACGAATTGAACTAATTGTCTCCTGCAAACCCCACTCCCCTTTTGCTCCTCTTTATTCCCTATGGGAAGGGCCATTCACGATCCACCTGTGCCTTTACTCCCAAGTCGACCCTTGTTCCTTAATTGTTCCCTTCTCCTGGTAGCTCTGTGCATGCTCACACTGGGAACAGGCTCCAGCTGTTCTTCTGCCCCACTGATCTCCGACTCCGAATGCAGAAGTGAAGCATTCTATAAATCAAACAATTGGGCCAAAAACGAACCTGTTTCCAAAAGTCTCAAAATGTTCCATTATACAAATATCCTGCTATCTGAAAGCTTGACTATTCTCCAAATATTGATGGAATAGATTATTCTGCATTTGAAATCTGATTGACTATGGTGGATTCTCAGTCATCCAGGTCTTGGTTGTCCCAAAGATGCTTTTTTACAAAATGCAACTGGACTTTTGGGAGTGTGTTTTTTTTTCCTTGAAGACTTTTGCTTCTCATTCAAGAATTCTGATTGAATGCTGGGGAATGAAATCCAACTGCATTGGATTTATTTCAACATTGGATAGATGACTGATCACTTCCCAACTTTCTGCATTTGCAAAACTCTTTCTACACTTACGTTGGCCAAAGACAAAGGCCAATTTCTGGAGTTCATCACTCATTGTGATTGGCAAGGTGACATCCCTATCATCATCAGAGAAGCCATTTATCTTCATTTTTTACATTTTTATTACATTTAGTATAGTGAGGGCTGTCAAAATATTTACAGACCCCTCACATCCTGGACATAAACTGTTTCAACTCCTTCCCTTAAAGCGATGCTAGAGAGCAGGGGTCCCCAACCACTGGGCCCCAGACCAGTACCGGTCCGTGGATCATTTTGTACCGGGCCACAAAGAATGAAAGTAGGGCCTACTTTGCATGGGCGCCACCATCTTGTTTTGACGGCGCTTGAGATAGTGCTTCCGGGTGAGCTTGTTGTCGGTTGGAAAGCGGCGTTTGGGTGCTGAAGGAATCCTCGTGCCTTAGTTTCGTCGAAGGGGGATGACAGCTTCGAACAAAGAGCCGTCCCAATGGTGGTGGAGTCTCGCGTTACTCAGGAGGAGATTAAGAAAGAGCCTGAAAAGCCCATCGACTGCGAGAAGGTACAAAGGAGGAGTTGAAGGTGGCGGGGAGAAGCGGGGGATGGCTGGCTGGCCGGTCGCTCGGCTCACCTTGCCTTGGTCGTGCATGCTGATGCTGGTAACGGTCTGTGGATCATTTTGTACCAGGCCACAAAGAATGAATAATCGTGAAACTGGTCCCTGGTACAAAAAAGGTTGGGGACCACTGCTATAGAGCACTGCACAGCAGAACAACTAGACACAAAGGGATTTTTTTTTCCAAATGCCCTCTACCCTGCTAAACAAATAATTCCCTCAACACTTTCAAATTATTTACCGCATTACTATGACTACTAATCTTCTCATTGTTCCTATCACCCATCTCCTCCCGCTTGTAACTGTATAACTGTAACTTTGTTGCTTGTATCCTTACAATTTATATTGATTATCTCGTGGTATGATTTGATTGCTTATTTGTACCCTATGACTATCATTAAGTTTTGTATCTAATGGTTCTTGACCAATGTATCTTTTCTTCTTATGTACACTGGGAGCATATGCACCAAAGACAAATTCCTTGTGTGTCTAATCACACTTGGCCAATAAAGAATTCATTCATTCATTCATTCATTCATTCATTCATTCATTCATTCATTCATTCATTGTTTTAAAAAAATGAACAAAGTCGCACAAGCTAACTAAATCTCTTTGTTCTTGCAAAACAACCCTCAAGAACTGGGGCATATTTAAATTTAAATTTTAAAAGCAGTTTTTACATTTTTAAATCCACAAACTCACCTATACGGAATGGTGCAAAATGAGTATTCGCTCTGTGCTTGAAATGTACTAACTGCCAAATTTGCTTCCTCTGCCCATCTCTGGAAGATTCGGCTTCTCTGTGGATTCCCAGATTATTTGTGAATCTTCAGCTCTTCATAAAAAGAGAACAAATAATGTTTTCACTGAAACACACATGTGCTCAAGCTTGTGTTTTGTCCACAGTTTGTGCATTTGTTTGATGGCATGCAAAGCAGTCCTTTTAGGTAACCAGCAAAGAGAATGACTGCCCCTCCCCCCCAAAATATAGGAGTTTTATTGTTGCTGTTGATGTTATTTTGCAAAATCCTCTGAAAAGCTTGACAAGACTGCCTATTTCCATGGGAGCAGATTGGCACTACAGGTGAGATATGCCCGGGGTGGGCTGCCAAACCAGTCTGAACATCTGGCTGACTGTGTGAATAATAATAATAATAATAATAATAATAATAATAATAATAATAATAATAATAATAATAATAATAATAATAATAACAACAATAACAACAACAACCATAACAACAATAATAACAATATACATTTGTCAACTATTTTAGTTTCTATTTAATTTCTATTCCTCTTTATTCTCCATCAAAAAAATTTCCTAAGTATAAGAGAATTAATTTGTTTTTATGTGATTATTTGGGGCTGAAAACTCATTTTCAGATAATTGCAGAAAAGGCTTCCATTCCATAATGGGGATGACAAGGAAAGCCATAAAGCATTCTATTTCCAGATGAATGGATACAAATTTTTCCTTTCCTTTCCTTTCCTTTCCTTTCCTTTCCTTTCCTTTCCTTTCCTTTCCTTTCCTTTCCTTTCCTTTCCTTTCCTTTCCTTTCCTTTCCTTCTTTCTCCCTCCTTCCCCCTCCCTCCCTGTCTTTCTTTCCTTCCTTCTTCTCTCCCTCCCATTCTCCCATCTTCTCTCCCCATCTTTCTTTTTTCCTTCCTTCCTTCCTTCCTTCCTTCCTTCCTTCCTTCCTTCCTTCCTTCCTTCCTTCCTTCCTTCCTTCCTTCCAGCTTCCTCCCTCCCCCTCCCTCCCTCCTTTATTTCCTTCCTTCCTTCCTCTCTCCTTCCCATTCTCCCATCTTCCCACCCACCATCTTTATTTCCTTCCTTCCTTCCTTCCTTCCTTCCTTCCTTCCTTCCTCCCTTCCAGCTTCCTCCCTCCCTCCCTCCCTCCCTCCTTTATTTCCTTCCTTCCGTCCTCTCTCCTTCCCATTCTCCCATCTTCCCTCCCTCCATCTTTATTTCCTTCCTTCCTTCCTTCCTTTCAGCTTCCTCCCTCTCTCCCTCCCTCCCTCCTTTATTTCCTTCCTTCCTTCCCCTTCCCATTCTCCCATCTTCCCTCCCCATCTTTATTTCCTTCCTTCCTTCCAGCTTCCTCCCTGAATCCCTCCCTCTCTCCTTTATTTCCTTCCTTCCTTCCCCTCTCCTTCCCATTCTCCCATCTTCCCTCCTCATCTTTATTTACTCCCTTCCTTCCTTCCTTCCTTCCTCCCTTCCTCCCTTCCTCCCTTCCTCCCTCCCTCCCTCCCTCCCTCCTTTATTTACTTCCTTCCTTCCTCTTTCCTTCCCATTCTCCAATCTTCCCTACCTGCATATTTATTTCCTTCCTTCCTTCCTTTCAGCTTCCTCCCTCCCTCCCTCCCTCCCTCCTTTATTTCCTTCCTTCCTTCCTTCCTCTTTCCTTCCCATTCTCCCATCTTCCCTCCTTGCATCTTTATTTCCTTCCTATCTTCCTTCCTTCCTTCCTTCCTCCTTCCCTCCCTCCCTTCCTTCCAGCTTCCTCCTGCCTTCCCTCCTTTCTTTCCTTCCTTCCTTCCTCTTTCCTTCCCATTCTCCCATCTTCCCTCCCTTCATCTTTATTTCCTTCCTTCCTTCCTTCCAGCTTCCTGCCTCTCTACATCCCACTCTCCTTTATTTCCTTCCTTCCTTCCTCTCTCCTTCCCATTCTCCCATCTTCCCTCCTCCTCTTTATTTACTCCCTTCCTTCTTTCCTTCCTTCCTTCCTTCCTTCCTTCCTTCCTTCCTTCTTCCCTTCCAGCTTCCTTCCTTCCTTCCTTCCAGTTTCCTCCCTCTCTCCCTCCCTCCTTTATTTCCTTCCTTCCTTCCAGATTCCTCCCGCTCTCCCTCCCTCCCTCCTTTATTTCCTTCCTTCCTTCCTCTTTCCTTCCCATTCTCCCATCTTTCCTCCTTGCATCTTTATTTCCTTCCTTCCTTCCAGCTTCCTCCCTCTCTCCCTCCCTCTCTCCTTCATTTCCTTCCTTCCTTCCTCTCTCCTTCCCATTCTCCCATCTTCCCTCCTCATCTTTATTTACTCCCTCCCTCCCTCCCTTCCTTCCTTCCTCCTTCCCTCCCTTCCTTCCTCCAAGCTGCCACCTGCCCTCCCTACTTTATTTCCTTCCTTCCTTCCTCTTTCCTTCCCATTCTCCCATCTTCCCTCCCTTCATCTTTCCTTCCTTCCTTCCTTCCTTCCTTCCTTCCTTCCTTCCTTCCTTCCTTCCTTCCAGCTTCCTCCCTCTCTCCATCCCTCTCTCTTTTATTTCCTTCCTTCCTTCCTTTCTCCTTCCCATTCTCCCATCTTCCCTCCTTCTCTTTATTTACTCCCTTCCTTCCTTCCTTCCTTCCTTCCAGTTTCCTCCCTCTCTCCCTCCCTCCTTTATTTCCTTCCTTCCTTCCTTCCTTCTTTCCTTCCTCCCTTCCTCACTCCCTTCCTTCCAGCTTCCTCCCTCTATCCCTCCCTCCCTCCTTTATTTCCTTCCTTCCTCTTTCCTTCGCATTCTCCCATCTTCCCTCCCCGCATCTTTATTTCCTTCCTTCCTTCCTTCCTTCCTTCCTTCCTTCCTTCCTTCCTTCCTTCCTTCCAGCTTCCTCCCTCTCTCCCTCTCTCCATCCTTTATTTCCTTCCTTCCTCTTTCCTTCCCATTCTCCCATCTTTCCTCCCTGCATCTTTATTTCCTTCCTTCCTTCCTTCCTTCCAGCTTTCTCCTGCCTTCCCTCCTTTATTTCCTTCCTTCCTTCCTCTTTCCTTCCCATTCTCCCATCTTCCCTCCCTTCATCTTTATTTCCTTCCTTCCTTCCTTCCTTCCAGCTTCCTCCCTCTCTCCATCCCATTCTCCTTTATTTCCTTCCTTCCTTCCTCTCTCCTTCCCATTCTCCCATCTTCCCTCCTCCTCTTTATTTACTCCCTTCATTCTTTCTTTCCTTCCTTCCTTCCTTCCTTCCTTCCTTCCTTCCTTCCTTCCTTCCTTCCTTCCTTCCTTCTTTCCTTCCAGCTTCCTTCCTTCCTTCCTTCCAGTTTCCTTCCTCTCTCCCTCCCTCCTTTATTTCCTTCCTTCCTTCCTTCCTTCCTTCCAGATTCCTCCCTCTCTCCCTCCCTCCCTCCTTTATTTCCGTCCTTCCTCTTTCCATCCCATTCTCCCATCTTTCCTCCCTGCATCTTTATTTCCTTCCTTCCTTCCAGCTTCCTCCCTCTCTCCCTCCCTCTCTTCTTTATTTCCTTCCTTCCTTCCTCTCTCCTTCCCATTCTCCCATCTTCCCTCGTCATATTTATTTACTCCCTCCCTCCCTCCCTTCCTTCCTTCCTTCCTTCCTCCTTCCCTCCCTTCCTTCCTCCCAGCTTCCTCCTGCCCTCCCTCCTTTATTTCCTTCCTTCCTTCCTCTTTCCTTCCCATTCTCCCATCTTCCCTCCCTTCATCTTTATTTCCTTCCTTCCTTCCTTTCTTCCGTCCTTCCTTCCTTCCTTCCTTCCAGCTTCCTCCCTCTCTCCATCCCTCTCTCCTTTATTTCCTTCCTCTCTCCTTCCCATTCTCCCATCTTCCCTCCTTCTCTTTATTTACTCCCTTCCTTCCTTCCTTCCTTCCTTCCTTCCTTCCTTCCAGCTTCCTTCCTTCCTTCCTTCCAGTTTCCTCCCTCTCTCCCTCCCTCCTTTATTTCCTTCCTTCCTTCTTTCCTTCCTCCCTCCCTCCCTCCCTTCCTTCCAGCTTCCTCCCTCTCTCCCTCCCTCCCTCCTTTATTTCCTTCCTTCCTTCCTCTTTCCTTCCCATTCTCCCATCTTCCCTCCCTGCATCTTTATTTCCTTCCTTCCTTCCTCTTTCGTCCCTTCCTTCCTCCCTCCCTCCCTTCCTCCCTCCTTTATTTCCTTCCTTCCTTCCTCCCTCCCTCTCTCCCTCCCTCCTTTATTTCCTTCCTTCCTTCCTCCCTTCCTTCCTCCCTTCCTCCCTCCCTTCCTTCCAGCTTCCGCCTTCTTTTCCTCCCTCCCTCCTTTATTTCCTTCCTTCCTCTTTCCTTCCCATTTTCCCATCTTCCCTCCCTGCATTTTTATTTCCTTCCTTCCTTCCTTCCTTCCTTCCAGCTTCCTGCCTCTCTACATCCCACTCTCCTTTATTTCCTTCCTTCCTTCCTCTCTCCTTCCCATTCTCCCATCTTCCCTCCTCCTCTTTATTTACTCCCTTCCTTCTTTCCTTCCTTCCTTCCTTCCTTCCTTCCTTCCTTCCTTCCTTCCTTCCTTCCTTCCTTCCTTCCTTCCTTCCTTCTTCCCTTCCAGCTTCCTTCCTTCCTTCCAGTTTCCTCCCTCTCTCCCTCCCTCCTTTATTTCCTTCTTTCCTTCCTTCCTTCCAGATTCCTCCCGCTCTCCCTCCCTCCCTCCTTTATTTCCTTCCTTCCTTCCTCTTTCCTTCCCATTCTCCCATCTTTCCTCCTTGCATCTTTATTTCCTTCCTTCCTTCCAGCTTCCTCCCTCTCTCCCTCCCTCTCTCCTTCATTTCCTTCCTTCCTTCCTCTCTCCTTCCCATTCTCCCATCTTCCCTCCTCATCTTTATCTACTCCCTCCCTCCCTCCCTCCCTCCCTTCCTTCCTTCCTCCTTCCCTCCCTTCCTTCCTCCAAGCTTCCACCTGCCCTCCCTCCTTTATTTCCTTCCTTCCTTCCTCTTTCCTTCCCATTCTCCCATCTTCCCTCCCTTCATCTTTCCTTCCTTCTTTCCTTCCTTCCTTCCTTCCTTCCTTCCAGCTTCCTCCCTCTCTCCATCCCTCTCTCCTTTATTTCCTTCCTTCCTTCCTTTCTCCTTCCCATTCTCCCATCTTCCCTCCTTCTCTTTATTTACTCCCTTCCTTCCTTCCTTCCTTCCTTCCTTCCTTCCTTCCTTCCTTCCAGTTTCCTCCCTCTCTCCCTCCCTCCTTTATTTCCTTCCTTCCTTCCTTCCTTCTTTCCTTCCTCCCTTCCTCACTCCCTTCCTTCCAGCTTCCTCCCTCTATCCCTCCCTCCCTCCTTTATTTCCTTCCTTCCTCTTTCCTTCGCATTCTCCAATCTTCCCTCCCCGCATCTTTATTTCCTTCCTTCCTTCCTTCCTTCCTTCCTTCCTTCCTTCCTTCCTTCCTTCCTTCCTTCCAGCTTCCTCCCTCTCTCCCTCCCTCCATCCTTTATTTCCTTCCTTCCTCTTTCCTTCCCATTCTCCCATCTTTCCTCCCTGCATCTTTATTTCCTTCCTTCCTTCCTTCCTTCCTTCCAGCTTTCTCCTGCCTTCCCTCCTTTATTTCCTTCCTTCCTTCCTCTTTCCTTCCCATTCTCCCATCTTCCCTCCCTTCATCTTTATTTCCTTCCTTCCTTCCTTCCTTCCAGCTTCCTCCCTCTCTCCATCCCATTCTCCTTTATTTCCTTCCTTCCTTCCTCTCTCCTTCCCATTCTCCCATCTTCCCTCCTCCTCTTTATTTACTCCCTTCATTCTTTCTTTCTTTCCTTCCTTCCTTCCTTCCTTCCAGTTTCCTCCCCCTCTCCCTCCCTCCTTTATTTCCTTCCTTCCTTCTTTCCTTCCTCCCTTCCTCCCTCCCTTCCTTCCAGCTTCCTCCCTCTCTCCCTCCCTCCCTCCTTTATTTCCTTCCTTCCTTCCTCTTTCCTTCCCATTCTCCCATCTTTCCTCCCTGCATCTTTATTTCCTTCCTTCCTTCCTTCCTTCCTTCCTTCCTTCCTTCCTTCCAGCTTCCTCCCTCTCTCCCTCCCTCCCTCCTTTATTTCCGTCCTTCCTCTTTCCATCCCATTCTCCCATCTTTCCTCCCTGCATCTTTATTTCCTTCCTTCCTTCCTCTTTCGTCCCTTCCTTCCTCCCTCCCTCCCTTCCTCCCTCTCTTCCTCCCTTCCTTCCAGCTTCCTCCCTCTCTCCCTCCCTCCTTTATTTCCTTCCTTCCTTCCTCCCTTCCTTCCTCCCTTCCTTCCTCCCTCCCTCCCTTCCAGCTTCCGCCTTCTCTTCCTCCCTCCCTCCTTTATTTCCTTCCTTACTCTTTCCTTCCCATTCTCCCATCTTCCCTCCCTGCATTTTTATTTCCTTCCTTCCTTCCTTCCTTCCAGCTTCCTCCCTCTCTCCCTCCCTCCCTCCTTTATTTCCTTCCTTCCTTCCTCTTTCCTTCCCATTCTCCCATCTTTCCTCCCTGCATCTTTATTTCCTTCCTTCCTTCCTTCCAGCTTCCTCCCTCTCTCCCTCCCTCTCTCCTTTATTTCCTTCCTTCCTTCCTCTCTCCTTCCCATTCTCCCATGTTCCCTCCTCATCTTTATTTACTCCCTCCCTCCCTCCCTTCCGTCCTTCCTCCCTTCCTTCCAGCTTCCTCCCTCTCTCCCTCCCTCTCTCCTTTATTTCCTTCCTTCCTTCCTCTCTCCTTCCCATTCTCCCATGTTCCCTCCTCATCTTTATTTACTCCCTCCCTCCCTCCCTTCCGTCCTTCCTCCCTTCCTTCCAGCTTCCTCCCTCTCTCCCTCCCTCTCTCCTTTATTTCCTTCCTTCCTTCCTCTCTCCTTCCCATTCTCCCATCTTCCCTCCTCACCCTTATTTACTCCCTTCCTTCCTTCCTTCCTTCCAGCTTCCTCCGTCTCTCCCTCCCTCATTTATTTACTTCCTTCCTCTTTCCTTCCCATTCTCCCATCTTCCCTTCCTGCATCTTTATTTCCTTCCTTCCTTCCTTCCAGCTTCCTCCCTCCCTCCTTTATTTCCTTCCTCCCTTCCGTCCTCTTTCCTTCCCATTCTCCCATCTTCCCTCCCTGCATCTTTATTTCCTTCCTATCTTCCTTCCTTCCTTCCTTTCTTCCTTCCTCCTTCCCTCCCTCCCTTCCTCCCAGCTTCCTCCTGCCCTCCCTCCTTTATTTGCTTCCTTCCTTCCTCTTTCCATCCCATTCTCCCATCTTCCCTCCCTTCATCTTTATTTCCTTCCTTCCTTCCTTCCAGCTTCCTCCCTCTCTCCATCCTGCTCTCCTTTATTTCCTTCCTTCCTTCCTCTCTCCTTCCCATTCTCCCATCTTCCCTCCTCCCATTTATTTACTCCCTTCCTTCTTTCCTTCCTTCCTTCCTTCCTTCCAGCTTCCTTCCTTCCTTCCAGTTTCCTCCCTCTCTCCCTCCCTCTTTTCCTTCCTTCCTTCCAGTTTCCTCCATCTCTCCCTGCCTCCTTTATTTCCTTCCTTCCTTCCTCTTTCCTTCCCATTCTCCCATCTTTCCTCCCTGCATCTTTATTTCCTTCCTTCCTTCCTTCCAGCTTCCTCCCTCTCTCCCTCCTTCTCTCCTTGATTTCCTTCCTTCCTTCCTCTCTCCTTCCCATTCTCCCATCTTCCCTCCTCCTCTATATTTACTCCCTTCCTTCCTTCCTTCCTTCCTTCCTTCCTTCCTTCCTTCCTTCCTTCCTTCCTTCCTTCCAGTTTACTCCCTCTCTTCCTCCCTCCTTTATTTCCTTCCTTCCTTCCTTCCTCCCTCCCTTCCAGCTTCCTCCCTCCCTCCATCCTTATTTCCTTCCTTCCTTCTTCTCTCCCTCCCATTCTCCCATCTTCCCTCCCTCCATCTATATTTCCTTCCTTCCTTCCTTCCTACCTTCCTTCCTTCCTTCCTTCCAGAATCCTCCCTCTCTCCTTCCCTCCCTCCCTCCTTTATTTCCTTCCTTCCTCTTTCCTTCCCATTCTCCCATGTTCCCTCCCTGCATCTTTATTTCCTTCCTTCCTTCCTTCCTTCCTTCCTTCCTTCCTTCCTTCCAGCTTCCTCCCACTCTCCATCGCGCTCTCCTTTATTTCCTTCCTTCCTTCCTCTCTCCTCCCCATTCTCCCATCTTCCCTCCTCCTCTTTATTTACTCCCTCCCTCCCTCCCTCCCTCCCTTCCTTCCTTCCTTCCAGGTTACTTCCTTCCTTCCAGTTTCCTCCCTCTCTCCCTCCCTCCTTTATTTCCTTCCTTCCTTCCTTCCTTCCAGATTCCTCCCTCTCTCCATCCCTCTCTCCTTTATTTCCTTTCTTCCTTCCTCTTTCCTTCCCATTCTCCCATCTTCCCTCCCTACATCTTTATTTCCTTCCTTCCTTCCTTCCTCCCTTCCTTCCAGCTTCCTCCCTCTCTCCCTCCCTCCCTCCTTTATTTCCTTTCTTCCTTCCTCCTTCCACCCTTCCTTCCTCCCTTCCTTCCTCCCTCCCTTTCTCCCTTCCTTCCAGCTTCCTCCCTCTCTCCCTCCCTCCCTCCTTTATTTCCTTCCTTCCTCCCTTCCTCCCTCCCTTCCTTCCTCCCTTCCTTCCAGCTTCCTCCCTCTCTCCCTCCCTCCCTCCTTTATTTCCTTCCTTCCTCTTTCCTTCCCATTCTCCCATCTTTCCTCCCTGTATCTTTATTTCATTCCTTCCTTCCTTCCAGCTTCCTCCCACTCTCCCTCCCACTCTCCCATTTTTCCTTCCTTCCTTCCTCTCTCCTTCCCATTCTCCCATCTTTCCTCCTCATCTTTATTTACTCCCTCCCTCCCTCCCTTGCTTCCTCCCTTCCTCCCTTCCTTCCAGCTTCCTCCCTCCCTCCCACCTTTATTTCATTCCTTCCCTCCTCTTTCCTTCCCATTCTCCATCTTCCCTCCCTGCATCTTTATTTCCTTCCTTCCTTCCTTCCTTCCTTCCTTCCTTCCTTCCTTCCAGCTTCCTCCCTCCCTCCTTCCCTGCCTCCATCCTTATTTCCTTCCTTCCTTCTTCTCTCCCTCCCATTCTCCAATCTTCCCTCCCTCCATCTATATTTCCTTCCTTCCTTCCTTCCTTCCTTCCTTCCTTCCTTCCTTCCTTCCTTCCTTCCTTCCAGCTTCCTCCCTCTCTCCCTCCCTCCCTCCTTTATTTCCTTCCTTCCTCTTTCCTTCCCATTCTCCCATCTTCCCTCCCTGAATCTTTATTTCCTTCCTTCCTTCCTTCCTTCCTTCCTTCCTTCCTTCCTTCCTTCCTTCCTTCCTTCCTTCCTTCCAGATTCCTCCCTCTCTCCCGCCCTCCCTCCATTATTTCCTTCCTTCCTCTTTCCTTCCCATTCTCCCATCTTTCCTCCCTGCATCTTTTTATCCTTCCTTCCTTCCCTCCTTCCTTCATTCCTTCCTTCCTTCCTTCCTACCAGCTTCCTCGCTCTCTCCCTCCCTCCCTCCTTTATTTCCTTCTTTCCTTCCTCTTTCCTTCCCATTCTCCCTCTTCCCTCCCTGCATCTTTATTTCCATCCTTCCTTCCTTCCAGCTTCCTCCCTCTCTCCCTCCCTCCCTCCTTTATTTCCTTCCTTCCTTCCTCTTTCCTTACCATTCTCGCATCTTCCCTACCTGCATCTTTATTTCCTTCCTTCCTTCTTTCCTTTCTTCCTTTCTCCCTTCCTTCCAGCTTCCGCCCTCCCTCCCTCCTTTATTTCCTTCCTTCCTTCCTTCCTCCCTCCCTCCCTTCCTTCCAGCTTCCTCCCTCTCTCCCTCCCTCCATCCTTTATTTCCTTCCTTCCTTCCTCTTTCCTTCCCATTCTCCCATCTTTCCTCCCTGCATCTTTTTATCCTCCCTCACTTCCTTCCTTCCTTCCTCCTCCCTCCCTTCCTTCCTTCCTTCCAGCTTCCTCCCTCTCTCCCTCCCTCTCTCCTTTATTTCCTTCCTTCCTTCCTTCCTCTCTCCTTCCAATTCTCCCATCTTCCCTCCTCACCCTTATTTACTCCCTTCCTTCCTTCCTTCCAGCTTCCTCCGTCTCTCCCTCCCTCATTTATTTCCTTCCTTCCTCTTTCCTTCCCATTCTCCCATCTTCCCTTCCTGCATCTTTATTTCCTTCCTTCCTTCCTTCCAGCTTCCTCCCTCCCTCCCTCCTTTATTTCCTTCCTCCCTTCCATCCTCTTTCCTTCCCATTCTCCCATCTTCCCTCCCTGCCTCTTTATTTCCTTCCTATCTTCCTTCCTTCCTTCCTTCCTTCCTTCCTTCCTCCCTCCTTCCCTCCCTTCCTTCCTCCCAGCTTCCTCCTGCCCTCCTTCCTTTATTTGCTTCCTTCCTTCCTCTTTCCATCCCATTCTCCCATCTTCCCTCCCTTCATCTTTATTTCCTTGCTTCCTTCCTTCCTTCCTTCCTTCCTTCCTTCCTTCCTTCCTTCCTTCCTTCCAGCTTCCTCCCTCTCTCCTTGATTTCCTTCCTTCCTTCCTCTCTCCTTCCCATTCTCCCATCTTCCCTTCTCCTCTATATTTACTCCCTTCCTTCCTTCCTTCCAGTTTCCTCCCTCTCTCCCTCCCTCCATTATTTCCTTCCTTCCTTCCTTCCTCCCTTCCAGCTTCCTCCCTCCCTCCCTCCATCCTTATTTCCTTCCTTCCTTCTTCTCTCCCTCCCATTCTCCCATCTTCCCTCCCTCCATCTATATTTCCTTCCTTCCTTCCTTCCTTCCTTCCTTCCAGAATCCTCCCTCTCTCCCTCCCTCCCTCCTTTATTTCCTTCCTTCCTCTTCTCCCATCTTCCCATCTTCCCATTCTCCCATCTTCCCTCCCTGCATCTATATCTCCTTCCTTCCTTCCTTTCATCCTCCCTCCCTCCCTCCCTCCCTTTCTTCCTTCCTCCCTCCCTTCAAGCTTCCTCCCTCCCTCCCTTTTTTATTTCCTTCCTTCCTTCCTCTTTCCTTCCCATTCTCCCATCTTCCCTCCCTGCATCTTTATTTCCATCCTTCCTTCCTTCCTTCCTTCCTTCCTTCCTTCCTTCCTTCCTTCCTTCCTTCCTTCCAGCTTCCTCCCTCTCTCCCGCCCTCCCTCCTTTATTTCCTTCCTTCCTTCCTCTTTCCTTCCTATTCTCCCATCTTTCCTCCCTGCATCTTTTTATCCTTCCTTCCTTCCTTCCTTCCTTCCAGCTTCCTCCCTCTCTCCCTTTCTCTCTCCTTATTTACTCCCTTCCTTCCTTCCCTCCAGCTTCCTCCCTCTCTCCCGCCCTCCCTCCTTTATTTCCTTCCTTCCTTCCTCTTTCCTTCCCATTCTCCCATCTTCCCTCCCTTCATCTTTATTTCCTTCCTTCCTTCCTTCCTTCCTTCCTTCCTTCCAGCTTCCTCCCACTCTCCATCCCGCTCTCCTTTATTTCCCTCCTTCCTTCCTCTTTCCTTCCCATTCTCCCATCTTCCCTCCTCCTCTTTATTTACTCCCTCCCTTCCTTCCTTCCTTCCTTCCTTCCTTCCTTCCTTCCTTCCTTCCTTCCTTCCTTCCTTCCTTCCTTCCTTCCTTCCTTCCTTCCAGCTTCCTTCCTTCCTTCCAGTTTCCTCCCTCTCTCCCTCCCTCTTTTCCTTCCTTCCTTCCAGATTCCTCCCTCTCTCCCTCCTTCCCTCCTTTATTTGCTTCCTTCCTTCCTCTTTCCTTCCCATTCTCCCATCATTCCTCCCTGCATCTATATTTCCTTCCTTCCAGCTTCCTCCCTCTCTCCCTCCCTCTCTCCTTGATTTCCTCCCTTCCTTCCTCTCTCCTTCCCATTCTCCCATCTTCCCTTCTCCTCTATATTTACTCCCTCCCTTCCTTCCTTCCTTCCTTCCAGTTTCCTCCCTCTCTCCCTCCCTCCTTTATTTCTTTCCTTCCTTCCTTCCTTCCTTCCTCCCTTCCAGCTTCCTCCCTCCCTCCCTCCATCCTTATTTCCTTCCTTCCTTCTTCTCTCCCTCCCATTCTCCCATCTTCCCTCCCTCCATCTATATTTCCTTCCTTCCTTTCTTCCTTCCTTCCTTCCTTCCTTCCAGAATCCTCCCTCTCTCCCTCCCTCCCTCCTTTATTTCCTTCCTCCCTTCCCCTTCTCCCATCTTCCCATCTTCCCATTCTCCCATCTTCCCTCCCTGCATCTTTATCTCCTTCCTTCCTTCCTTCCTTCCTTCCTACCTCCCTCCCTCCCTCCCTTTCTTCCTACCTTCCTCCCTTCAAGCTTCCTCCCTCCCTCCCTCTTTTATTTCCTTCCTTCCTTCCTTCCTCTTTCCTTCCCATTCTCCCCTCTTCCCTCCCTGCATCTTTATTTCCATCCTTCCTTCCTTCCTTCCTTCCTTCCTTCCTTCCTTCCTTCCTTCCTTCCTTCCTTCCAGCTTCCTCCCTCTCTCCCGCCCTCCCTCCTTTATTTCCTTCCTTCCTTCCTCTTTCCTTCCTATTCTCCCATCTTTCCTCCCTGCATCTTTTTATTCTTCCTTCCTTCCTTCCAGCTTCCTCCCTCTCTCCCTCCCTCTCCCCTTTATTTCCTTCCTTCCTTCCTTCCTCTCTCCTTCCCATTCTCCCATCTTCCCTCCTCACGCTTATTTACTCCCTTCCTTCCTTCCTTCCAGCTTCCTCCGTCTCTCCCTCCCTCCTTTATTTCCTTCCTTCCTCTTTCCTTCCCATTCTCCCATCTTCCCTTCCTGCATCTTTATTTCCTTCCTTCCTTCCTTCCTTCCAACCTTCCAGCTTCCTCCCTCTCTCCCTCCCTCCCTCCCTCCTTTATTTCCTTCCTTCCTTCCTTCCTCTTTCCTTCCCATTCTCCCATCTTCCCTCCCTGCATCTTTATTTCTTTCTTATCTTCCTTCCTTCCTTCCTTTCTTCCTTCCTCCTTCCCTCCCTCCCTTCCTCCCAGCTTCCTCCTGCCCTCCCTCCTTTATTTCCTTCCTTCCTCTTTCCTTCCCATTCTCCCATCTTCCCTCCCTTCATCTTTATTTCCTTCCTTCCTTCCTTCCAGCTTCCTCCCACTCTCCATCCCGCTCTCGTTTATTTCCTTCCTTCCTTCCTCTCTCCTTCCCATTCTCCCATCTTCCCTCCTCCTCTTTATTTACTCCCTTCCTTCTTTTCTTCCTTCCTTTCTTCCAGCTTCCTTCCTTCCTTCCAGTTTCCTCCCTCTCTCCCTCCCTCTTTTATTTCCTTCCTTCCTTCCTTCCTCCCCGCTTCCTCCTGCCCTCCCTCCTTTATTTCCTTCCTTCCTTCCTCTTTCCTTCCCATTCTCCCATCTTTCCTCCCTGCATCTTTATTTCCTTCCTTCCTTCCTTCCAGCTTCCTCCCTCTCTCCCTCCCTCTTTCCCATTTTTCCTTCCTTCCTTCCTCTTTCCTTCCCATTCTCCCATCTTCCCTCCCTGCATCTTTATTTCCTTCCTTCCTTCCTTCCAGCTTCCTTCCTCTCTGCCAACCTCTCTCCTTTATTTCCTACTTTCCTTCCTCTCTCCTTCCCATTCTCCCATCTTCCCTCGTCATCTTTATTTACTCCCTTCCTTCCTTCCTTCCTTCCTTCCAGCTTCCTCCCTCTCTCCCTCCCTCCCTCCTTTATTTCCTTCCTTCCTTCCCCTCTCCTTCCCATTCTCCCATCTTCCCTCCCTTCATCTATATTTCCTTCCTTCCTTCCTTCCAGCTTCCTCCCTCTCTCCCTCCCTCCCTCCTTTATTTCCTTCCTTCCTCTTTCCTTCCCATTCTCCCATCATCCCTCCCTGCATCTTTATTTCCTTTCTTCCTTCCTTCCTTTCTTCCTTCCTTCCTTCCTTCCTCCCTCCCTCCCTTCCTCCTTCCTCCCTCCCTCCCTCCTTTATTTCCTTCCTTCCTTCCTCTCTCCTTCCCATTCTCCCACCTTCCCTCCTTGTATCTTTATTTCCTTCCTTCCTTCCTCCCTTCCTTCCTTCCTCCCTTCCTTCCTCCCTCCCTTCCTCCCTCCCTTCCAGCTTCCTCCCTCTCTCCCTCCCTCCCTCCTTTATTTCCTTCCTTCCTTCCTCTTTCCTTCCCATTCTCCCATCTTCCCTACTCATCTTTATTTACTCCCTTCCTTCCTTCCTTCCTTCCTTCCTTCCTTCCTTCCTTCCTTCCTTCCTTCCAGCTTCCTCCCTCTCTCCCTCCCTCCCTCCTTTATTTCCTTCCTTCCTTCCTCTCTCCTTCCCATTCTCCCATCTTCCCTCCTCACCCTTATTTACTCCCTTCCTTCCTTCCTTCCTTCCAGCTTCCTCCCCCTCTCCCTCCCTCCCTCCTTTCTTTCCTTCCTTCCTTCTTCTTTCCTTCCCATTCTCCCATCTTCCCTCCCTTCATCTTTATTTCCTTCCTTCCTTCCTTCCAGCTTCCTCCTTCTCTCCCTCCCTCTCTCCTTTATTTCCTTCCTTCCTTCCTCTCTCCTTCCCATTCTCCCATCTTCCCTACTCATCTTTATTTACTCCCTTCCTTCCTTCCTTCCTTCCAGCTTCCTCCCTCTCTCCCTCCCTCCCTCCTTTCTTTCCTTCCTTCCTTCTTCTTTCCTTCCCATTCTCCCATCTTCCCTCCCAGCATCTTTATTTCATTCCTTCCTTCCTTCCTTCCTTCCTTCCAACTTCCTCCCTCTCTCCCTCCCTCCCTCCTTTATTTCCTTCCTTCCTTCCTCTCTCCTTCCCATTCTCCCACCTTCCCTCCCTCCTTCCTTCCTTCCTTCCTTCCTTCCTTCCTTCCTTCCTTCCTTCCTTCCTTCCTCCCTTCCAGCTTCCTCCCTCCCTCCCTCCGTCCCTATTTCCTTCCTTCCTTCTTCTCTCCCTCCCATTCTATCTTCCCTCCCTCCATCTTTATTTCCTTCCTTCCTTGATTCCTTCCTTCCTTCCTTCCTTCCAGCTTCCTCCCACTCTCCCTCCTTCCCTCCTTTATTTCCTTCCTTCTTTCCTCTTTCCTTCCCATTCTACCATCTTTCCTCCCTGCATCTTTATTTTCTTCCTTCCTTCCTTCCTTCCTTCCAGCTTCCTCCCTCTCTCCCTCCCTCCCTCTCTCCTTTATTTCCTTCCTTCCTTCCTCTCTCCTTCCCATTCTCCCATCTTCCCTCCTCATCTTTATTTACTCCCTCCCTCCCTTCCTTCCTTCCAACTTCCTCCCTCTCTCCCTCTCTCCCTCCCTCCTTTATTTCCTTCCTTCCTTCCTCTTTCCTTCCCATTCTCCCACCTTCCCTCCCTCCATCTATATTTCCTTCTTTCCTTCCTTCCAGCTTCCTCCCTCTCTCCCTCCCTCCCTCCTTTATTTCCTTCCTTCCTCTTTCCTTCTCATTCTCCTATCTTCCCTCCCTCCATCTTTATTTCCTTCCTTCCTTGATTCCTTCCTTCCTTCCTTCCTTCCTTCCAGCTTCCTCCCTCTCTCCCTCCCTCCCTCCTTTATTTCCTTCCTTCTTTCCTCTTTCCTTCCCATTCTCACATCTTCCCTCTTTGCATCTTTATTTCCTTCCTTCCTTCCTTCCTTCCTTCCTTCCTTCCTTCCAGCTTCCTCCCTCTCTCCCTCCCTCCCTCCTTTATTTCCTTCCTTCCTTCCTCTTTTCTTCCCATTCTCCCATCTTCCCTCACTGCATCTTTATTTCCTTCCTTCCTTCCTTCCTTCCTTCCTTCCTTCCTTCTTTCCAACTTCCTCCCTCCCTCCCTCTCTCCTTTATTTCCTTCCTTCCTTCCTCTCTCATTCCCATTCTCCCATCTTCCCTCCTCATCTTTATTTACTCCCTCCCTCCCTCCCTCCCTTCCTTCCTTCCTTCCAGCTTCCTCCCTCTCTCCCTCCCTCCCTCCTTTATTTCCTTCCTTCCTTCCTCTCTCCTTCCCATTCTCCCACTTTCCCTCCCTGCATCTTTATTTCCTTCCTTCCTTCCTCCCTTCCTTCCAGCTTCCTCCCTCCCTCCTTTATATCCTTCCTTCCTTCTTCTCTCCCTCCCATTCTCCCATCTTCCCTCCCTCCATCTTTATTTCCTTCCTTCCTTCCTTCCTTCCCGCTTCCTCCCTCCCTCCCTCCCTCCCTCCTTTATTTCCTTCCTCCCTCCCTCCCTTTTGTGCTTTCTATCCCATTCAGATCCTACTGTGTTCAAACCACCCTTTTAAAATTGGCTCTTGAATGCTATACATCAGTTTTCATTCCAGCCATTCTGTCTGCAGTGTTGATACTGCCTTCTGCAAATATGTTTTCCAGCCTCCCTCCTACTAAAACACCGCAGATGGCTGCCATTCAAACATGTTTCTGAATTTCAGTTGTAGCTTGGATTATTAATAGGCACTTAAAAAGTTTAATTGAATCAGTAATGCTTCGGTGCTGTAAGAACATTTCTTTATAGTGTAGACTTTCTTGTCTACACTTTACACTATAAAGAACATTGCTTTATAGTGTAGACTTTCTTGTCTCTTCAAAAGAGGTTAGGAAATCATGCCAGCAAAATGCATTTGAGATGTAACCTTGTGCATGCTGATTTTCATTACCTTGATCTTAAAGGCAGAGAACAGTACTGTTGGAGTAAGGGTCAGCCAGCACTTAGCTTGGAGATATATTCACATCAGAGTTGGTATTCGGCTGGTTCTGACCGGTTGTGGAGAACCAGTAGCGGAAATTTTGAGCAGTTTGGAGAACTGGCAAATTCCACCTCTGACTGGCCCCCACCAACCCAATCTCTTCTCTGCCTCCTGAGTCCCAGCTGATCGGCTGGGTCTTCTTTGGTTGCTCTGCACAGGAGAAAGGAGCTGGAAAGCAGGTTAGTGGGGTGGGGAGGGAATGGGATTTTGCAGTAACTAACCCCGAGGAGTGGGGGGGGGAATGGACATTTTACAGTATCCTTCCCCTACCACACCCATCAAGCCATGCTATCTGTCTGTCTGTCTGTCTGTATGTCTATCATCTATCTATCATCTATTTATCTCTATCTGTCATCTTCCTATCTATTTCTATCTATTATCTCTATCTCTATCTATCATCTATCAATCATCTCTCTCTCTATCATCCATCTCTATCATCTATCTATCATCTATCTATCTATCTTTCTTTCTTTCTATATCTATCTATCTATCTATCTATCTATCTATCTATCTATCATCTATTTATCTCTATCTATCATCTTTCTATTTCTATCTATTATCTCTATCTCTATCAATCATCTATCAATCATCTCTATCATCCATCTCTATCATCTTTCTATCTATCTATCTATCTATCTATCTATCTATCTATCTATCTATCTATCTATCTATCTATCTATCTAACATCCCATGATGATTAATTTTCTTGGCAAGGAAGCAAAGAGTCTTGACTTCTTTCCAGATTCTCCTGATATATACAAGCTGTGGTCTACTTCATATTGCTGAATTCAATTGTCAAAGACATTTTTGGTTAAGGAAAAAAGCATATTTCTAAAAGCATACCAGATGGCATTCAACCATAGTTTGATCGCGATGTGTGTAAGGTCATGCACAGTAGACTAATTTGCACCATTTCTACTGACAGAAAAGAGGGTGGTCCATTGACAGAGAGGGAACTTAAGACCTCCACAGTGCTCCACAGAGAATTTGTTTCTGGTATTTCCCTCCCCCCACCTTTGTGAATATCAACCCTAATATTCCCATTCATTGATTGCTGCAATCTGTGCACAGATTTGAATTAATCTGATTTTCATTTTTAGAGTTGAATTATATATCTATACATGCTTTTAGACAGATTCTTTAATGGTCTGTGGGAAAGACCTTGGTAGCCTGGAAACAATCAGATAAGAAGGAATATAGCCCACAACAGGAGAATGAGCAGGACAAGAAGCCAGAAGGGATTCTGCCTGCCATAGTTTCTCAGAGGATGTAAAGGACAAATGAAGGTGGTTGGGAGAATTTCAGGTTTGCAAGATTGCTGTCAGCCTCATGGGGTAAACCAGACAGGAACTGCAACTGAATAAGCTAATTCTAACAGAATGACAGAATTGGAAGGCACCTTGGAGGCCTTCTAGTCCAACCCCTGCTCAAGCAGGAAACCCTATACCATTTCAGAAAAATAGCTGTCCAGTCTCTTCTTAAAAACATCCAATGTTGGAGCACCCACAACTTACAAAGGCAAATCATTCCACAGATTAATTGGTCTGTCAAGAAATTTCTCCTTAGTTCTAGGTCAGTTCTCTCCTTGATTAGTTTCCATCCGTTGCTTCTTGTTCTGCCATCAGATGCTTTGGAGAATAGCTTGACCATCTTTTCTTTGGGGGAGGGGATGTCTTGCAAATATTGGAAGATTGCTATCATGTCCCTATATAGTCCTTCTCTTCATTACGTTAGACATATCCAATTCCTACAACCATTCTTATGTTTTAGCCTCCAATCCTCTAATCATCTTTGTTGCTCTTCTCTGCTCTCTTGCTAGCACCTACTTTATTGCAAAATTACATTGAGAAAAATTTAAAAGTCTGAAAGTACAGTTCTCCCCTACCTCCTATCCAGTTGTAGCAGTGGTGTGATTTGACTGGTGTAACAACCAGTTCACCTGAACTGGTGCAAACCGGTAGAATCCCACCCCTGAGTTGTGGACTATGTTGTCTCTTATCTGACAATTCCCACAGCAGCCTCCCTTTGCCCAGTCTCCCAGGGTTTCACCACATAGCTTCACAGGTTCAGTCTGGCTGTGACCAAATGCAAAATCATTACATTTTTGGAACGTACAAAAATAGAAGAGTGCTTTTGTATATATTTGAAATGGTCAGTACAATAATAAAATTAATATTTGGGCTTTCTAAAGTTGAGAGCCAATTCACAAAACCAGCTTTTTACTGGAAAAGGCATTTAAGTGATCAGAGAGACTAATTTGCATGGCTGTAGTAATAAAGCAACTCAAACCAACTTGCCGTGATTTCTGCTGACTCCTAAGACTTCACTTTCATATAATTGATCGAAGCAGATAGCAACCTACAGCTGAGAGAAATTTGCATCTGCTGTAGGCCCAGTGAACCTTGAAACTTCACTATTTCCATAATTCTTTTCTCAGAGACTGAAGAACATCTTTAACTTCCTAGGAAGAAATGTGATTGCTTCTTGGCCTATAGAATAGAATAACAGAGTTGGAAGGGACCTTGGAGGCCTTCTAGACTAACCCCCTGGTTAGGCAGGAAACCCTATACCATTTCTGACAAATGTTTGCCCAATCACTTCTTTTTTTTTTTTTTTTTAAAGAAAATTTTATTAATTTTCTACAAACAAACAAGACAAACAAAACATTAAAACATTCAACTCTCGTATGTACATCCAGTGTGTCAGTTGGTTCATCATTTTTGTGCATTCATTCTGTAGTCCCAGTTACAATTATGTTACATAACAACTCATATTATCAATCCAAACTTATATATCCTATAATCACTAAAAAAAAAAAAAAATTTTTTTTGACTATACTTTTAATCATTCATGCTTTATGAGCTAACAATACTTTAAGCAGATTATTCAACAAATCATATAATCATACCAAATCAATCCTAAAAAAACCCTTTATAAATATAATATCAAGTAACAAAATAATAGCAAAATAGCAGGATAAAGATATTTCTTACTATCTAAAATATTCTATTATTGTGTTTTATCATCTAGCCATTTATAAAAAAGATCCCAAATTTCATAAAATTGTTTATCCTCTTGCTTTCTAATTTCAAATGTCAATCTGCTCATCTCAGCACATTCCAATATTTTCTTAATAATTTCTTCCTGTAATGGTATTTTCTCATTCTTCCAATTTTTAGCAAATACAATCCTGGCCACTGTTACTACATTTACAATCAGATATTTCAAATCTTTACTATTTATATCAGGTAAAATTCCCAATAAGAAGATCTCTGGTTTCAAATCTATATGTTTCTTTGTCATTTTTTCTAGCCACATGCGAATTATAGTCCAATATTTTCTAACATCCTCACAAGTCCACCACATATGGTAATATGGGAGGGTATCAGATGACATTTCCAGCATTTTTCAGATTTGTTCTTAAACATTCTTGCTATTCTTGTCGGGGGAAAGTGCCACCTGTAAAACATCTTATACAAGTTTTCTTTATATGCTGTTGACATTGTCATTTTATAATTTTGAGACCACAATTTCTGCCATTTCTCTAAATCAATCCCATATCCAAAATTCTTCCCCCAAACAATCATAGTTTCTTTGACTTGTTCTTCCTCTAATTTCATTCCCAGTAAATAACCATATAATTTTTTAATCACCTTCTCATCAGTACCCATCAAGATCTTATCTAAATCAGTCTGCTTATCATAAAATCCCTCCGTTTTGGAATCTTCATCATACCTTGAATGTATTTGTGCATATGAAAACCAATTCATCCTTATACCTTGTTCCTCTAAGTTTTGGATCGATTTAAGTTCACCCTTTTCATCCAAAAGTTCCCCATATCTAACTGTTTGTTTCTTCTTGTAGATTATAGGATAGGAAAATGCTTCAATGGTCGATAACCAAACTGGAATTTTCAAATAACATTGTCTTTTTATCTTCTCTCAATTTAACCACAAAGACTCCCGTACATAATGTCTTCTAAAATAACCCTGTGTTTTAGTTCCCTTATACCATAAAAAAGCATGCCAGCCCAACAGCAAGTCGTGCCCTTCTAATGTCAACAACCTATGTTTCCTTAATGTTATCCATTCTTTGACCCACATCAAACTTGCAGCTTGATAGTACAATTCCCAATTAGGCAGGCCAAAACCTCCTCTAATTCTAGCATCTTGCAAAAGCTTTAGCTTTATTCTCGTTTTTTTCCCTTGCCATATAAACTTCAACATAATTTTATTTAAATCTTCAAAATAGTCTTTTCCAAGCCTAATTGGTATTGTTTGAAACAAAAATAAAATTCTAGGTAAAATATTCATCTTAATTGTTGAAATTCTCCCTATTTATGACAATTGCAAGTTTTCCCACTTCTTCAAATCTGTAGTTATCTGTTGTTTAAGTTTAATATAATTATTCTCCTTTAATGTGCTACATCTTGTTGTCAAATATATCCCCAGATACTTAACCTTATTTGTAACTTGAATTTTCAAAAGATCTGCCAGTTCTTCTCTCTGTCTCAATCGCATATTCTTTGTCAAAATCTTTGTTTTATCTTTATTTATTTTCAAACCAGCCACCTCTCCATATGTCTCTATCCTTTCCAATAACTTTGGAGCTGTTTCTAGCGGGTCTTCCAAAATAAAAGCTAAATCATCAGCAAAAGCTTGTAGCTTAAATTCTTCCTTCTTAATTTTCATTCCTTTTATGCTTTTATCATCCCTAATATTTCTATTCAACACTTCCAAGGTCAACACAAATAGCAAAGGAGATAGGGGGCATCCTTGTCTTGTGCCTTTCCTTATATTAATAAAATCTGTAAGTTCCCCCTCCATCATTACCCTTGCTGTCTGTTTATTATATATGGCTTCTATTGCTTGAATAAATTTTTTAGCAAAACCCATCTGCTCCAATAATAATAACATAAATCTCCAGTTCACGTTGTCAAATGCTTTTTGAGCATCCAGGAATATCAAAGCCATTTGCTTTTCAGGATGAGCCTCATAGTATTCCAAAGTGTCCAAGATTACTCTCATATTGTCTCTAATTTGTCTCTTTGGCAGAAATCCATTTTGATCTGAGTGAATAAAATTATTTAAATATTTTTTAAGTCTTTCTGCTAAGATTGAAGCAAAGATTTTATAGTCTGCATTCAATAAAGAAATAGGTCTATAATTCTTAATTTGCAATGGGTCAGTCTCTTCCTTCGGTATAAGTGTAATATAAGCCTCTGACCATGTTTTGGGTATCATCTTTTTTAACATAACTTCATTCATAACTTCTAACAATGAGGTGCTCAAAGATTCTTGAAATATTTTATAGAATTCTGCTGGAAGCCCATCTGGACTCGGTGCTTTCCCATTATTTTGTCTCTTAAATGCTTCATTTAGTTCCATCATTGTTATATTGCTTTCTAGCATTTCTTCAGTCTCTTTAGGTATCTTCGGTAAATTAGCTTCCTGTAAATACTGTTTGACTTTTTCCTCATCAATATTCTCTTGTTTATAAAATTGCCCATAAAAATCTCGAATAATTTCTTTTTTCTCCTTATTCCCATAACAAACTTGGCCTTGTTCATCTATTAACTTCAATATTTTTCTTGATTCCTTCTCTTTTCTCAATTTATATGCTAGCCATCTACCTGGTTTATTTGCATCTTCAAAATAATTCTGTTTAGAGTTTCTGATTTTCTGTGCCAGTTCTTCTTTCTCTATTAATACCATTTTATGTTTAATTACATCCAGCTTCAATTTAATAGCCTTTTTCTGTGGCATTTTCTGTAATTCTTTTTCAAGAATTTTATACTCATCTTCCAAGGCCTTAGAAGCTTGCCTTTTCCTAATATTCTTTTTTCTTGTATAATCTATTATCAAACCTCTAGCGTATGCCTTCATTGTATCCCACACATTCTGCGTTGAAGTATCTTCTGTTTTATTTTCTCTGAAGAAAAAAGCCAATTCCTTCTCCATCCATTGTATAAAACCTTTCTCCTTTAAAATAGTTTTATTTAATGTCCATCTCGATCTTTTTTTTTGTCCCTTCCATTTAATTGTCATTGGGCTATGATCTGCCCAAGTACTTGTTTCAATATTTGTTTCTTGAATATTGGATATTAATTCTGTTGAGATCCAAATCATATCTAATCTGGACCATGATAGATGTCTATTTGAATAAAAAGTATATTGTTTAGCTTTAACATTTCTTTCTCTCCAAATATCTTTTAAAGTTAATTCATCTGTCATTTAAAAAAAAGACCTTGGGAGAGCCTTTCTATTTTGCTTTGTTGTTGTTGCTATATAGTCCAATTTATTGTCCACAATTCCATTAAAATCTCCCATCATAATTATATTAACATAGTTCAGCCCAATTATTTTCATGTGTAACTTTTTATAAAACTTTTCTTGTTTATCATTCGGAGCATAAATTGCAATCAAGAGTATTTTTATATTATTGTCCATTATTTCTACCATTAATACTCTTCCATCTTCATCCGTGTAAATCAATTTTGCTGGGATAGCCTCTTTAATGTATAGAACCACTCCTCTTTTCTTACATTGAGTCAAAGAAGTAAATATTTTCCCCAATTTTGGCTGTACTAACAATTGTTAATGTTTTTTTTTAATATGAACTTCTTGTAGACAAATTATATCAAATTTTAATTTCTCTAATTTATGAAAAGTTTTCCTTCTTTTAACAGCTGAATTAAGTCCATTTATATTCATTGTAATCAGTTTTTTTTCTTCCATGATTATGCTTTATATTTAGGTCTAACCGCTCTTGTGGATCTCACTTCACGCTGTTCTTTGCTATCCATCTGTCCCCCTACTGCTCCTTTCTCTTTTTCAGTCTCCAGTTGTTCCTCTTGAAACTCAATTAATGAGACCTCTTTCTCTGCCTCCTCTCTTTTTCCTCCAAAAAATTCTGCATGGAAAAGTTCCGCTTTCTCAATTGAATCAATTCTATATCTCTGCTCTTGCCACCTAAACATTAGTCCTTCTGGAATCAGCCATCTATAATTCACTTCATTTTCCAATAGCATTTTGGTCAGAAATCGATATTCTCTTCTCATCTCTCTCACTCTTCTGGGTATTTGTTTTAAAACCACAACCTCTTTACCTTTGTATTTCAATGTTTTCTCTCTTACTACTTGTAATATATGTGTTTTAATGGATTTTTTGGTAAATCTAATATGAACTTCCTTGGGTAATTTATTTCTCATCGCATACCTTGTATAGACTCGATATATCTCATCTATTCCATCCATCATCTTTTCCTCTGTAATTTCCAAAGCATCTGCCAAAATTTCTATCATTACCGCTGCCAAATTTTCTCCTTTTTCCTCTTCTATATTTTGAAATCTGAGGTAAAATTCTGACATTTCCATCTCCCACCTCAACATCCCACTTTTTTCTTGTTCAACCGCTGTTAATCTACTGTCAATATTTCCAATCTTCTCTCTTTGTTTTCCTTCTTCCTCAATTTTTTGGAATCTCTCCTCATACTTGACCATCATTTGTTTAATGTTTTCCACTTTTTCATCAGTCTTCTCTATTCTTTGTTCAATATTTTCTGTTCTTTGTTCAATATTTTCTGTTCTTTGTTCAATATTTTCTGTTCTTTGTTCAATATTTCCTGTTCTTTGTTCAATGATGTCTGATTTTGTCTTGAGATCTTGGATTCCTTGCATAATCATCTGTAAAGTTACTCTTTCTTGTTCCTTATCTTGCTTCAACATTGTCTGAATTAAACGTTGTCCTCCAGCTGGTGGGGAAGCAGAGGTAGAAGTAGAAATGTCAGATGGTATTGGTTTCCTGCTCATTTCAATGCTTCCAAAGCTTCAAATTCTTCTTGACTTTTAATCCAACTGGTAGAGCAGCCAATTATAATCCAAAATAGAAAACTCCAATAGTAAAAGGCACAAAACCAAAAAAGAAACAGGAAAAAAGGAAGAAGAAAGATCTTCAGGTTCTTCTAGACCCTAATCCAATTACGAAGTAGTCCACCATAAAAAAGGAAAAAATAGAAAGGAGAAAAAAAAACAAATCCAAAAATAATAATATTGATTAAGAGCAAAGAAAAGAAAAGAAAAGAAAAAGAAAAAAGAGAAAAAACAAAAAGTTCCTTCAGGTTCTTCACACCTTAATCCAGTTGAAAAGTCTCAATAATCAAAAAAGAAAAACAAAGTGGTCCAAAAACATAGATAGGAAAAGCAAAAAAGTCCCAATAAAAAAGAAAAGAAAAATAAAGAAAAAACTCTGAGGCTTTCCCTTTAAAATAAAAGGCAGAAATAAAAATATTACTAGAATTGAAATTTAGAAAAAGGCTGGCGAGTAGGGTATATATATATATATATGAAGGCACACTGCACTTTATTTATTTATCCAAGGCTCTTGTTATGACTCTCTTCTCCAGCAGCTTCAAAGCCAAACCTCAAGTGTTGAATTATTGATAACAGTCCAGAAAAGCACCTGCAATAATATTTTGCTGTGCTCTCCCTCTATCTTATCACGTTAAAATGTCCTTGAGAAGAGGTCTTTTTGCAATTCTCTCCAATTCAAATAAAATACTTTCAAGCCTCTAGTTGGCAGTGTTGCAAAGTTTCTTAATGCTCTTCCTCCCCCCCAGCTAGAAAAAAGGAGTAATATATACAGAGACAAAAAAAAAAAATAGCCAAAGGGAGCCTCTATCCTAAAGAAAGTTAAAAAATCAAAGGGAGCATAAAAATATATATAAGAGAAAATTCAATCTGGTTACCTACAAAGTCACACTAAAGTCCCCCCCAAAAAAAAATATAGAGAAAAGAAAAAAAAAACCCAAGCCTCAATTTGACACCACTTTAAAAAACGCCGTTCAGACAGTTTCAGTCAAAAAAAAAGTCTCACAGATTTCTTCTTTGATCAGGATGTCCTTTCCAACCTCAGCGAATTTACAACACAAAAGAGTTTTGTGCTGACACACTTTCACTCCAGCCACTTTCTTTCTGGAGCTGTCCTGACTTCAGCAGCTATAGAGGCTGCCTCTCCGCCACCAGCAAAAGGGCTTCTTCCGGATCAAACCAGAGATTTTGCGATATCTCTGGGATCCTGGAACAGTACCCTTCTCAATCCCCGTCTCTACGGGACGGTTTAGGTCCGTTGGGACCGACCAGGGGCGAAAATATCGGCTGCGATCTTAGAGCCCCGAGATCGCAGCTGTATCGCCAAAACGAAGCTCCGCCTTCTCCCCCAATCACTTCTTAAAAACTTCCAGTGTTGTAGCATTTACAACTTCTGGAGGGAAGCTGTTCCACTGATTAATTGTTCTAGCTATCGGGAAATTTCTTCTTAATTCTAAGTTGCTTCTCTCCTTGATGAGTTTCCATCTTTTGCTTCTTGTCCTACCTTCAGGTTCTTTGGAGATTAGCTTGACTCCCTCTTCTTTGTGGCAGTTCCTGAGATACTATATTGGAACCCAGCTATCATGTCACCCCTAGTCCTTCTTTTCATTAAACTAGACAGACCCAATTCCAGCAACCATTCTTTATATGTTTTAGCCTCCAGTCCCCTAATCCTCTTTGTTGCTCTAAAACTGACTCTGAATGAGAGGGTTTGGGGAGTAGGAGATTGACAAGTATTGTTCCCTTGTTCACGCCTACCCACTTAAATTCAATTGAAGTTTTTTATAACTACCTTTTCCCATCTTATATATAACTATCAGTCACCTGCTCAGTGTGATGAGATTATATTTCCCAGAATTCTCTGGTAGTTTGCATGCAATTCACCCCATGATCTGCTGCTCCCAATAATAACAGTATGATTCTTATCCCTCCACCCATACCACATCCAAAGGAGTTGAATAATTTATATGGACTAAATTGCTGCTCAAAACATTCAGCTCTTGGTTAATACAACTAAAGAATACACTCAATGCTTATGTAGAGAATTGTGCCGTTATTTCAGTATTTGGTTGAAATGCTGACAAATCACTATATGTTCCGACAGCAAAAACCAAATTCCATTTCTGGAATAAATTATGCATCATGAACTAATGTGTACAAAAGACTTAGTTATTTCAAAATGCTGGGTTTTTTCCACCGTTGCAACTATTCCTGGTTGAAGTTGAGAGTAGAAAGGGAGGCTCTTGTGTAGGCCTTATAAATTGTCCTTGGTTCTGATGTTTTCAAGGCCTATCTTCTGTTTTTATGGCAAATGACTTTGAATCCATTTGATAACCCTGTTCAGTTTTAATAAGAGCTGCTAAAAGATGAACATGGAACAGAAATGTGCTTTTAGTTGTAGAAGTTAGTTCAAATCTAGGGCTACTACTTCTGGGTAGAAAACTGCAGATCTTTGGTGCTTCTTGGATGCCTATTTGGGGTCACCAAGATTTTTGGAGACCAAATCTGATAGACTTTCCGAATCCATTTTCTTTGTTTGAAATCCTACACAATGTTCAGATTATTGCAATTAATTGCCAATGGTTAATTGTCTTCCCACATGATTCCATGACATCATTTCTGTTGGACAGAAAGACCTTTGAACCTGTCAGTTTTAGCCATCCCAGATCAAATTGCACATGTAAGAAATCAATAGGCAGTATAAGAAAGCAATGGCTATGTTTTGCACACTTCTTCTCAATATATTTTTTCAATATATCAAAAAACCCGGTTCTATATTTATATTAATGTTTACTACAGGTCTGCTTGGCATGTACCTACATTTTATATCTAATGTTGTAATAAATATGTTAAAATGAAGAAAAATATTTCCCCTTTCTTAATTAATCCCAGAATATCCCTGGGATTAGAGTGCTGTTTGGATTATCAGATTTGTCAATTAGGTGAGATGAAAATCTCTCGTGTTTAGAGAGACATATTTAACAGAGCTCTAAATAAACCCTCTTTAGAAATGGATTTCCATGACAAAACTTATTACATGCCTGGGATATAATCATATTAACTGTATTAATCAGTTAACCTGTGTTGAATTGGCTTTAAAGTTGCATTAAATCAAATCATAGTCAACTATTGTCCAGCACTGTCTAGTTCTTCATCCTGGCCCTACCTATCTTCTATAAATGCTATCCAGGATGATACCCATATTGTAGATGCTCAACTGGAAAAAAATAAAGTTATGGATTCTAGAGAAGGAAATTATTCACAATGACTATGGAAATGCTTATTCATCCAGGTCATGATTGTCCCAAAGATGCTTTTTCAAAAGGCAGCTGGACTTTGTTTTTCCATGAAGATGTTTTGCTTCTCAGCCAAGAAGCTTCTGGTTTGAAAGAGGGGTCAAAGAGTTCATCTACATCAGTGGCCCCCAACCTTTTTTGTGCCGCAGCCCGGTACCAGCATCACAAAATGATCCGTGGCCTGGTACTAACATCAGCACGCATGACAAGGCAAAGAGAGCCGAGTGACCGGCCAGCCAGCCGTCCACCGCTTCTCCCTGCCACCTTCAACTCCTCCTTTGTACCTTTGTCGATGGGCTTCGCTTTGGTCACTCGGCTCACCTTGTCTTGGGTGCTGAAAGAATCCTCGCACCTTAGTTTTGTTTGAAGCCCCCCCCTTCAATGAAACTAAGGCGTGAGGATTCCTTCAGGACCCAAACGCCGCTTTCCAACCAGAAAAGCTCACCCAGAAGCACTT